>KV015578.1:851464-940012 GCA_001598015.1 Dorcoceras hygrometricum
GGATTCCAGCTGATGCTTAAAATTTTGTGTTTAAAAATGATTTGAGCTCATGTTATAAAAGATAGGGAGAGTGGCGTCACTGTCTTTTATAATTTTGAGTTATGCATCAGTTTCGCTTTTGAAAATCATATACTGTTGCATATGGTGCTTCCCAAAGCTGTTTTGTTTTTCAAAGATTAAAACTCCTGCTGTTACATTGTTTTCGTTGTAACAGTGTAGGGAGAGCTTTTTGTTTTAATTATCGGGAAGACCAGCAGTTCACTCTCTTTTTGATTCCCACAAAAAGGGAGAGAATTGTTAGAACACGCATCGTTGATTTAAGGGTTTTGAGTTATGCATCAGTTTCGCTTTTGAAAATCATATACTGTTGCATATGGTGCTTCCCAAAGCTGTTTTGTTTTTCAAAGATTAAAACTCCTGCTGTTACATTGTTTTCGTTGTAACAGTGTAGGGAGAGCTTTTTGTTTTAATTATCGGGAAGACCAGCAGTTCACTCTCTTTTTGATTCCCACAAAAAGGGAGAGAATTGTTAGAACACGCATCGTTGATTTAAGGTTTTGTGTAAATCAAAAATGTAGAGATTGATGGATCTGTTTTGACAGATCCTGATTAAGTTTTGAATTACACAAAACCTGTTATTATGTTTCTAACAATTCTACTTGAGTGTACAGATTCTAGCTATCGAAGAAGATGATGAACAGTCGAAGAATCTGTCCAGCCGATGGTTCGCAATATAAACAATCAGTAGTTGGTTTGGTGTTCATGGAATCGGCAGCTGGATTAGCAATGGAGACGTCCAAAGTTGAATCAGCTGTTCGTAATCAGGCGGAGGCCAAGTTGAACCAGCTGGAGTATAGTAAACTGTTAGAGTAGATGCCCAACTAGCCAACTTGTGGCTTGTGGGTTTTATAGACTCTTGTACAAACGATCTTTATATATGATATTCGCATTTTATTATATGGCATTCTTTACTTTCATTATGTATGTAATAATTTACAATTGCGTTGAGTAAAGACCTAGAATACACTAAAGCGTATGTTAGATGTGATAGTGGGTATGACGGCTATCATGAAACACATCTAATAGTCACTGTGTATTCTGAACATGTTCCTAGTCGATTGGGCCGTCAAAATGAGGATAAGGCCACCCGAGTTCGAGACTAGTATCTGCGATGCGAAGTACCATGTTTCATTGGTAGGGAACATTGTGATGTTCTGAGCATGCAGATAGGGTTTGATAATCTGAAAAATTGTTTTTCACATCATAAAATTCAGTTTTGGAAACTGATTCGATCGGTCCGATCTGATCGGCGATCGGAGTTACGATGAAGTCGCAGCGATAGATATCGTCATTTGGACCCGGGCCCGTTGGACCGGCCCAAGTCTATCTTTAAGTCTATTTATTTAGACTTAATGACTTTATTACACAACACAATATTCATAACCTAACCCTAATTTCTTACACGCCGCCTACCCTCCTCGCAAAAGCCGCCGCCGCCGTCGCCGTCTTCGCCGGAAAAATAGTTTCCGGCCAACTCGACGTGGAGAATCCGTTCGTGTTGATCTCGTCAGGGCTTCTAGTACAGCCTGACGAAGGAGTCTCGGATCTGGTCGTGGACCGGATTGGCGTAACTACCGCAATCTACCGAGAAGAGCCGGGTTCTTGAAACACCGGTTGGAGCCAGGCACAAGTGCCAGCAAGGTAATCCGCTTAAACATCCTATGAATGTCACAGTATGTTAATTGTTATTCGTATTGATCGCCTCCCGGTTTTTAAATTTGATTGTTCTTCCGCTGCCTGACCGGGGGGCGGATCTGGATCCCCAACAGTGGTATCAGAGCCAGTGTTTCCCGGATCTGATCAATACGATATTGCCGTAATTGTATCTAACTTTTAAATTTCAGATCATATCAACGAAAGAAAATATTTTTCCGGCCGATCGCCGCCGCTTGGAGCGCCGCCCCCTCGCGCGCACGATGGCACGCGCACGCCCGCGCAAGTTGTTGCGCCGATGAAAAGGGCGTCTCGGCCACGCTGGTCGCGCGCTTCTCGGCCGCGCTCATCGGGCATCTCGGCCGCGCTGGTCGCGCGCTTCTCGGCCGCGCTCATCGGGCGCCTCGGCCGCGCTGGTAGCGCGCTTCTCGGCCGCGCTCAACGGGCGCCTCGGCCGCGATTGTCGCGCGCCTCCGCCGCGCCTGTCGCGGACGTCGGGCGGCCACCTGCTGCTCCTACGCGCATTGGTTGCGCGACGTCGAGGAAGGAGGCGCCGCTGTCCTTGCGCGCTGATCGGGGAGGAGCGCCGCACGTCGACGCACCATGGAGCACGTTGGCGCGCGACTGCGCCGCACATGTTGCGGCCGCTCGCGTAGCCTCGCGTCGTGCGATTTCGATGGTGGCGCCCTCCGCCGGCCGACCTCCGCTCCGGCGATGCTCCGGCGATGTCGTGACGGCTGGTCAGAATTCTTTGAGGGTTTAGTTCGGGCCTTTCCCGGGCAGCCCGTGAAGTTTTCGGGCCGGTATGTGATGCCGGGCCCGGTTTTGATCGATTTTGAAATTTTAAGTTTTTGGGCCTAAAATTGTTTTAAACCCAATATTGATACAATTAAAATTAGTAAAATGTGATTTTAATTATGAAATGTGATTTTGTAATAAAATATGATTTTGTTGATTAAAATTTGTTTTATCGGCAAAATACGATTTTATTACAAAATACGATTTCGTAATTAGAATATGATTTTACGATAAATAATTAGATTATTTAAATTATGCATGTTAATTAGATTAATTGCATGATTGGGGTGATCGAGAGCCGTGCCCAATGTGTTAGGTGTATGCAATAGGTTTTATTTGATTTCGGTTTTTAATATATTTGATTATCATTTAAAGTGGGCCTGTTTGTGGCCCGTTCCCACCCCTTGATAAATGTATCCCTTATCCGTCATAGCAATTTAAATGTAAATTACTAGATTTAGTGGGAGCACATCCGAAGATGGTGGAGATGACGATCAAGATATTGAATTGGAGGAGGAACTGCAAGGAGTACCTCTAGCAGTTGCGAACTGCAAAAGGTATGTTCTATATTGAAATAAATATGTCTCTAAATTCAACTTCTTGGGTACTTGATACCGGATGTGGATCTCATATCTGCAATGATTTGCAGGTGATGACAAGAAGTAGACGTCTTAGAGAGGGTGAGACCCACTTGAGGCTTGGCAATGGAGCAAGAGTTGCTGCAGTAGCTATAGGAGATATTAGTTTATTTCTGTCTTCAAATTTTAAGTTGTTGTTATGAGACGTTTTATTTGTTCCTGAATTAATTAAAAACATTATTTCTATTCCTATACTTGATATAGATGGATATTCTTGTATGTTTGCTAATTCTATTTGCAATATTTACAAGAATGAATGTTTAATTGGAATTGGGGAACGCGAAAACGATCTATACACCTTAAAGTTAAAAGACGTTCCAACTCGCGATGTCGAAACACACACAACAACAATTAAACGGAAACACGATAACTTAAACCCAGCACAACTTTGGCACGCTAGGCTAGGTCACATTTCCCTAAGTAGGATAAACAAGTTAGTTAGGAGTGACTTGTTTGATCTGTCAGACATAAACTCTCTACCGACTTGTGAATCCTGTCTGAAAGGAAAGATGACCAAGCAACCCTTCAAGGGCAAGGGTGAACGTGCCCAAGGCCTATTGGATTTGATTCATACTGATGTGTGCGGCCCATTTAGTATCGGTACTAAATACGGTCACACATACTTCATCACCTTTACCGATGATTACTCAAGGTACGGGTACTTGTACTTGATGAAGTACAAGTCTGAATCCTTTGAAAGGTTCAAAGAATTCAAGGCTGAAGTAGAAAATCAGTTAGGCAAAAATATTAAGGCACTTCGATCTGATCGAGGTGGTGAATACTTGAGTACTGAGTTTCAAGATTATCTGAAGGAGAATGGGATTCTCTCACAGTGGACCCCTCCGGCGACACCACAGCTCAATGGTGTAGCGGAGCGTCGTAATCGGACCTTGTTGGACATGGTTCGATCTATGATGAGCTTCACTGAGCTTCCGACCTCGTTTTGGGGCTATGCGCTCGAAACGACGGTAATGTTGTTGAACAATGTCCACACCAAGGTAGTGGATAAGACTCCGTATGAGATATGGATGGGAAAACCACCCAAGTACTCGTTTATGAGGATTTGGGGATGTCCTGCTTACGTGAAGCAGATAGTGGGAGATAAGCTGGATACGAGATCCACCTTATGCTACTTCATTGGGTATCCAAAGAATTCCATTGGATACTATTTCTACTATCCCAGCGAGACAAAAGTGTTTGTCTCTAGGAATGCCACCTTTATGGAAAGGGAATTTCTACTTGATAGAAAGGGCAGAATAGTAGAACTCGAAGAGGTTCGAGAACCAATCGAAGTACCAAGTGAATCTCCCGCACCTACTGAGCCAGTACCAGATGTGGTCGCACCTAGGAGATCCGAAAGGATTCCTAGAGCTCCAGAGAGATATGGTTTTCTCCTTGAAGATGATCAAGTTGATCAAGTTGTTGGATCTGATCCAAGAACTTTCAAGGAGGCAATTTCTGATGCTGATTCTAATTTGTGGCTTGAAGCAATGCAGTCTGAGTTTGACTCAATGCATGCTAACCAAGTTTGGACTCTCGTTGACCCTCCCGAAGGAATCGTTCCTATTGGGTGCAAATGGGTATACAAGAGGAAACTTGGGCCTGATGGTATGGTAATGACCTACAAGGCGCGACTGGTCGCGAAAGGTTACACTCAAAGGCAAGGTGTTGACTATGATGAAACCGTCTCGCCCGTCGCAATGTTCAAGTCAATTAGAATGCTGTTAGCCATAGCCGCATGGTACGACTATGAGATATGGCAAATGGACTGCGTTCCTTAATGGAAACATTAAGGAAGAGATCTATATGACGCAGCCTGAGGGTTTCACATCTGTTGGAAGCGAGCATAAGGTATGCAAGCTTCAGAGATCGATCTACGGTCTCAAACAGGCATCGCGAAGTTGGAACCTGAGATTCGATGAAACAATTAAGGAATTTGGTTTCATCAAGAATCCCGAGGATCCGTGTGTCTATAAGAAGGTAGTTAAAAGTGCTGTGACGTTTCTCGTGCTTTATGTTGATGACATTCTACTCATTTGGAATGATGTAGGAATGTTGCAGTCAACTAAAGTATGGTTGTCTAGCAGATTTTCGATGAAGGACATGGGTGAAGCATCTTATATTCTTGGAATACAGATCTATCGGGATAGATCTAAACGGATGCTCGGACTCACCCAAGCTACCTACATCGATACCATACTTAAGAGGTTCTCTATGGAAGAGTCCAAGAGAGGACACCTACCTATGTGCCACGGGGTCACTCTATCTAAGTCTATATGTCCAAAGACTGATGAGGAGATAGAAATTATGACACGTGTGCCATATGCCTCGGCAATAGGTAGTACTATGTATGGCATGATCTCGACTAGACCGGACGTCGCATATGCTCTGAGTGTCAAGCCACAATGGTTGTGGGCCCACGGCTAGCTGTATCCCTGAACCATTGAGAGTCACACAAGTACTAGATTCGATATTCCCACACGGATACTCAGCTCAATGTGTTGAGCACGAGAAGAGGATTTCGGGAAGTGCGACTTCCTAAAAGTCAACAGGGGTCAAACCGGGATTTGACGCTGTTGAGGGGCAAAACGGTCATTTTGCAATTTGGGGTTAGATGATATGAAAAATTGTTTTTCATATCATAACATTCAGTTTTGGAAACTGAGTCGATCGGTCCGATCTGATCGGCGATCGGAGTTACGATGAAGTCGCAGCGATAGATATCGTCATTTGGACCCGGGCCCGTTGGACCGGCCCAAGTCCATCTTTAAGTCTATTTATTTAGACTTAATGACTTCATTAAATAACACAATATTCATAACCTAACCCTAATTGCTCTACACGCCGCCTCCCTCCTCCCAAAAGCCGCCGCCGCCGTCGCCTCCACGCGCCGCCGCCGCCGTCTTCGCCGGAAAAATAGTTTCCGACCAACTCGACGTGGAGAATCCGTTCATGCTGATCTCTTCAGGGCTTCTAGTGTAGCCTGACGAAGGAGTCTCGGATCTGGTCGTGGACCGGATTGGCGTAACTACCGCAATCTACCGAGAAGAGCCGGGTTCTTGAAACACCGGTTGGAGCCAGGCACAAGTGCCAGCAAGGTAATCCGCTTAAACATCCTATGAATGTCTTAGTATGTTAATTGTTATTCGTATTGATCGCCTCCCAGTTTTTAAATTTGATTGTTCTTCCGCTGCCTGACCGGGGGGCGGATCTGGATCCCCAACATAAACCAACTGGAACGATGACAACCAGCTGCAAGCGCTAAAGAGAAAAGATGAACCAGCTGGAACATGAGTTGAGAAGTCTGCTGAAGAAATAGATCGAAGAAGAAGATTCCAATTATATGTACTGTTGATGAATCTATTGACAGTCGCTATTCAAGAAACTAAGAAGAGTCGCAAGATGGAGCTGGAACGAAGAAGTTCAGCAGGAAGCTATTGTCAATCAGCAGTTGAGAAGATGCGCAAGATATGGAATCAGCTGTGATGACATCAGCCTTGATGTCATCACAATCAGCAGATGAAGAGAAGCGAAAGAGATTAAGCGACGTCGTGCTAGAGAATCAGCAGATGGTTTAGCGTTGATGACGTCTTTGGTGACGTCATCACTATCAGCAGATGGTTTGAGTCTAGCAGTCGCAAGAATCAGCAGGTAGCTTGTACATCCAGACGCAAGAGAGAAGCGACGTCGTAGAGGAGGCAATCCAGTCGCAAGCTACTGTTCACCAGCAGATGCTAATTGGAGATAGCGATAGCAAAACGATGTCGTTTACATAAGTTGATACGACAGCGTTTTGCTCTTGCGCTAAAGATTCAGCAGATGCTCTTTGCATTGATATCCAGTCGCAAGATACCAGCTGGAAGCATATGTTTAATACCAGCTGGACAACCAGACGCAAGCAACAGCAGCATCCAGTCGTGAGCTCTATTAAACCAGTTGTTGCTATAAATCCAGTCGCAAGCTACAGTGCTATTGTATATCCAGTCGACTTGGTACCCAAACGCAAGAAAAGAAGAAGTAGCGAAGCGTTGCATTCAGTCGCAAGATAATGTACCAGTCGCAAGCTACAGTGCTTTGCATCCAGTCGACAAAGATATCAGCAGAAGATGAATTCAGTCGTAGTGATAAATCAGCAGCGAAGCAGTTGAAAATTTACGAAGAGTTATCAAAGCTGGATGTCAACTGCTGAGCTCAATTCAAATGGCGAAAACGACAAGAAGCCTGCAAAAGAAAAGGACGCAAGTACTATTCCCTGTCGGTACTTTACAAGACACATTTCAAACGGGAAGAAGTTGTGTCCAACGGGAAGAAATCTGAACAGAGGCTTATATACTTCAAGAGCGCCATTGAAGAGGAGACTGGAAGAGTTTGGTGTCGCTGTGAAGCTGTCGCAGAAAATAAGTTAATTGCACAGTGCACCAGCAGAGGGAAAAATGAAAAGAAAGACGAAGCAATCGACCGCCATTAGAGAGGAGCTTTCATGAGAGTCGATTGCTAAGTCTAGATTAGCTTGTTAGAGCATTTCCCTAGTGTGTGAGAAAAACAGAGTGTTGAGAGCTACATTGTATCAATCTCACACACAGAGATTCATTCACACTTTATTGGTGAATGAATCTCAAAACGTTTTACAGTTCCCGTCCAAGCACGAAGACGTAAAACTCATGTGTATGTAGTCAGTCACACAGTTGAGGCTGTTGTGCATTTGAGGAGTCTAGGAGTTCTCACAGCTGCTGGTTGTGGGATTGGGTCTGTACACAAAGTTGTAAGATCAAATCTTCTAGTAGTGTAGCACGCATACACGCATAACAGTTCAGCACTTAGCATTCTCGCATTGCATACAGCAGCACACAAGCACAAGTCTAACAGATTTATGTTGTACATAAATCTGTTTGATTGGTTTTAAAATATAGGATTCAGTTCTGGTATTTTCCGCATGATTTTTAAATCATACCAGATCTGTCTCCGGTGCTCTTCTTCCGATGAATTTTTAGATGTTCAAGAACAACGAGCTATTGCAGCTCCAAGCAGCGCTGAAAATTTTAATTGCTCATTTTAAACCAGCGGCTGCTAAGTTCCTTTGAAAAATAGGGACCAACATTAGGCCCCGTAGAGATCTGAATGGTTAAAATGTCAAACCAACACTCAACAGATCTCACAATATTTCAGCACAAACCCTTATGGACTATCATACTGGGAAAACTGTGAAGGCAATTCAAGTATGGGTCCCGAAAGGGGTAATCCTATCTGGACCCAAGTAAAATTGGGTACCAAAATCTTTTTTTATGATTGTAGGATAACAGGTACAAAGCTTAAGGTGAATCGATCATATGGTACCTGGATAGTGGATGTGCAAGACACATGACTGGAAACCCAAAGCTGTTATCAGATGTTACTCCACACAAAGGAGCAAAAATAGTCTTTGGTGATAACTCACATGGTAACACTGTGGGTAAGGGTAAGCTTACCCACGATAATGTCTCAACATCTGATGTTCTAGTTGTTGATAATTTGCATTATAATTTGATTAGCATAAGTCAGCTATGTGACAAGGGTTACATAGTTAACTTTCAACAGCACACATGCACAGTTCAGAGTCCAAATGGTGTGACTGTGTTGGTAGGTAAAAGATCGGGGAATACCTACATTATCAACTGGTCAGAGCAAATGGAATCTGAACAAATTTGCTTAGCATCCAACTCTTCCAAGAGCTGGTTGTGGCATCAATGAATGAACCATCTAAACTTTAAAACACTTGCCCATTTGAGTCAGCATGAACTGGTTTCTGGTATGCCCAAAATCAATTTTTCAAAGGACAAGATCTGTGCCGCATGTCAGCTTGGTAAACAAATTCGTTCTACTTTTAAAAAGAAAGGCGATAAATGCTCTTCCCGAAACTTAGAGCTTTTACATATGGATCTTTTTGGTCCTATTCCCGTAACAAGATTAGGGGGAACGAACTACACCCTAGTTGTTGTTGATGATTTTACAAAATTCACTTGGGTGCTGTTTTTAAAAGCAAAATCTGATACCGCTGACCAGCTTATTCGGATTTTAAAACGTTTACAAAATGACAGATCTTGTACAGTCAACAGGATAAGAAGTGATCGTGGTACCGAGTTTTTAAATAAAAAATTATCTTTTTATCTGGATGACATAGGGATAAAGCATGAGCTTTCTGCAGCTAGAACTCCTCAACACAACGGGCTAGTTGAGAGGAGAAATCGCACTTTAAAGGAAGCTGCTAGATTTATTATTGCTTATTCTGGCATTTCGCAAAAAATTTGGGCAGAAGCAGTTAATACAGCTTGCTATACTCAGAACAGATCTATGATTAACAATTTGCATGATAAAACCCCATATGAGATCTGGAGTGGCAAGAAACCTGATATTTCATATTTCAGGGTGTTTGGGTGTAGATGCTTTATTCATAATAATGGTAAAAAGCACCTAACAGCTTTCGATGCAAAATTTGATGCAGGTATCTTCCTAGGCTATTCAGCAGTGAGAAAGGATTATCGAGTATTCAACAATAGAAGTCTAACTGTTGAAGAGTCAGCACACGTTGTCTTTGATGAGACAAGTTTTAGATTCAACTCAGCTACGAGCCTTAACGATCTATGTAAACGTCTGAATCATCCAGCATTGATGACTCAGATGATGACGTGGCACAACAAAGACATTCAGCAGAGATACAACCAGAGCTGGACACACAGCACAACACTGCTCAACAAGATCTGACAGGTAATCCAGTAGTCATCGATTTACTAACGTTGACTCAACACAGGATCAGATCTCTCCAAGTGTGCCTGCTGCTGGAGCTGAAGTGACGAATGCACAAGATGTCCAAACAGATGTTGCTCAAACAGATGTTGTACAAACAGATCTTGCCACACATAGACCAACATCTGATGCACCAGTTGCGAGTACTTCATATCAATTGGTAACAGACAATCCAGATGTGGCTATCCAGCAAAACATCCAAGCAGAACATGAAGCAAACCCAATTGGACGATCTCCGATGGAATAGAAATCATCCACCCGAGCAGGTCATAGGTAACATCGAATCTCCTGTTTGCACACGAAGCCAGCTATTGCATGATCATTTTGACTCAGCATTCATCTCTCATATAGAACATAAACAAAGAGATGAAGCCTTAGCAGACCCAAGCTGGGTAGAAGCAATGCAGGAGGAACTAAATCAGTTTAAGCGAAACAATGTTTGGCAACTTGTACCTAGACCTTCAAGCATTCAGTTATAGGAACTAGATGGGTCTTTAGGAACACTGAACAAAGATGGAATAGTAACAAGAAATAAAGCTAGACTGGTAGCTCAGGGATTTAGGCAAATGGAATGGATAGATTTTGATGAAACCTTTGCACCAGTAGCTAGATTAGAAGCTATACGCATGTTCCTTGCATACGTTGCATTTTCAAAGATTTTAAAGTATTTCAAATGGATGTTAATAGTGCATTTCTTAATGGCATCTTAACAGAGGAAGTGTATGTTGCACAACCTCCTGGCTTCGTAGATCATACATATCCAAACCACGTTTATAAATTGGATAAAGCTCTGTATGGGTTGAAGCAAGCACCCAGAGCTTGGTATGATACACTGTCAAAATTCTTAATTGACCATGATTTCACGATAGGCACAGTGGATAAGACACTATTCAAATTTGTCAAAGGTGATCATGTTCTGTTAGTTCAGATTTACGTTGATGATATAATATTTGGGTCAACTAACCCCAAGCTATGTCAAAAGTTCTCTAAGCTGATGCAGGAAAAATTTGAGATGAGCATAACGTTCTTTCTGGTTTTAGAAGTTCGACAGCTGGATAATGGAATTTTCATTAACCAAGCCAAATATACGAAAGAACTGCTGAAGAAATTTGGCATGGACAACTGTTCAGCAGCTGCGACCCCAATGAGCTCATCGATCAAGCTAGACAAAGACGAAGCTGGTACTGCCATTGAGGTATATTTATATCGTGGTATAATTGGCTCCCTGCTGTACTTAACTGCTAGCAGACCAGACATCATGTTTGCTGTCTGTATGTGTGCTAGATTTCAAGCAGAGCCTACACAGTCGCATTATATTGCTGTCAAACGAATCTTGAAATATTTGAAAGGAACTTCCAATGTGGGTCTTTGGTATCCCAAAGACTCAGGCTTTCAACTAATCGGTTATAGTGATGCAGACTATGCAGGATGTAGAGTTGATCGTAAAAGCACCAGTGGTACTTGTCAATTCTTGGGAGATCGCTTGATTTCCTGGTTCAGTAAGAAGCAGACATCTATTGCAACGTCCACAGCTGAAGCAGAGTATTTAGCAGCTGGAAGCTGCTGTGCTCAGATCTTATGGATACAACACCAGCTTAAGGACTATGGCATTGATTCTTCTGAAGTGCCTATTCTCAGTGCTATTGCTATCACTCAAAACCCTGTGCTGCATTCAAGAACAAAGCATATAGACATCAAAAATCACTTTATAAGGGACCACGTGCTAAAGCAAGACGTCCGACTGGAGTATGTGTCGACTGAGCAGCAAGTTGCTGACATCTTCACAAAGCCTCTACCAGACGCTAAGTTTTCTTATTTTAGAAACATATTAGGTCTCTCAGAACTGCCTTAAATTGTCTGTGCGCTAATGAATTTGCAGGTTGAACAGATGTTGTTTACCTCGGCTGTCAGTCTTTTGTTCAGGGGGAACACAAAGACTTTCAGCTGTAGTAAGCTTTTCTGTTGGGAGAATCTTAGTCGTAGGGGGAACCAGGATCTGAATTGTTAAGTGCTAAGTCAGCTGAATATGTGGGATCTGGATACACTCAGATGTCACATATACACAGCTGATGCTTATTTGTGATCAGATCCTGCTTAACCACCAGCGATACATCAACTCAGCTCCTCCAGTTGTGACGAACTAAGATTTTGGCGCGTGTTTTTAACTTTTTCACTGTACGGGTAATATCTTTTCAAAATATTGTACGCACCGTCGGATGATTGACACATGGTTGTCATCATGCGAAACTTCACATCCAAATTTTCTCTCTCTTTCACCGTTTAAAATTTCATAGTTATTTACGGCGTTTCCTTTCTCATTTTAACTTACCTTGCAATATTACTCTCTAGTATCTTTGCGCTCTTACTCTCTGTGTTCTTTTCGCAGGTAATCTTTTCGACGTACCGTTCATCAACTATCAGAAATGGCATCCTCACTCTTCAGAAACACCATTCACATTTGTTTTGACTCTGTCCTAGCAATGGACAACGCAGGGATGGTTGCTATGTTCAAATCCCTAGCGGCGTCTAGTCTTCAGGAGTTTTTTGGCTGTCCATCCGTCATTTTTGAAACTACTCTGGTGGAGTTCTTCCACAAAGCATCCATCAGGGATGGTTTGGTGGTCAGTACTGTTCACGGGAAACAGGTGGAAATTTCAGAGGAAATGTTTGCTAGCACTCTTAAGTTATCGATGGAGGGACTAATTGATCTGCATGAAGTTCCTTAGGATCTGTGCTTAAAGCGAGGCGTGCTTTCTCTTACGATGGTAAACAGATCAGCACCTCGTGCAAAAAGAGGGAGATGGTTCTTGAGTTTTGTTTGTTGTCTGATATTTTGGCTAAAATCTGTTACTGTCAAAGCCGGGCCTTTTGATGCCGTTACACATGAAAGGTTTTTGATGATGACTGGCATCTTTGGTGGAATTAAAGTCAATTTTAGACGACTGTTGTTTACCATTTTCAAAGATATGGTAACGCCCGGGTCAAGGCAAGCCCGAGGCTATGGTATACAGATTTGCATATTGCTGAAAAATGTACCTAACTTAGAATTGGGTGAATCCAAGGACTTTTCCCCACTGAAGATTCTGACACCAAAACCTGTTGGAAGATACATCGCTATCAATGACAAGATTTCTGTGGAATATGTAGAGGATGTGTCTAGGGTGAAGAAGACACCCATAAAGAGAGATGTGTCTAAGAAGAGACCAGCTGTTGCTGCTGCTGCTGAACCAGTAGTAAAGAATAAAAGGACATCAAAGGGTAAATCAGATTCTTCAAAGGACATATAGAGATTGTGCCTGTAGCACAGGAAGCAGTGCCTCTCAAAACCATTGATCCAACTCCAGCTGCGCCAGCTGAGCAACCTCCAGTGCCTAAACAAAAATCGAAAAAGAGAAGGCTGGGGTTGCAAAAGGATTCTGATAATGAAGAAATTGTTGAAGAGCAGGCAGCTGTCGAGGCTACTGTAGAAGCAGATGTCGTTGCAACAGGGATATCAACTGTTGATGATGTGGACATCAAAATTGAACAAATGATTGCTGAATCTGCTCAGTTGGATACAGATGTTGGGAGCCCGGTAGTTCAAAAAGCTGATGAAATGGAGCATGGTTTAATCTTTCCTATGAGGAATTTGTTGCTCGCGAAGCTGAGCAACTGGTTGAAACAGGCAGTGATTCGGATGGAGCAACGGAAACCGTTGCATGTGGAATAGTTGTTGAGAAGCAGCCGGTACAGACTTCAGATGAGACTGAGAGCAGGATAGATGCTTCAGCTGCTTATGTTGTAACATAGCCTACGATGAAACCGAAAAGGATCAGGGAACGGACATAGCATATGTCGCTCCAGCTACTGTTGAGGATAATAGATCAGATGATGAGTCCTTGTCCCTTGAGGAAATGTTGTTGAGGATTTTAGACGATTATACTCTACCCTCTGCTGCTGGGGAGGTTACAAAGATTCAGTTTGGGAAGGTAATCACAATCGGGGAAGTCAATGAAGGGGATTGGTACAAGGCCAGTCTCCCTAAGATTCCTTCTGATGCTAAGGGGAAGGCGCCCCTTCAAGAACAAGATCCAGTTAAAGGAATTCCGCCCAAAGAAATTTTTGCGTTGATTTGTGCCAATATAGATTTTCTTGTTCAGAAACGGGAGATAGTTATATATGAGGTCGATCGATTCTTTACTTCTTTCAGATTCAAGAAATTATCCAAATTGAGGATTGTTAAGATAAAATTTATTAGTTTTGGTGATAACAAAATAAGACAAGTGCTAAATTCAGAAGTAAAACTTGGACAGTCAGCCGTTGAAGGTGATCAACTACATGTTTGGAGCAAAGTATACTTCAGATGTTGAATTGACCAGTCAGATACTGGGTTTGAATATTTCAGTTGTTAGATATCAGATCTTGGTATTCGGGAATATTTCAGGAGTTGAGTTGAAGCACTCAATTGATGGGTTACTATTTCAGAGGTTGAAGATATACGGTTATCAGTTTCTGATATCGGTTTTTTATGTCAGTCGTGAGAGAAATTCAGATGTTGATCAAGGGTTACGCAATCAGACTTTGGTGTTCATTCAGCCGTTGGGTACATATGTCAGAAGTATATTAATTCAGCAGTTGGATATTCACTTCTGTAGTCAACATATTTCAGCAGTTGTGTATTTATTTCAGTAGTAAGTATTTTCAGTAGTTGACTACAGTGCTTTTGATTCAGTCGTGATTGTTGTTGGAACATTCAGTCGTTGCAACCAGCAGTTATATCATATTCTCAATTTACAAAAGAAGGAGATCAAGTGGTGAGTCGCCTATTCGTGGCATAAGATATGGACCATATCCACCAGGTGCACCACCCAAGAGGAGCGCTAAATAATGGATGACTGGATAAAAAATTTTTAAATTCTTTACCTCTTCGTGTACAAGTCTTATGTACAATTTTCAGTTAATAGAATTTAGTATTTCAGCAGACCCTTGCGCAATTTACTTTTTGCTCATCTATTTAGATCAATAGGCTGCTAAGTTTTGTCATCACCAAAAAGGGGGAAATTGTTAAGATAAAATTTATTAGTTTTGGTGATAACAAAATAAGACAAGTGCTAAATTCAGAAGTAACACTTGGACAGTCAGCCGTTGAAGGTGATCAACTACATGTTTGGAGCAAAGTATACTTCAGATGTTGAATTGACCAGTCAGATACTGGGTTTGAACATTTCAGTTGTTAGATATCAGATCATGGTATTCGGGAATATTTCAGGAGTTGAGTTGAAGCACTCAGTTGATGGGTTACTATTTCAGAGGTTGAAGATATACGGTTATCAGTTTCTGGTATCAGGTTTTTATGTCAGTCGTGAGAGCAATTCAGATGTTGATCAAGGGTTACGCAATCAGACTTTGGTATTCATTCAGCCGTTGGGTACTTATGTCAGAAGTATATTAATTTAGCAGTTGGATATTCACTTCAGTAGTCAATATATTTCAGCCCGTGGCC
This sequence comes from Dorcoceras hygrometricum, assembly GCA_001598015.1. Classification (NCBI taxonomy): domain Eukaryota; kingdom Viridiplantae; phylum Streptophyta; class Magnoliopsida; order Lamiales; family Gesneriaceae; genus Dorcoceras; species Dorcoceras hygrometricum. Next base: position 866,876 of record KV015578.1, read on the forward strand.
CGAACCGGGGTCAACGGGTTTTGACCCAGAATCGTATAGATACAGGCCGGTTAAGGGTTACGGATATCGCAACCTGTGGACCCGCCGGGTTCGACCCAGAACCGGCCCGGCGGGTCGCACTTTTTTAAAAATAATATTCTTGTTGTTGCATGGATTCGAACACAGGCCACCGAAATGTAAAGCAAGAGTACCACCCACTAAACCAACTCCTTGCTTCTACAAAACTACTACCGGTTTTAAAATATAAATGTATCAATTATCATAAAATTGTGAAGATTTGATTAATTTGTACTGTTTTACAATGCCTAAACACCTCAATTAACTATATTGATTATTTTAATTAATATTTACATTTATCCTTTCACTCTTTCAAATATTTAACAAGTAAAGTTTCAAATATTTTTCACGTAAAAGCAAAAATATAATAACTTATTCAAAAACGTCTCATATCATTGTCTCAAATATATTACTATTATAAACATGTACTAATATTTTTTTTATAAACTATAAAAGTTTCATTTTATCATTTAATTGAGAGCATTTGATTAATTTGTATTATCTTAAGAAATCTAAAAACTTTAGCATAACTATGTTGATTAGTTTAATTAATATTTATATTTACCCTTGTCATTCTTTCAAATATTTAACGATTAAAATTCAATAATAAAATAACTTACTTATAACTTTCCACGTAATTTTCGAATATCTTGCTATCATATCCTTTATCTCAATATTATAACATACAAAAATAAACTATTACTAAATTTAAAATTAAAATTTTAATAATATATAATGTTTATATTGATGCACATGTAGCATATATATGTGCACAAGTGTAAAATAAGGAATAACACAATTCAATTTAGTTGTTAATATTAGTGTATTATTATAACAAGAGTGAGACAAATAAGCAAGTTATGTTGCATGTACTTTTAGCGAACATTTAACTTCTGACGATCATTGTACTTTTAGCGAACATTTAATTTCTAACGATCTCGCATTAGTTGAATGAATTCTTAGTATAAAAAATATGGTTCACAAGTTGGTACACATGCACAACAATGAACAATTTATTGTAATTTTAACTTCTTTGTATTGTTATTTAATTATATTAATTTTTTGAAATTATTTACACTTCAAATTTCAAATTCAAATCCCAATTATTATTCTTTTAAATTCAAATTCGAATTCAAACATAAATTAAGATTCGAATTAAAAATTCTGACCCGGAACAGGCGAGTCGGGCCTGAAACTGGCCCGGAACCGGCCCGTGGCTGGGTCTAACTACAGTGCTTTTGATTCAGTCGTGATTGTTGTTGGAACATTCAGTCGTTGCAACCAGCAGTTATATCATATTCTCAATTTACAAAAAGAAGGATATTTCAGACGTTGGGTATCTATTCAGGCGTTGGATATCTAATCAGCAGTTGGTATAATCAGTCGTCGGTTGTTATGATCAGCAGTTGAATTCTACTTCAGTAGCGAGCATATTCAGATGTTGGGTATTTCTTTCAGAAGTGTATTCAGCCGATGGGATTCATTTTTTGATTTGATATCAGACGCAACTACTCAGGTGTTAGCATGTTTCTTAACGAACAACAAAACTACGTCGTTTGGATTAGTTGATACGACAGCGTTTGGTTTAGCGCTAGAATTCAAACGTTGGTTTATGCATTCATTCAGTCGTTGTTACGATCAGTAGTTGTACACTCAGTTGTTTCAAAGACTTAGTTGGCGTTATTTATTCAGTAGTAACAGTCACGTATTCTATCAGCGAGGAACTATTCATCTTCTTCAAGAAAGAAAAAGCTATATTAACAATAAGAGAATTCAGGCGCAAGCGACAAATCGATTCAAACGCATTTACATATTCAAAATGGAAAAAATCAATGGTGAAGATTGAATCGTACTATTGCCTGGAATTAAGGAGACAACGTCGGTACTATTTTGGGTAAATAGTACACAATTTACAGAGGACGTTATACGGTGATTGCACAAATATGGAAAGACGACAAATTGGCTCTGACAATGTGCAATTTACCTTTTTGGTGGAGCAGGATATACGGTCGCACGATTAACAAATTTTCAAAAGGGATTTTGTTTCCTTTACAAAATTAAATGACCGTTGGAGGACGAAGCGTATAAAGAGCCAGATTTTGTATTGAAGAAGCTCTCGCTCACTCTCCTTCACTCCGATATTCGTCGTACTCATTATCTCTGAGCCTATCGCACATTGAAGCTATCATTCAAAAAGCTCTCAAACTCGAAGAACAATCAATCCAGATTTCACAGTTTTATCTTCGAGTTCATCTTCTGGTTCACCTTTGTTGAATCGAGTTTCTTAGCCTAGTACAACACTCACAATCGTTGTACTTCATTGTAATATCCTTAGTTGAGTCTGTAACAAACGCGCTGCCTAAAAGCAGTTTGAAATTTACCAAGTGTTGTAAACAGCAGCTGCGGCTGCTTTGTGATTGGTGTTGCTAGGAGTTCACCTGGAGCGAGGCTCGGTGATCGGGTGTTTGCAGAAGGCCTGTGACCATCAAATCTTCTAGTGGAACCTTTCTGAAAGTAATAAGGGGAGACTTAGGTTATTTATATCCGAACTTCCATAAACAAACTCTCGACTCCCTACTCTTTTACATTACTGCATTTACTTACTGCTTTAATCTGTTCACAAATTAATCGGCTTCTTTCCGCACTTTTTTTTAGCCTAGAAATTTGATTTAAACTGAGATCCTTAAATCTGGTAACTCGGATTTAAGTTAAGCGGGTTCTTGTAAAACTGTTTTAAAAGGTTTCTAAAATTTGAAAATACCAAGAGTTCATTCAACCCCCCCTTCTGAACTCTTGCAGCTGTTTTTCGAACCACATTGATCCTATCAAGGATAGAGGACATATATGCAAAGGAGGAACAGGTCTTATCTTGGGGAGAAGCCGATTCTACCAGATTAGCTCTCCAAAGACGGACGTATATTCTTACCAAATACAGAGAGTTGCTTCTTCGGAAGTTTTTGGCGACCCGTCACTCTAATTTTGTTCCTGGTGAAGCTACTTCCGCCATTGATTTGAAGGTACTGGATATGTTATCCAACCTTCATTTATTTGTGATAGGCGAGCTGAAGATGAAGACGCAGGCACACGATCTTTGGTGGGAGAAGACGTGTTGCTCGAAAGTTTTTGAGGGACAGCATCGTGACCATGGCGCTGTAATTGCCAGATCCAACACCAATTTCAGGTCTCTCTGCTGGGTTAGAACCAATACAATGGTGGATGGGTCTCTACTTATCCAAGAAGGGAATGATCTGTGGATGCCAATTCCTCGATCGGCCATCTCTTGTCGGTTAGAAATTTTACGTCAACGTTCTTATGATGATACACTTCCTCTAATCAGTGAATTTTTCAAGCTACTGAAAAAGAGATGGGCTGACATTTGTTTAAATACCGTCGAATTCTTTGTCTCTGGGAAACTTTTACCAGTTGGTTCTATTAATTTCTGTTGAGCTATTTCTGTTGTGGAACCAGTTCCAGTTCTTAGTTTTCGAAGGCCGACCGTTACCTCTTGGGGTTGGTCACAACTTTGTACAGCTTTTGTTAGATATATCCTATTCGGGGGTTTACAATCAGTTGATATCAGAAATTTTTTTCAGTTCTCATTATTGACAGATCAGTTTTGAGGGATGTTCCTATTCTTGCTACCGCTGAACAGAGAACACTAGTTCTTCTTCTACCAGCCACAGGTACACAGGAGGATCAGATTGTACAAATGGATATTGATCAACATCCAGATTCTCCACCTACCTCCGCTGATTCTTCCTTGCACTTCAATGCATATGATATTCCTATGGAAGAAGACTCAGCTCCTGAAAAGCTTATCTTGCCTTCTACTGCCACAGATATCTCTGCTTCCCTTGCCACACTTTGGGAATCCATCTCCAGACTTATTTCTAATCAAACGAGGGATTATCGGAATTCGGGTGATGCTCATGGATAAGTTTTGTCCCAAATCAATAATGTTGAGAGAGTCCTTCTTGACAGTCTTGCTGAGCAAAATCAAGCTTTCCGGGGCTTGATCAAAAGTATTCGCCAGGAGGCTCATAATGATAACGATGTACTGTCGATCGCCCTAAAAGCTGTCCGTGCTCAAAATGCCATCTTGACAACAGACTTAGTGGATGTTCGACAAGAAGTCAAGGATCTCAAGGATGAATTTTCTAAGGAATTTGATGACAAATTGTCTGTTATTCGTAACTATCTACTTGAGTTCCGTGTGGAAACACAAGGACAATTATCTTCCCTTGGTACTCATCTTGCTGAACTCATTGCCTTTATCACTAAGGGCAGTGATGACAAGAAGGGGGAAATGAGTAGCAGCCATGGCCGAGGTCAACCGCCTCCAGATAATCAGGACAGACCTAGTGGGGGAAGTGCAAGCAGAAGTGGTGGTGATGCAAGCAGTAGGAGAAGAGATGACAGGAGGGGTTCTTCGACAAAAAGGGGATCCAGTAGTGGTGGTGGTGGATCTGATACTGCTAGTGGACCGTATAAAAATAATGTTGAATGGTGGTTATATGGAAAGAATCAGTTCTAGGATGTTCTCAGTTTTCTTGTACAAATCTTCTGTACAGTGTTCAGTTAATGAGATCTATAAAATTTCAGCAGACTTTGTGCAATTTACGTTTGCCTATCTATATAAATCATGAGGCTGCTAAGTTTTATCATCACAAAAAAAGGGGGAAATTGTTAAGATAAAATTTATTAGTTTTGGTGATAACAAAATAAGACAAGTACTGAATTCAAAAGTAACATCTGGACAGTCAGTCAGTCGTAGTAATTAACAGTTACGCATATCTCAGATGTTGGGTCGACTATCGCATATCGGGTTGGAGTTCTCAGAAGTCGTGACATCATCTCAGTGTATTGAAGTTTAAGTCGTGACGTCATCTCAGTGTATTGAAGAGTTCAGAAGTTGTGACGTCGTATAAGTGGATTGAAGATTTCTAAGTCTCGAGAGAGTTCTAAGCTAAGAGTTGACTTCTAAGTTGACCATTCGGGAATAGGTTATTCAGACTTGTGTAACAGTTTATGGTATAGTGTTTCAGTTTCGAGTATTTCATTTGTGAACAGTATCTATTCAGATCTCAGTATTTCAAAATGAGGTTTACAGTCGATTTGCTATCAGACCTTGATATTCGGGAATGGTTCAGAAGTTGAGTAATCTATTCAGATGTAGAGTGGTTTATTCAAATATCGGGTTGAATATCTCAGTTGTAAAGATTTCAGATGTTGAGTACATTTGCTTTGGAATCAGTTGTGGTTAATTGGGAGTATTCAGATTTTCGGTTAACAGAGCTTTTAGATATCAAAACAGTATCAGTTGCTACATTCAGTTGTTGCATTCAAATGTTGCAAATACATATTTATCTCTATTTATTTCAGATATTGATAAATTCAGATGTGACAACTACTTTTACTCAAATCAGCGTTAAGATAGTCGTCTTCCTCAAGAAAGAAAGAAATGTGTTAACGAAAAGAGATTTCAGGCGCAAACGACGAACCAATTCAAACACGTTCATATATTCAAATTGGAAAGAATCAATGGTGAAGATCAAATCGTACAAATGCCTGGAATTAAGGAGAAAATGTCAGAGCTATTCTGGTTAATAGTACACAGTACGTTGAGGGCATTATACGATGTCTATCCAAATATGGAGATACGACAATTCAGCCGTGACAAAGCGCAAATTGCCTTTTGCATACCGTAATCGTGTTTTGTTGAAGATTTGCAAAGGGAATATCTTTATGGCTACCTTTATGACCGTTGGAGACAAAAGGTATAAATAACTGGAATTTAAATTGAAGAAGCTTTCTCACTCTCGGTCATTATACTCTCCATCATACTCTGTGTGAATCGCTACATTCTCATGAAGCTTTCTCAAAAACAAAAAGCTCACACAGTTACTGGATATTCTCACAGAAAAATCATTCGAAGTCCAGTGATATAACTCGAAGAACATTCAAGCTCTAGCTCTCATTGTTTTCAATCTTTGAGATATCATCTTCTGGTTCACCTTGTTTAATCGTGTTTCATAGTATAGAATCAGAAGATCTACAGTCTCAAATAATTGTGTATTTCACTGTATTATCATTTTGAGTCTGTAACGAACTGGCTTTGTGAAGCAGTTCGAAAAATCTTATTACGTGTATTCAGAAGCTGAGTCTGCTTGTTGATTGGAGTTGCTATGAGTTCATCTTGAGCGAGGCTCGGTGACTTGGTGGTTACAGAGGCTGTAAACATCAAACTCTTCTAGTGGAACCTTCCTGAAAAGGAAGAAGGGAAGACGTAGGATTTGATATCCGAACTTCCATAAACAAACTCTTGACCCTATACTTTTACTTATTGCATTTATTTAAGTTTATACTGTTCACTGATTGATCGGCTTATTTCCACACATTTATTGTTAACCGAGAAATCAGCTTTTTGGAATGAGATACCTTAAATCTGGTAACTCGGATTTAAGTTAAGCAAGTCGCTTGTAAAATCGCTTTTAAAGGTTTCGAAAATTAAAAATACCAAGGAGTTCATTCAACCTCCCCCCCCCCCTTCTGAACTCCTAGGCCTGTTTTTCGAGCCATATTGATCCTATCAGCCAGGCTTCTGAACCAATCCTTGATCGAAGTAGAAAATGTAGAATGTATATTTAATCTTATATGTAGTATTTTATGTACATAAATATTTTAAAGGAAATGATTAAATATACTTTGACGGGCTAAGCTTTTAAACTCGCATAATTATACGAAATGCACGCACCATGAATGTTTTATGGAACGATAGAGGCATGTTCTTTTAAAAGACAAAACCCGAGGAATTGAATGATTTGTGGCAAGTTTATGATGAGGGGATGCGGGATATCGAGCCCGTTGAACTTCTGTTCATGTATTACGAGCTTATGGATCCATGTGTTTGCTGCATGGTGAAGTGGCAGCATAGAGGTGTGACTTTATAGGGATCCCGAGGTAAGGTCGGGTGAACCGCATCGTCGCGTATGTTGGTTTATAGATTGATCAATCGAATATGGTCCACACTTCAGGATACGACTCATATGTTTTTCATGTTATGCTATGTCATGCCTTATGTATGCTATATGTTATGTATGATATGAAATGTACGAAATAATATTTTAAGATCATTCATGCATTCATGTTATTTTATTTTGAGTATGTGCCTGCATGCGACTTTAGTATTATGTACTTTGTTATGTTACAAGATAGAGCATGCTGAGCCTCTAGGCTCACAAGGTTAAAATGGTGCAGGTAATGACCCTGTCGAGTATATTCCGACTGGCGGTGAGGACCTCTGTGCTCCTGCTGCAGCATTACCCCGTGACCGCATCGATGTTATCTTTTGTTATGATACGCTTTTAGTTGTTGGTTTTTAAACATGTTCATTTTCAGCACTCGTACTCAGTCTTATTTCTGTTTTTAGCATGGATGATTTAACGCTTTGAAAACCTTATTTGATTTATGTTTTAAAGTGACGGTTTAGAAAATGTTGTAAAGAGAACGAGCCACACTTTTAGTTTATGTATTCCGCAAATGTTTTAAAAAAAAATTTCTAGAGTCTGGTTCGTTTCAGTTGGTATCAGAGCGGTGGTTCTGGTAGGGTACTAGCCTGCTGCGTGGAGCTCAGAAGTCGCACTACCAGTCTGTGAGTTTTACTGTTTTATTATTATGTTTATGTTTGCATGCGGCATGTTTTAGTTCTGCATGAGTTTTGGCCTTAGAGTTTTAAATTGACGCTTAGTCATGCACTTAGATTTACGAGTCTGGTTCGTTTCAGTTGGTATCAGAGCGGTGGTTCTGGTAGGGTACTAGCCTGCTGCGTGGAGCTCAGAAGTCGCACTACCAGTCTGTGAGTTTTACTGTTTTATTATTATGTTTATGTTTGCATGCGGCATGTTTTAGTTCTGCATGAGTTTTGGCCTTAGAGTTTTAAATTAGACGCTTAGTCATGCACTTAGATTTACGTGATAAGGTTTTGGTTTATCAGAATGCATCCCAGACGTGATAGGACCCATCAGGATGATGCTACGCCTCCTCCTCCTCCGCCACCACCTCAGTTGACACCGTACGAGAGGGCTAACATGGATATTCTACCCGGAATTACTAGGCTGTTGGAGCGTCAGTCAGAGCGACCCGGGAAGTCGCATGAGGAGGATGTTGGTGAGAGGTTCCACAAGCAGGGACCTAAGGAGTTTGCTGGTACCATCGATCCACTTGTTGCTGAGGAGTGGATCCGATCTTTGGAGACCATCTATGATTTCATGGGTCTTTTGGACGCTGACAAGCTCCGTTGTGATATTTTTATGCTGAAGGGATATGCCGCTCTTTGGTGAAAGGGCGCGGTGGTTGGTCTATTCCTGGAGAGTCTGACATGTGAGGAATTCAAGAAGGTATTCTTTGAGAAGTATTTTAATGTTGATGCCCGGTGCCAGCTTATTCGGGAGTTCATGAGTCTCCTCCAGGGAGACAAATTTGTTGCTGAGTATGTGAGGTAGTTTGAGCGAGGTTGTATCTGCGTGCCCTCGATTGCTACGGTGGAGAGTGAGAAGTTGTGGCAGTTCACTGATGGACTGCGACCCGACATCCGCCATGATGTCAATATGGCAACGTCGAGACTTACATGCCGGCAATGAACAGGGCTTACCGGTCTGAGCGAGTTCGGAAGGACATGAGGATGACTTCCAGAGGAAGCGCCAGATGCAGCAGCCCGTCAGGGGCCAGTCTTTGCAGCAGCCTGCGAAGAGACCTTTCCAGGGGACTTCTAAGGGCCCATCTCCTCACAGCAGCAGCAGAGACCTCAAGGCCAGCAGAGGCCGCAGGGTCAGGAGAGATCTCAGCAGCAGGGGACTACTGCCCATAGACCTGGAGGGACACCGGCGTGTCCGAAGTGCCATAAGAGTCACACAGGGCAGTGTATGGTGGGCTCAGGCAGATGTTATCATTGCAAGGAGCCTGGGCATATCTCTATTAATTGCCCTAGGAAGATGCAGTCCACTGGTCGTGTTTTCATGATGCAGGCTTAGGCTGCAGATCCGGACACGAGATTACTCACAGGTATTCCGTTTTAGATTTCCATACTTGTTATGTTGCTATCTGGGTGTTTTAGAATTGCATGCTAGATAGAGCACTGGTAGGAAATTCGTTGCCTTAGTTGCTAAGTAATATAAGTGAGAATTGTAGGACTTCTAGGACTTGCCTTGAGAACTTCGACGGATAGGACTAGCGAACCTAGAAATGTGTTAGGCATATAAACTACTTTTTGGGATTTAGTATGACCGTAAACGCGTACCTGTGACGTTTCTGTTTTAGGAGAGATTCGTGTGCTTGGTGTCACTACACTTTCTTTGCTAGACTCAGGGGCGACCCACTCGTTTATTTTGAGTGAGTTCACACAGAGGATGGGTATTGTTCCGGAGAGCTTGGGAGTAGCTCTCGCAGTGACGGTTCCATCAGGAGAGGAGTTGACTACGACCAGCCTCGTGCAGGGATTGATGATGACATTCCAGGACCATGAGGTCAGAGCGGATTTGGTCGTTTTTCCGATGTCAGGATTCGACATCATCCTAGGCATGGATTGGTTGACGGAGTTTGGAGCAGTGCTTGACTTCCAGCGGAGGACAGTGTCTATCAGGCCGTCAGGGCAGGAGGCCTTCTTATTTGAGGCAGCGAGGAGACCGCGAAAGCCCAGATTCATATCATTTCTGCAAGCCAGAAAGGTAGTTGAGCTTGGATGTCAGGCATTCTTGGCCAGTGTTACCGCTTTTAGAGGTTCAGCAGGCCCTTCACTATCTGTCGTGGACGTAGTCAGGGATTTTGCAAATGTCTTCTGTCAGGCCTCGTGCTCTACTCAGAGTTAAACCACGCAAAACAATAGCGGAAGCATACAAAAAGTGGCTTAAAATTTTCGCTTTAGGCATGATGGTTTAAAACATTTAATTTAAAATACAATCATACTTTAAATATCCCAGTTTACAAATACTCAGTACAAGAGTACAGCATTTAAACAAATACAAGTACTAAAGCATACAACTGAATCCACAAGCACAGGACATTCCCCGGCTGACAGTACTAGTACATATATGCTATATGCTAACTGGGACACTCTATCCACCTCCTGGGGCACCTCCAGCTGGGTCAAAGCCACGACCAGCAGAGAAACCTGGGAATCATGAAAACACATACAAGCAACAATACACAAGCCCCAGAGGGACATTGGGGTCAAACCCCAGTACGGAGAGCAATACAAACATCATAAGGAAAGCAACAGATAAATATGAAAAATGCTATGCAAGGGATCAAGGCTACAACCAAAAGCAGGGAGCCAAAGGATCGCAACAACAGCTCAACAGCAAGATATGATCAAAGGGAAAACAGACAGTGGCCATGGGTATACTGAGCACATGGGAGCTACCCACTCATCTCCAGTACACCGTACCAGATGCTAAACAAACAGCTCCACCTGTTAGTTGCCCACTCATGAGATGTGGGAGCTACCCACTCCGCTCATAGCGGCTAAAAAACCCAACAGGCACAGCTAGCAAAACAGAGCTCAACAGGATAATGCGCGTATGCAAATGCAACAGCTAATATCACAACAAGACACAACGATAACAGCACAGAGCATACACAGCAAAGCACATAATCCATGCTCAATCCTAAGCTGTAAACAAGCTCACATCGGTACCTCAATCTCTGTGCAACAATTACTACAAGCAGATTGCCACAATGACGTCCCGAGCACATAGTTCCACCACCTACTCAACGGCAACATATAAACCTCAGGGACCGAAGCACAGAAAACAACAGCTGGGAGTTACGAACTCCACCAGCGCTACCCTACCTCTCTAACTCAACAGAAAGCTCTAAACAAGCTTGAAGGTAGGATCTATACTTACCCCAAAAAGCTAGGTGCGAAATCCGACGCTTATGCTAACAGACTACACAAGGGAGATGTCTTTGCACACCTCACCAGCTTCAAGAAAACGTTCGAAAAAAATATCCAAACGAAGCATCTCAGAAGGAGGAGTCCAACGCTACCACTCTCACTTCAATCGGAGCTGTCTACCATCGGCAATCGAAGAAGATAAGGTTCGGTGAACAGTAGTTAGGGTATCGCGACAGAATTTGCTATCGGGAAATATTCTAAGTGTCGGGAACAATAATAGAGAACAATGCCAAGCTCCCTATTAAATCTCACTGCGGACAGAAACTGGGAACAGCTCCACCGACAACTTAAGCTATCACAACTGATATTCCCGCTCGCAAACAGATCTTGCAACAGATCTCACTCTACGCCAAAACAGATCTCTACTAACTCAAACGACGTCGCAGAGAACTACTGTTGCAGATGACACGTCATCCGATACTCACTACTGAACAACTAACCAACATCTGTTCGCAACGCAACAACAGATCTCTCACACAGCTGAAGCTAACGCAACTCACAGCTGAGTCTTCTTCGCTAATCCAAAACGCTGTCGTTTCAACTAATCCAAACGACGACGTAGAAGCACCCGCTACCAAAACACACTAGCGCACTCGCTACTGCTCAGCGACAACTGATCTCGCTATGACTGCTGAATACAACCACCCAGCGACAACTGCTGACGTCACTACTACTGAACGCCAACATTCAGCGATGACCCGCGCTAACTACTGAAAAGATTTCACGCCAACTCAAATTCTCCAGAACTGTTCTAAGGGCTAAAACAAAACCCGATAGCTTCTCCAATCTCAGAAATGCAAAGCTGATCTCAACAAAACCCGATTAGTTAACTCAATTAATCTTATCAGCTTTCGGGTCTCACATTTTCCCTGATGATGTAGTGGGAGTTCCACCAGAGCGAGAGGTGGAGTTTTCTATTGAGCTGGTGCCAGGTTCAGTGCATATCTCTAAGGCATCTTATCGGTTAGCTCCTACCGAGATGAAGGAGCTCAAGGAGCAGATTCAGGAGTTTCTCGATAAGTTAATACGCCCTAGCTTTTCTCCATGGGGCGCGCCAGTGTTGTTTTTGAAGAAGAAGGTATTAGAGTAGATGCCCAACTAGCCAACTTGTGGCGTGTGGATTTATAGACTCTTGTATATGACAATCTTTATATATGATATTCGCATTTATCTATATGGCATTCTTTACTTTCATTGTGTTGTATAATGATTAACAATTGCGTTGAGTAAAGACCTAGAATGCACTAAAGTGTATGTTAGATGTGATAGTGGGTATGACGGCTATCATGAAACACATCTAATAGTCACTGTGCATTCTGAACATGTTCCTAGTCGATTGGGCCGTCAAAATGAGGATAGGGCCGCCCGAGCTCGAGACTAGTATCTGCGATGCGAAGTACCATTTTTCATTGGTAGGGAACATTGTGATGTTCTGAGCGTGCAGATAGATAGTGACCTGGTGATCTATCGAACTACCCTCGTTCGGACTTTCCAAGTGGTTACCATTTGTCGAGTGGATAAGTCCGAGGTCTTGGTTGTACTGATTAGTCCTCACGACTCGAAACGTCATTGAGACTCTACATGATAGGCGTCTCACTTTGACTCGTTTTCCGACTCACTTGGGGTCATCGTGTAGCGGAGCGTCGTAATCGGACCTTGTTGGACATGGTTCGATCTATGATGAGCTTCACTGAACTTCCTACCTCGTTTTGGGGCTATGCGCTCGAAACGGCGGTATTGTTGTTGAACAATGTCCACACCAAGGCAGTGGATAAGACTCCATATGAGATATGGATGAGCAAACCACCCAAATACACATACATGAGGATTTGGGGATGTCCTGCTTACGTGAAGCAGACAGTGGGAGATAAGCTGGATACGAGATCCATCTTATGCTACTTCATTGGGTATCCAAAGAATTCCATTGGATACTACTTCTACTATCCCAGCAAAACAAAAGTGTTTGTTTCTAGGAGTGCCACCTTTATGGAAAGGGAATTTCTACTTGATAGAAGAGGCAAAATAGTAGAACTCGAAGAGGTTCGAGATCCAATCGAAGTACCAGGTGAGTCTCCTGCACCTCCAGAGATAGTACCAGAAATGGTCGCACCTAGGAGATCCGAAAGGTTCCCTAGGGCTCCTGAGAGATATGGTTTTCTCCTTGAAGATGATCAAGTTGTTGGATCTGATCCAAGGACTTTCAAGGAGGCAATTTCCGATGCTGATTCTAATTTGTGGCTTGAAGCAATGCAGTCTGAGTTTGACTCAATGCATGCTAACCAAGTTTGGACTCTTGTTAATCCTCCCAAAGGAATTGTTCCTATTGGGTGTAAATGGGTATACAAGAGGAAACTTGGGCCTGATGGTAAGGTAATGACCTACAAGGCGCGACTGGTCGCGAAAGGTTACACTCAGAGGCAAGGTGTTGACTATGATGAAACCTTCTCGCCAGTCGCAATGTTCAAGTCAATTAGAATCTTGTTAGCCATAGACGCATGGTACGACTATGAGATATGGCAAATGGATGTGAAAACTGCGTTCCTTAATGGAAACATTAAGGAAGAGATCTATATGACACAGCCTGAGGGTTTCACATCTGTTGGAAGCGAGCATAAGGTATGCAAGCTTCAGAGATCGATCTACGGTCTCAAACAAGTATCGCGAAGTTGGAACCTGAGATTCGATGAAACTATTAAGGAATTTGGTTTCATCAAGAGTCCCGAGGAGCCATGTGTGTATAAGAAGGTAGTTAAAAGCGCTGTGACATTCCTCGTACTTTATGTTGATGACATTCTACTCATTGGGAATGATGTAGGAATGCTGCAGTCAACTAAAGTATGGTTGTCTAGTACATTTTCGATGAAGGACATGGGTGAAGCATCCTATATTCTTGGAATACAGATCTATCGGGATAGATATAAACGGATGCTCGGACTCACCCAAGCTACCTACATCGAAACCATACTTAAGAGGTTCTCTATGGAAGAGTCTAAGAGAGGACACCTACCTATGTGCCATGGGGTCACTCTATCTAAGTCTATGTGTCCGAAAACTGATGAGGAGATAGAGAGTATGTGTTGGTCCCTGTTTTTCGAAGGAACTTAGCAGCCGCTGGTTTAAAATGAGCGATTAAAAGAATTTTCGCGCTGCTAATACGGAGCTGCAATAGCTCATGGTTCTTGAACATTTAAAATCACAGAGCACCGGAGACAGATCTAGTATGATTTAAAAATCATGCGGAAAATACCAGAACTGAATCCTAATATTTTAAAACGATTCAAATAGATTTATGTGCAACATAAATCTGTTCGAAACTGTGCAAGTGACTGTGTACTAACTGTATGCGATGCTAAGTATAAAATGCAAGTGCTGAATTATGCGTGCGTGCTGAAATCTGTGTATGCACATACACATGAGTTTTACGTCATCGTGCTTGGACGTGACCTGTGTTGGCAAGGTTTTGAGATTCATTCACTATACAATGAATGTGAATGAATCTCTGTGTGTGAGAATTACAGTGTATCGCTCAACTCTCGAATTAATACATCTCACACACAAGGAATTGCTCCTAAATGAGCTAATACAGATTCAGCAGTCGACACAATAAGCTCCTCTCAAGAATGATTGTCGACTGCTTCATCTTCCTGTGTTCTTCCCTCTGTTGTTGTCTTCTATTGATTTTCTTTTCTGTGCAACAACAACTCTCTGGTCTCACAACATCGACCTTCTTCCTTCAAAACTCCTCGCTTAAATACCCTCTGTTCGAATATAGCCGTTAGACAGTGAATACAAATCTTTTCTGCGCTTGTCAAGGCTAAATTGTCGTCTTTCCATTTCCGTGCAACGCTCCTCTGTAAATTGTACTCTTTCCCAGAATAGTACAAATCTTGTTCCCTTGATTGAGGCAATTTGCACGACTCTATTTCAGCCATTGATTCTTTCCATCTTGAGCGTTGATTGCGTTGCAACAGCTGAGTGTCATTTCTTCTTCGCAACTGTCCAGACTTCACTCTTCTTTGCGCTGCTGCTGAAATTATCGTTGCGTCTGGATCTTTGCGACTGGATGCATATCAACAGCTGGTCTACTGTAGCTCTCGTCTGAATGTACTGTCGCTACCAACTGCTGATTAACATTTGATTTGCACTCCAACTGGTCATCATCTAAATTGTCGTCTTTCCATTTCCGTGCAACGCTCCTCTGTAAATTGTACTCTTTCCCAGAATAGTACAAATCTTGTTCCCTTGATTGAGGCAATTTGCACGACTCTATTTCAGCCATTGATTCTTTCCATCTTGAGCGTTGATTGCGTTGCAACAGCTGAGTGTCATTTCTTCTTCGCAACTGTCCAGACTTCACTCTTCTTTGCGCTGCTGCTGAAATTATCGTTGCGTCTGGATCTTTGCGACTGGATGCATATCAACAGCTGGTCTACTGTAGCTCTCGTCTGAATGTACTGTCGCTACCAACTGCTGATTAACATTTGATTTGCACTCCAACTGGTCATCATTTGATTTGCACCAGCTGGTTGTCTTTACGCATCGGCTGAACCATCTTTATGTACCAGCTGGTCCTCATCATTCCAGCTGATATTTTCTTCATCTTAGCGCCACAGCTGATACAAGATCACTGTAGCTAACTGCTGGTAACCTACTAGAAGAATGTACCTGCTGGTTTTCCTCATCGCAAAGAGCATCTGCTGAATCCATAGCACGAAGGCAAAACGCTGTCGAATCAACTTATGTAAACGACATCGTTTTGCAATCGCCAACTCCAAATACCAACTGCTGGTTGAAGCTCTCTGCTGATAGATCTTTCTGCTGATTCTTATCGCGAATGCAAAACGCTGTCGTTCCAACTTATTCAAGCGACATCGTTTTTCAATCGCCAACTTCACATATCATCTGCTGAATCTTTGTCTTTGCGCTTCTGCTGAATCCATTCCACTGTAGCCATCTGCTGAACTCTAACCATCTGCTGATTCTTTAGCACGACGTCGCTTTCTTCACTGTTATGTTTGCTGTTGTCAGCTTCTTGTTCAACATTGCTCATCAGCTGTCAACAGCTTCTTGAATAGCGACTGTCAATAGATTCGTCAACAGTAATTAGAATCGCGACTGCTAACAGATTCATCAACAGTAATATGAAGCGCGACTACTAACAGATTCGTTAACAGTAATATGAATGGCGACTGCTAACAGATTCGTTAACAGTAATATGAATGGCAACTGCCGACAGCTTCGTGAATAGTAACTGACAACAGCTTCTTCAACAGTAACTTGCGACTGGAATCTTCTTCTACGACGTCGCTACTCTTGCGCTTGCAGCTGGTCTTCTCATCGTTCCAGCTGATTCACTTCGCTCCAGCTGGTTCAACTTGGCCTCCGCCTAATTACGAAAAACTGATTCAACTTTGGACGTCTCCATTGCTAATCCAGCTGCCGTCTAAATGTATGCACCAAACCAACTGCAGAACTTTAACTTGAACCATCGACTGGACAGATTCTGCTATTGTTCATCTTCTTCTTCGTTCCTAAAACCTGTACACTTAAGTAGAATTGTTAGAAACACAATAACAGGTTTTGTGTAATTCAAAACTTAATCAGGATCTGTCAAAACAGATCCATCAATCTCTCCCTTTTTGATTTACACAAACCTTAAATAAACGATGCATGTTCTAACAATTCTCTCCCTTTTTGTGGGAATCAAAAAGAGATCGAACTGTTGGTCTTCCCGATATTTAAAACAAAACTCTCCCTACACTGTTACAACAAAAACAACGTAACAGCAGGAGTTTTAAATTTGAAAAACAAAACCAGCTTTGGGAAGCAACGAATGCAAAATCTATATGATTTTGAAAACTGGAGCTGATGCATAACTCAAATTTATCAAACACAGTGACGCCACTCTCCCTGTCTTTTATAACATGAGCTCAAAACATTTTAAAAACAAAATTTTGGCACCAGCTGAAATTCCACAAGACAGAACATTTAAAACAAATCAGAGCATCGAAATATTGTTTCAAATAACAAGTGCTACTGAGTTGCTTATGTATGCAGAACCAGTAAACAGAGAACAGCTCAGATTTTCATACTTCTATTTCGTCCCATGTGCTTGTCACCGAGCCTCGCTCCAAGTGATCTTACAGCACAACGAAAATAGAAGCTTGGCATCCGCACAGGACTCACGCATCCCGTGACAGTTCATCAAAAGAAAACCGGTTCTATATAAAAACAGATTAACTGGCCTTCATAAAATAAGCTTCTCAAAACAGTTAAAACATTAAAAACATAGCACATGTGTTTTAAAATTAGTGCTCGTTCAAGAACAACCTGCTCTGATACCAATTGTTGGTCTCTGTTTTTCGAAGGAACATAGCAGCCGCTGGTTCAAAATGAGCGATTAAAAGAATTTTCGCGCTGCTAATACGGAGCTGCAATAGCTCATGGTTCTTGAACATTTAAAATCACAGAGCACCGGAGACAAATCTAGTATGATTTAAAAATCATACGGAAAATACCAGAACTGAATCCTAATATTTTAAAACGATTCAAACAGATTTATGTGCAACATAAATCTGTTCGAAACTGTGCAAGTGATTGTGTGCTAACTGTATGCGATGCTAAGTATAAAATGCAAGTGCTGAATTATGCGTGCGTGCTGAAATCTGTGTATGCGTGAGTTATGCGTGCTAAATAATGTGAGTACTGAAAGCTTAAAGTAAATGGACCGATACACAACAGATTTGTTTCTGGAAGTTCGGACTTCAATGTCCTACGTCTCCCCTTCTTCCTCCTCGGAAGGATCCACTAGAAGATTTGATCTTACAACTCGTGTACAGACCCGATCCCACAACCAGCAGCTGTGAGAACTCCTAGACTTCACAAATTCACACTAGCCGCAACTGTGTGACTAACTACATACACATGAGTTTTACGTCATCGTGCTTGGACGGGACCTGTGTTGGAAAGGTTTTGAGATTCATTCACTATACAATGAATGTGAATGAATCTCTGTGTGTGAAAATTACAGTGTATCGCTCAACTCTCGAATTAATACATCTCACACACAAGGAAGTGCTCCTAAATGAGCTAACACAGATTCAGCAGTCGACACAATAAGCTCCTCTCAATAATGATTGTCGACTGCTTCATCTTCCTGTGTTCTTCCCTCTGTTGTTGTCTTCTATTGATTTTCTTTTCTGTGCAACAACAACTCTCTGGTCTCACAACATCGACCTTCTTCCTTCAAAACGCCTCGCTTAAATACCCTCTGTTCGAATATAGCCGTTAGACAGTGAATACAAATCTTTTCTGCGCTTGTCAAGGCTAAATTGTCGTCTTTCCATTTCCGTGCAACGCTCCTCTGTAAATTGTACTATTTCCCAGAATAGTACAAATCTTGTTCCCTTGATTGAGGTAATTTGCACGACTCTATTTCAGCCATTGATTCTTTCCATCTTGAGCGTTGATTGCGTTGCAACAGCTGAGTGTCATTTCTTCTTCGCAACTGTCCAGACTTCACTCTTCTTTGCGCTGCTGCTGAAATTATCGTTGCGTCTGGATCTTTGCGACTGGATGCATATCAACAGCTGGTCTACTGTAGCTTTCGTCTGAATGTACTGTCGCTACCAACTGCTGATTAACATTTGATTTGCACTCCAACTGGTCATCATTTGATTTGCACCAGCTGGTTTTCTTTACGCATCGGTTGAACCATCTTTATGTACCAGCTGGTCCTCATCATTCCAGCTGATCTTTTCTTCATCTTAGCGCCACAGCTGATCCAAGATCACTGTAGCTAACTGCTGGTAACCTACTAGAAGAATGTACCTGCTGGTTTTCCTCATCGTAAAGAGCATCTGCTGAATCCATAGCGCGAAGGCAAAACGCTGTCGTATCAATTTATGTAAACGACATCGTTTTGCAATCGCCAACTCCAAATACCAACTGCTGGTTGAAGCTCTCTGCTGATAGATCTTCCTGCTAATTCTTATCGCGAATGCAAAACGCTGTCGTTCCAACTTATTCAAGCGACATCGTTTTGCAATCGCCAACTTCACATTTCATCTGCTGAATCTTTGTCTTTGCGCTTCTGCTGAATCCATTGCACTGTAGCCATCTGCTGAACTCTAACCATCTGCTGATTCTTTAGCACGACGTCGCTTTCTTCACTGTTACGTTTGCTGTTGTCAGCTTCTTGTTCAACATTGCTCATCAGCTGTCAACAGCTTCTTGAATAGCGACTGTCAACAGATTCATCAACAGTAATTAGAATCGCGACTGCTAACAGATTCGTCAACAGTAATATGAAGCGCGACTGCTAACAGATTCGTTAACAGTAATATGAATGGCGACTGCTAACAGATTCGTTAACAGTAATATGAATGGAATCTTCTTCTACGACGTCACTTTATCTCTTGTGCTTGCAGCTGGTCTTCTCATTGTTCCAGCTGATTCACTTCTCTCCAGCTGGTTCAACTTGGCCTCCGCCTGATTACGAAAAACTGATTCAACTTTGGACGTCTCCATTGCTAATCCAGCTTCCGTCTAAATGTATGCACCAAACCAACTGCTGAACTTTAACTTGAACCATCGACTGGACAGATTCTGCTATTGTTCATCTTCTTCTTCGTTCCTAAAACCTGTACACTTAAGTAGAATTGTTAGAAACACAATAACAGGTTTTGTGTAATTCAAAACTTAATCAGGATCTGTCA
The DNA here is from genome assembly GCA_001598015.1 of Dorcoceras hygrometricum. Lineage (NCBI taxonomy): Eukaryota > Viridiplantae > Streptophyta > Magnoliopsida > Lamiales > Gesneriaceae > Dorcoceras > Dorcoceras hygrometricum. The sequence goes on from KV015578.1 coordinate 886,601, forward strand.
AAACAGATCCATCAGTATGACACGTGTGCCATATGCCTCGGCAATATGTAGCATTATGTATGGCATGATCTCGACTAGACCGGATGTCGCATATGCTCTGAGTGTCACAAGCCGCTACCAGGCCAACCCCGGCCAATTGCATTGGAAGGTTGTGAAGGATATTCTTAAGTACTTACGAAGGACTAAGAATATGTTCATGGTGTATGGGGGTGGTGAACTGAAACTGGAAGGCTACACTGATTCTAGCTTCCAGTGTGACGTGGATGATTCGAAATCTACCTCTGGATTTGTATTCATGCTCAATGGTGGTGCTGTCTCTTGAAATAGTTCCAAGCAAGACACCATCGCGGATTCAACCACTGAGGCTGAGTACATCGCAGCATCAGCTGCTGCTAAGGAGGCCGTTTGGATAAGGAATTTCGTCCAAGAGTTGGGCGTCATTTCTAATGGAGTTGGTCCAGTCCCGGTGTACTGCGACAACACGGGTGCCGTTGCACAAGCAAAGGAGCCTAGGTCTCACCAAAGATCCAAAAACATACTGAGGAAATACCACATAATCCGGGATATAGTGTCTAGAGGTGACATAGCAGTTGAGAGAGTCGCCTCTGCAGACAACGTTGCTGATCCACTTACGAAGCCCTTGCCAGGACCGTTGTTTGAGAAACATCGCGAAACAACGGGACTGCGTCTGATGAGTAGTTGGCTTTAGGGCAAGTGGGAGATTGTTAGAGTAGATGCCCAACTAGCCAACTTGTGGCGTGTGGGTTTATTCTCTTGTATATGACAATCTTTATATATGATATTCGCATTTATCTATATGGCATTCTTTACTTTCATTGTGTTGTATAATGATTAACAATTGCGTTGAGTAAAGACCTAGAATGCACTAAAGTGTATGTTAGATGTGATAATGGGTATGACGGCTATCATGAAACACATCTAATAGTCACTGTGTATTCTGAACATGTTCCTAGTCGATTGGGCCGTCAAAATGAGGATAGGGCCGCCCGAGCTCGAGACTAGTTATCTGCGATGCAAAGTACCATGTTTCATTGGTAGGGAACATTGTGATGTTCTGAGCGTGCAGATAGATAGTGACCTGGTGATCTATCAAACTACCCTCATTCGGACTTTCCAAGTGGTTACCATTTGTCGAGTGGATAAGTCCGAGGTCTTGGTTGTACTGATTAGTCCTCACGACTCGAAACGTCATTGAGACTCTACATGATAGGCGTCTCACTTTGACTCGTTTGCCGACTCACTTGGGGTCATCAGGCGGCGGGATTGGGTGAGACCCCGATGCATGTAGGAGTCGATGCATCGTTGTCGAGGATTCACCGCTCGCAGACATGCGTGGATATCCGATGCTATCTGAGGGGATAATAGTGTATAAATCTCTGGCCAGAGTACTAGAAGTGTTTTAGGTAAATGGGTTTACCTAGTTGCACTCGCGATGTTACTATTCGATCTCCAAGATGTATGCATAGCTATCGGATCTATAGCGACTCTCGATTTACCAATGGTCGTTGATCTGATCGGGATATATGGATTGAAAGGACCGTACCGTACGCTAACCACGACCAACTGGTTCTTGTGTTTTAGGTAAATGGGTTTACCTAGTTGCACTCGCGATGTTACTATTCGATCTCCAAGATGTATGCATAGCTATCGGATCTATAGCGACTCTCGATTTACCAATGGTCGTTGATCTGATCGGGATATATGGATTGAAAGGACCGTACTGTACGCTAACCACGACCAACTGGTTCTTGCAGGCACTATCAGTGATACCTAGGGGATCATGGGGCGATGTTTCTAGACGCTCTTGCCATGATCCGATGGAAAACTGAGTCGATCGGTCCGATCTGATCGGCGATCGGAGTTACGATGAAGTCACGGTGATGGGGATGAACCGAATGTTCATCCGTTGGACCCGGGCCCGTTGGGCCGGTCCAATTCCATCATCAAGTCTACTTAAGGTAGACTTAGACTTAATTTTTTCAGATCATAGTATTCAGTTTTGGAAACTGAGTCGATCGGTCCGATCTGATCGGCGATCGGAGTTACGATGAAGTCACGGTGATGGGGATGAACCGAATGTTCATCCGTTGGACCCGGGCCCGTTGGGCCGGTCCAATTCCATCATCAAGTCTACTTAAGGTAGACTTAGACTTAATTAACTCATAACAAAACAACACATACCCTAACCCTAGCTCCAAGTGGCCGCCCCTCCTCTCCTCAAAAGCCGCCGCCGCCGCCGGAAATTGTTCCGGCAAACTTGACGAGCAGAATCCGTCCGCGCCGATCTCGTCAGGCCTTCTAGTGCAGGCTGACGAAGGAGTCTCGCTTCCGGTCATGGACCTGATTGACGTAGTCTACCGCCGCCTACCGTGAAGTGCCGGTTTCCTCACGAAACTGGTCGGAGCCAGGCACAAGTTGCCAGAAAGGTAACCCCGAGAAAAACCCTATGAATGTCATAGCATGATTGTTTTGAATTGTATTGATCGTCTTCCGGCCCAATTTTTTTCTTCCGCTGCCTCGCCGGGAGGCGTGATCCGGATCCGCCGTGGTCAACAGAAGGATGGCAGCATGAGGTTGGGTATTGACTACCGGGTGCTGAACAGAGTCACAGTGAAGAATAAGTACCCACTCCCGAGGATTGAGGATTTATTCGATCAGTTGCAGGGAACTTCGGTATTCTCGAAGATTGATTTGAGATTGGGCTATCACCAGTTGAGGGTTAGAGAAGAGGACGTGTCCAAGACCGCTTTTCGGACACGCTACGGCCACTACGAGTTCTTGGTGATGCCGTTTGGCCTAACGAATGCCCCAGCGATTTTCATGGATTTGATGAACAGGGTATTCAGCCAGTACTTATACCAGTTCATTGTAGTTTTCATCGACGACATCTTGGTATATTCGAGGAGCTTGGATGAGCATATGCAGCACTTGCAGACAGCTTTGCAGACGCTGAGGGAGCATAGATTGTATGCAAAGTTCAGCAAGTGCGAGTTTTGGCTTGAGCAGGTGGCATTATTAGGGCATATTGTGTCGAGAGATGGGAGTTCAGTCGACCCATCAAAGGTGGAGGCAGTGCATAACTGGGGGATTCCAAGGAATGCAGTGGAGATTTGCAGTTTCTTGGGGCTGGCAGGTTACTATCGCAAGTTAATCAAGGGATTCTCCTCTATTTCAGCGCCCTTGGCAGCCCTGAATAAGAAAAATGCGAAGTATGTGTGGAGTACCGAGTGTCAGAGGAGCTTTGATCAGCTGAAGGAGGCCCTTACATCAGCACCAGTATTAGCTATGCCAGTGGACCACGAGGAGTTTGTGATTTATACAGATGCTTCCCTGAGAGTTTTAGGTGCAGTTCTGATGTAGGGTGGTAAGGTTATTTCTTATGCGTCGAGGAAGCTGAAGAGTTATGAGCAGAACTATCCAACGCACGATCTGGAGCTTGCAGCAGTAGTGTTCTCATTGAAGATTTGGAGGCACTACTTATACGGCGAGAAGTGTCAGATTTTCACCGACCACAAGAGCCTCAAGTACTTCTTCACCCAGAAGGAGCTGAACATGAGGCAGCGTAGATGGTTAGAGTTGGTGAAGGACTATGATTGTGATATTAGCTACCATCCGGGTAAAGCTAATGTGGTGGCAGACGCTTTGAGAAGGAATACCGCAGTAGTGGCGTGTTTTTCAGTTGAGAGGCCACTGCAGGCTGAGACTCAGAGATTCGGTCTGGGGTTTTATTCAGGAGGTTGTGCACCGAGTTTGGCAATGGTCACTATTCAGCCAACTCTTCGAGAGCGGATTAGAGATGGGCAGGCCTCCGATGAGCATTTATATCAGTGGAGACAATGAGATGAGGCCAGAGGATGAGGTCTGTACACAGTTGAGGATGGGATAGTCTGTTTCAGAGGCCGTATGTGGGTATCGAGTACTTGACAGTTGAGAGCCGAGATCTTATTTGAGGTTCATGCATCGACGTACTCCGTCCACCAAGGGAGTACGAAGATGTACAGAGATTTGTAGACGTTGTATTGGTGACCGGGGACGAAGAAGGATATTGGGAGATTCGTGTCTGAGTGCTCGACTTGTCAGTAGGTCAAGGCAAAGCATCAGCGACCGGCAGGGTTGTTGCAGCCACTCCCTATACTCGAGTGGAAGTGGGAGCATATTACGATGGATTTCGTGGTTTGATTAAATTGATTAAGTTATCCTTTCTAAAATTCAAAATTGATTAAATTGATTTTAAGTCAAAATTGATTTTGAAATTAGTCAAAATTAGTCTTTTGATTTTCAAGTCAAAATTGATTTTGAAATTAGTCAAACTTAGCCCTTGATTGTAAAGTCAAAATTGAGTTTGACTTTATCAAAAATTGGATGGTGTTAGGAATTTTAAAGAGGAACTCTTAAGTCGTGGGCTAAGTCAATGTTGATGTAAGTCTAGAATTATGGGCCAGGCTCCTGAACCAATCCTTGATCGAAGTAGAAAATGTAGAAGCCCATGTATGTATATTTAATCTTATATGTAGTATTCTATGTACGTAAATATTTTAAAGGAAATGATTAAATATACTTCGACGGGCTAAGCTTTTAAACTCGCATAATTTTACGAAATGCACGCATCATGAATGTTTTATGGAACGATAAAGGGATGTTCTTTAAAAAGACAAAACCCGAGAAATTGAATGATTTGTGGCAAGTTTATGATGAGGGGATGCGGGATATCGGACCCGTTGAACTTCTGTTCATGTATTACGAGCTTATGGATCCATATGTTCACGACATGGTGAAGTGGCAGCATAGAGGTGTGACTTTATAGGGATCCCGAGGTAAGGTCAGGTGAACTGCACCGTCGCGTACGTTGGTTTATAGATTGATCAATCGAATATGGTCCACACTTCAGGATACGACTCATACGTTTTTCATGTTATGCTATGTCATGACTTATGTATCTATATGTTATGTATGATATGAAATGTACGAAACAATGTTTTAAGATCATTCATGCATTCATGTTATTTTATTACGAGTATGTGCCTGCATGCGACTTTATTAGTATGTACTTTGTTATGTTACAATATAGAGCATGATGAGCCTATAGGCTCACTAGGTTTAAATGGTGCAGGTGATGACCCTGTTGAGTATATCCCGACTGGCGGTGAGGACCTCTGAGCGCCTGCTGCAGTAGTACCCCGTGACCGCATCGATGTTATCTTTTGTTATGATACGCCTTCAGTTGTTGGTTTTTAAACATGTTCATTTTTAGCACTCATACTCAGTCTGATTTCTGTTTTTAGCATGGATGATTTAAACCTTTGAAATACTTATTTGATTTTTTTTTAAAGTGATGGTTTAGAAAATGTTTTAAAGGGAACGAGCCACACTTTCAGTTTATGTATTTTTCCGCAAATGTTTTAAAACAATTTCTAGAGTCTGGTTCGTTCCAATAGTACATTCAAAGTCATTATCCAACAAGTTTGAAATAATAATAAGATAGACCATCTGATTCCCTAAGCTAAGAACAGCTTGGTTCATCTACTCTATCTTCTAGTCTCTTGTTTTCAGCCTTAACATTCTCAAATGTTTGCGATAGCTTTTTTTACTCATGGACCATATCATTAAGTGCTGATGTAAGTTCTCTTGTGTGAATTCAATGTTACAGAAATCAAATACCTCTTCACCATGTCAACCATCAGACAATGCACTTTCTTCTTCTCGCTTTTGCTTGAGGAACTGCTCGAGGTGCTCTCTTCTAAATCAGATTCTGCCTATTTGCTCTTATTATCTTCTGCGAAAATAACCTTCTGGTCATGACTATTCCTGACTGACGTCTTGTCACTCTTCTCGCGCCTTTGATCTGATGACTTCTTGTCATCTCTCTTCGGCTTGATGCACTCCTCTGCAAAGTGACCAGTCCTGCCATATTTAAAACTGTTAGAGTAGGTGCCCAACTAGCCAACTTGTGGCATGTGGGCTTTTGTTGACTCTATGAAAAACAATCTTTATTCATGAAATTTGCAATGTTATGGCATTCTTTATCTTCATTATTATGATTAAAAACTTGTTGGACAAAGACATTAAATGTACTATAGTGTATGTTAGATGTGATAGTGGGTTGAATGTCTATCGTGAAACACATCTAGTAGTCACTATACATTCTAGATCAGTTCCTAGTCTATTGGGCCGTCCGTAACAAGGTAAGGGCCACCCGATCTTGAGACTAGCACCTGCGATGAGAACCACATTTCACTGGTAGGGAACATAGAGATGTTCTGAGTATACAGATGGATAGTGATCAGGTGATCTATCGAACTACCCTCGTTCAGGCTTTTCAAGTGGTTACCATTGTCGTGTGGATTAAGTTCGAGGTCTTGATTGTAAAGATAGTTCTAATTACACGAAAAATCATTGAGACTCTACATGATAGGTGCCACACTTTGACCCATTTACCGACTCCGTAAGGTTCATCAGGTGGCGGGATTGGATGAGGTCCCAATGTATGTAGGTGGATGCTTTGTTGTCAAAAATCCACTGCTCGCACTTATGCGTGGATATCCGATGCTATCTGAGGAGATAATAGTATGAAAAATCTCTGGCCAAAATACCAGATGTACTTTAGGTAAATAGGTTACATAATAGCACATGAGATGTCACTATTTCATTTCCAAGGTATGCATGGCTATCGAATCTCTAGCGACTCTCGATTTACCAATGGTCGTTGATTCAATCGAGATATTTGAGCTGAAAGGATCATACTGTACGCTAAACGTGACCAACTGGTTCTTGCAGGCACTATGAATGATACCTAGGGATCATGGGGTGATGTTTTTAGATTCTTTATCATGGTCGGATGGGTAAGTCGACAAAAGTGTTTTCCGAGTCACAGGGAGTTGTAAGCCTATGCCTATTTGTATCCCTGAACCATTGAATGTCACACAAGTATTGGTTTCTCAATTCCTGTACGGATTTGGTACTCAAGGTGTTGAGTACAATAGAAGAAAAGTCGGGAGCATGGCTTCCAAACTTGGCTGTGGAAGTATGACTTCCATTTTAGCTAGTGGGTGGAACTGTATTTTTTGATTCAGTGTCCTGAAAAATTATTTTTGCATCATAATGTACAGTTTTGGAAACTATGCAGATCAATTCGATCTGATCATCGATCGGGATTATGATGAACCCACAATGATGGATTCAAAGCTGGTTGAATCGGGCTTGGGCTTGCCTAGGGCCCATTAACCTAGTTTGAGCCCATGAAATATCTATAAATAAAGGCTTGGGAGCTTCTCAAACGCACACAGTTGAGCAACAAAAGTTTGCACGACTAACTCTCTCCCTCCCTCCCCTCTCTCGACCGCCCTCTCACCGTTGTCGTTGCCACCGCCGCCACTGCCGGACCTCATTCCGACCATATTGATGTGGAGATTCCGTCCATGAAATATTTTCTGGTTTCTAGTGCAAACCAGTAAAGGGGTTTGGATTCCGGTCATGGACCGGATTAGGCGCTGTTTGGGTTTAACCGTTGAAGGCCATTTCCCTCTGCTGACTGGTCGGAGCCGGGCGCCAAGTCACCAAAGGTAAAAATTCTAACATCCTATGATTGGTTTAATTTTTTATTGTTCTGAGTCACATATGAGCATCCCCGATGCAAAAATTTTAACTTCTGTGGGTGTGATCCGGATCTGGTGTTGTGCCAACAGTGGTATCAGAGCATCCTGCTCAGATCAGCCATACGTGAATTTCATTAAAATTTCATTGAAACCTTGATTTTCAAAAAACAATGGCCGTGGCATGCACGATACGGCACCTTATCTCACGGCCGATGCGCACACGATGTGGCACACATCGTGAAGCGTATAGCATGTCTGTCGGTCATGCCGCGCACGCCCGTTGCGGCGATCGCTGCATGATCGTCGTGCACCGCACAGGCTACCCATGCACGGACACCACAATGTCCTGCCCGACCCCGTGCGCGCCTGTCAGCGATGCCGATGGCGATACGATAGTTTGCGATTGTGGCGTCGTAACGGAATTTTGATTGTTTGTAACTCCCAGAAACATTTAAATCCACCATTAGAAAGTTTTAAGAGTTGAGAGATCTATTTGAAATAATATTGTAAATCAACTGTCATATTATTGATTTTCATATTTGAGGCAACGATTTCAAGAGCTGTCCAGCCGACCCACATGAACCGATCTATTTTCCTTTTTAAATAAAAATGGTTCGGATTTTATTTTTAGTTGCTTTAAAATGGAGTAGCACTTTTGAAAGAAAACGCATTCTACTATTTGATTTCAGATTTCATATAAAAGCTATTAAAACACTGCATACTTATTTCATCCAAAAATATTACACATTTCATAAGCGGTGCTCTCTGCAAGAATATCGAACAAAAGTTTCAAAAATTTTTACAGGAAGTGATCGGATTGTGGTGATTCAGGCCAGATAAACTCGCTGTAATTGTTGCCACATATTAAGGAAATCAAACTCTGTTTCTTGCTACATTCTTGAAAGAATATATTGATTCAAATGCATGTTTGTATGAGTTTTTACAGGTTTCAGAACTGAGTTTTAATGTTCTTCGAAACACAGAAAGAAATTGTGTTGTTTTACAAAGAAAGAATGAGTTTGCTGAGTTTTATTCAGAAAAGTTGTTAGAAAATGTTTAAGGATGTTTGTTCTTGATTCTTCCTGGTTTTTCTGGGATTTCTTCAAAGTAGCTCGCGAGAAGCTTGCGTGATTTCTGTCAGTAGCTTACAAGTAGTTTCATCATTCTTGTTTTCGGAGTTTTATTTAGATATTTTCAATTCTTTGGATTGAGGAAACTTTCTAAGTTTCGATAATTCAAGCTAAGTTTGAAATCTGATCCTTTTCTTGGAACTTTTTATAATCGTGAACTGTTTCTTTCCCAGAACTGATGTCGTGTTCGCGATTTTTTATTTCCATTCAGAACTGTTTTATGTTAAGATCTGAATTAGTATTCCAAATCTAAGTTGACTTTGTTTGTCCATCGAAATATGAATTGTTCGTTTAAGTCATGTTGACTTTTCCAAATCTGAGTTGACCAAACAGCCCAGATCTTATTTTCTATTGAAAGTTGGTACGCTTGTGTATTATTCATACTCAAAGCTGATTTCAGTTTTCTTCTTCGATTGAAATCCTTTGAATTCCCAATAGCTTTCCGAACATCAAAAAGGGTTTTAAAACAGCGAATTATACTTGACAGAGATCCGTTTCAGATCAAGAAAAGAAAGAATAGAAAGTTTTACAGAAATTTTTAAGAAAGACGGCATAGGAAACAGATGGTCTCCATAGAAAGGGAGAGGACGTTGGCTGACAAACCAGTGTGCCCCTTAAAATTGAAAGGGACAGGATTATGGTTAGCAAACTATAATCCCTTTCACAGAATAGTTGGGATTTATTTCCCCAGACCTGATATCAGATGACAGTTTGATCAAACGACCGTGACCACTATACAGATCTAAGCCATATTTCGATTAAAAGAAAAAGACAGAGCACAGGGTGATTTTAATCACGACTCTGAGAAAAGATATAGATCTTTCCTTTTTAAAACAAATAAATGTTTACAATCATGTGTAGTTATGCTTTCAGATTTCTTCAGATTAACAGTTTATATTGTTCAGTTTTTCAAAGATTTCCTCAGTTAACAGATTTCCTGATTATAATATTTAGTATATGTTTTATTCAGATTTGAGCTACAGTACAGATAAAGATATTGTTATGATTGCATTGCCTGTAATTATTATTCCAGATTTACTTGCTGAGCCTCTAGGCTCACTAGTTCTCTTGAGTGCAGGTGATGATCAATAGGGAGCTGGATGGTGTGAGCTTGAACAGATTGGAGGTGTTTATCGTGGACATCAGTTTCCGTTCAGTTTTTGGTCTCTTCTGTTTTGTTGTACAGAGATATAGTTATAAGCTTTCGAAACATAAAAAATTACCGATTTCTTGTTTTGATGTAATCTGAACAGACTTACTTTCCATTGTAGTATGAATTTCCGCGCAGTTTTATAGGATCAGATCTGTTCCAAGTTCTAAGAATAAAAGTTCTATTTATCGCAACTAAATCCAGAAATTTGTATGTTTCTTTATTTTAAATCCGCATAAAACTTATAGATTCTTTCAATTCGAACCCCAAACTTATTAAATTAAGTTACAAAAAGTCCAGCCCTCTAAACTTGGTATCAGAGCATGGTCCTTGAGATAAACACTTCTTCCAGTCTGAGACAGTTCTCGCCAGCCGCTTCTACCATTCTGTGAGTTTTATTTCAAGTTTTAACATATAGTAATCTCTCATAATAGTATTGTGGTGGTTTTGTGTGAGACCCGAAAATCTGATGAGATTAATTGAGTTAATTAATCGGGTTTTATTGAGATCAGCTTTGCGTCGATGTGCTTGAATAAGCTATCGGGTTTTGTTTTAGTTCTTGGATCAAGTCTGGAGAGTTATAGTTTTGGCTTGAGATCTGTTCAGAAGTTAGCGTGGGTCATCGCTGAGTGCTAGCGTTCAGCAGTGGTGACGTGAGCAATTCTCGCTGGATTGTTGGTTTTCAATTTTGAGGAGAAGTCTGTTATCGAGGGCATTCAGATGCTCTTAGCGTGTTTTGTAGCGGGTGTTGGTACGTCATCGTTTGGATTAGTTGGAATGACAGCGTTTTCGATTAGCGAAGGAGACTCAGCTGTGAGTTGCTTTAGCTTTCAGCTGTGCGAGAGATCTGATGTTGCGTTGCTATCAGATGTTGGTTAGTTGTTCAGCAGTGAGTAGCAGGCGACGTGTCCAGTTGCGATAGTAACTCTCTGCGACGTCGTTTGGTTTAAGTGATCGTTGTTTTAGCGTAGAGTGAGATCTGTTGTGAGATCTGGTTGCGAGCTGGAATATCAGCTGTGATAGCTTAAGTTGTCGGTGGATCTGTTTCCAGTTTCTGTCAGCAGTGAGATTTAAATAGGGAGCTTGGCCTTGTTCTCTATTATTGTTTCCCGACACTTAGAATATTTCCCAATAGCAAACTCTGTCGTGATACCCTAGCTACTGTTCACCGAACCTTATCTTCTCCGATTGCCGATGGTAGACAGCTCCGATTGAAGTAAGAGTGGTAGCGTTGGACTCCTCTTGCTGAGACGCTTCTTTTGGATATTGCTTTTGGACGTTTGCTTGAAGCTGGTGAGATGCGCGAAGACAACTCCCTTCTGTATTTTGTTAGCATACCGTCCTAGCTTGTTAGGGTAAGTGTTCAGACCCTGCTTTGTGTTTGTTTAGAGCTCTTTGTTGAGTTAGAGGGGTAGTATAGCGCTGGTCGAGTTCGTAGCTCCCAGTTGTTGCTTTTCTGTGTTTTGGTCCTTGAGTAGTTGTTTGTAATTGGCTTAGCAGGTGTGAGATCTGAGTTTCTCGGACCCAGTTTGAAGTAATTGTTGCACAGAGACTTGAGGTACGGATGTGAGCTTTGTTACAGCGTTGAGATTTGGCATGGATATGTGCTTATGCTTGCTGTTTTGTGATGCTGTGTATATTGTCCTGTTATCTGTTGCATTGTGTTGCACTGCATACACGCATCTGTTCCATGCTGTTCTAGATCTCTTGTAGCCGTGCCATATGTCTACTGATTGAGCATGCCAGGGTTCTGTTAGAGGCGAGCGGGTAACTCCCATACCTCATCTCCCTGCTGGGATCTGTTTGCCACCGTGAGCGGAGTGAGTAGCTCCCACATCTCATGTGTTGGGCAACAGCAGTTTGAGCATTGTTTATGCACCTGGTACCGTGTGCTAAGACGAGTGGGTAGCTCCCATATTGTGAGACCTGAAATTGGAATAAAGATTAATTGTTGGATTAATCGGTTTTTGAAGAATTATGGGTGTTCGAAATTCTTTTTGGAGGTTTCGTTTGCATTTTCGGGTCGGAAATCACATTTAGAGCAATTCTGGAAGTTTTCATATTTTTGAGTTTTGGAGATGAAAGCTGATCGTTTTGGTGAAAGCTGGTAGCAGCTTGTATTCAGTAGTCACGGGAGATCGATACGCCGTAGTTTAGCGTTTGGTGAAGTCTGTCAGCAGTTGGCATTTTTAGTTGTAAAATCAGCAGACAGCGCTAAGGACTCTAAAGCGACGACGTTTTGGTAAACAAGAACCAGCTGTTAGTTTTGTTAGCGTGTTTCTATTTGAGGATTGAAACTACGTCGTTTTGGGAATTCAGCAGTTGGTGTGTTTCCCTTTAGTAGCGATCAGCTGTTGGGTTAGCGACGCCGTTTTAATTAGTTGAAACGCAGCGTTTTGAGTATCAACTGGTAGTTGCGCTATACGTTTACTGTTGAGAGATCTGATGCGCTATTTCATCCAGCTGCTGGTTTAGATGATCAGATGTCGACAGATATGGTGACGTATTCTATGCGACGTCGTTTTGTTAAGTTGATGCAACACCATTTTGTCTAGAGTTGTTTGTAAGATTCAGCTGTTGATTTGTTTTGCGAAAGCTGATTGTGTCAACAGCAATGCCTGCTGGTTAGTTTCTTGTGTTGTCGACTGGTTTTGTCGGTGGAGTTGTTCTTGCTGCTGTCAGCTGGTGAGAAGCTTATATATATATTGGGAGACTTAGTCTTCGACTAGATATCAGATTCTATACTTAGTGATGTTTTCTCCCGATTGGTGTTCTTCGCTTCGAACCCTAAAGCACTGTTCATCGTAGTATTTCTCCGGCGAATTCCCGTCGATTTTGGCCACCGTTTGTCACGATTGAGGTAGCGTTGGACTCCTCTCGAAAAGCTTTTCATCTCATCCCAATTTTGGAGGCTGTCGTTGGCTGGAGCAAAAGCACGAAGTTGCTGTTTTCGTGCGTGTATTTCGCTGTTCAGGTAGCCGTTAGTTTTAGTTGTTGAAATCTTGTTCCTAGCCTTGATTGAGCTTCCTGTTAAGTTGTATGGGTTAGAATTGAGCGCTGGTTTTAAGGGTATAGATTCCAGCCGTGAGTTTTGTAGTTGGCCGTGAGCTTCTTGTGATTATGAGATCTTGCGTATGTTTAGCAGGTTGGATTCAAATCTCTCGAGGCTTGAATTGTGGTAATTGTTGCACGAATCAGGTACGGATTTGAGCTTGTGATAGCTATGAAGTTGCGTGAGATATAATGTGAGGCTGCTGAGATGTTTCGGTGAACATGGTCGTGTATTGCTTGCTGTGCATCGGTGTTTATGCTAGCTGTTTTATGTGAATTGCATACACGCATTTGTTCACGCATATTTCAGATCCCTCGTGTATTGTATCTTGCAGCCTTGTATCTTGTTGTATTGTTGTTGTTTGATTCTTACCAGGATGCGAGGGCGAACCGCGATACCGCACTCTCATCTCCCTGCTGGGTTTGTTAGCCACCATGTGCCGAGTGGTTAACGACCACAGTTCATGGGCAAGGCAACAGCAGGTCGAGTTGTTTGATGCATCTGGTATTCGGGTGTAGTGTCAAGGCGTGTCAGGCCCCGTGCTAATTACTAACAATTAACACCTAATAAGCGCATAATCACGGAAGCTTAAAATTTGGGCTTAAAAATTTTTCGAAATAAAATGGGCCTGAACTTCAAATCATACATTCAAAATATTCATTACTCAAACTTATACAGCAAGTAACCACATAATTCAACTCAAAAAGATAGATCCCCAAATACAATAAAACACGGGGCATCCCCCGGTTCAATACATATCATAAGTAACTGGGATGCTGTTTTGTGATGCTGTGTATATTGTCCTGTTATCTGTTGCATTGTGTTGCACTGCATACACGCATCTGTTCCATGCTGTTCTAGATCTCTTGTAGCCGTGCCATATGTCTACTGATTGAGCATGCCAGGGTTCTGTTAGAGGCGAGCGGGTAACTCCCATACCTCATCTCCCTGCTGGGATCTGTTTGCCACCGTGAGCGGAGTGAGTAGCTCCCACATCTCATGTGTTGGGCAACAGCAGTTTGAGCATTGTTTATGCACCTGGTACCGTGTGCTAAGACGAGTGGGTAGCTCCCATATTGTGAGACCTGAAATTGGAATAAAGATTAATTGTTGGATTAATCGGTTTTTGAAGAATTATGGGTGTTCGAAATTCTTTTTGGAGGTTTCGTTTGCATTTTCGGGTCGGAAATCACATTTAGAGCAATTCTGGAAGTTTTCATATTTTTGAGTTTTGGAGATGAAAGCTGATCGTTTTGGTGAAAGCTGGTAGCAGCTTGTATTCAGTAGTCACGGGAGATCGATACGCCGTAGTTTAGCGTTTGGTGAAGTCTGTCAGCAGTTGGCATTTTTAGTTGTAAAATCAGCAGACAGCGCTAAGGACTCTAAAGCGACGACGTTTTGGTAAACAAGAACCAGCTGTTAGTTTTGTTAGCGTGTTTCTATTTGAGGATTGAAACTACGTCGTTTTGGGAATTCAGCAGTTGGTGTGTTTCCCTTTAGTAGCGATCAGCTGTTGGGTTATGTGACGCCGTTTTAATTAGTTGAAACGCAGCGTTTTGAGTATCAACTGGTAGTTGCGCTATACGTTTACTGTTGAGAGATCTGATGCGCTATTTCAACCAGCTGCTGGTTTAGATGATCAGCTGTCGACAGATATGGTGACATATTCTATGTGATGTCGTTTTGTTAAGTGATGCGACACCGTTTTGTCTAGCATTGTTTGTAAGATTCAGCTGTTGATTTGTTTTGCGAAAGCTGATTGTGTCAACAGCAATGCCTGCTGGTTAGTTTCTTGTGTTGTCGACTGGTTTTGTCGGTGGAGTTGTTCTTGCTGCTGTCAGCTGGTGAGAAGCTTATATATATATTGGGAGACTTAGTCTTCGACTAGATATCAGATTCTATACTTAGTGATGTTTTCTCCCGATTGGTGTTCTTCGCTTCGAACCCTAAAGCACTGTTCATCGTAGTATTTCTCCGGCGAATTCCCGTCGATTTTGGCCACCGTTTGTCACGATTGAGGTAGCGTTGGACTCCTCTCGAAAAGCTTTTCATCTCATCCCAATTTTGGAGGCTGTCGTTGGCTGGAGCAAAAGCACGAAGTTGCTGTTTGTGTTCGTGCTTTTCGAAGTTCAGGTATCTTTCGATCTAGCTTAAGATCTTGTTCTAGAACTTGTTTTAAGCTTCCTGTTAAGTTTATTGGGTAGGAGTGAAGGATAGTTTGTGCCTCTGAATTTCCAGCCGTGAGCTCTTGAGAAATTGGCCGTGAGTTTGGCTATTTTCCCTGAAATCTGTGTATTGTGTTTTGGGTAGATTTGTGCAGGCAGGGAGTTGCTTTGTTCTTTGAGGAAATTAAGGTACGGGTTGAGCTTGTAAATTTCAGCAAGGTGACGGCTTGGATGAATTGTGAGATGGCTTTGAGTGTTATGTGATTAATTGCCTGTTGAGGCTGCCGATCTATGAGATGGCCGTGTGTTATGTGTTGTGTACATGTTGTTGGTATTGTTGTCGTGCATATGTTGATATGCTTGTTATTGTCCAGCATGTGCATACACGTATTTGCATCTCAGTCCAGTTTCATTGCCATCGTTGTGTCGTTCTTGTTCTGTTTCTTACCAGGTTGCGAGGGCGAGCGGCAATACCGCACTCTCATCTCCCTGCTGGGTTATGTTAGCCCCTATGCGCCGAGTGGCTAACTACCACAGTTCATAGGTTGGGCAACAGCAGGCCGAGTTGTTGATGCATCTGGTATTTGGGTGTTGTCTCCCGGCGAGTGGTTAGCTACCACACTTGGAACACACCCAGTGGCCACCATTTGTTGCAGATTCAGTTGAGCTATGCATTGATTCTTTGACGTCCATTATCGGTTGGAGTCATCAGTTGTTGTCCAGCATATCATGCATAGCATCTACCTTTTATTCTTGCTGCTTATTTGCTGATTTATATTCCTCGTTCAATCTCGCGCTAAACACAAAATCTACCAGCAGCAACTTCAAATTCAATTCTAAAACCAGCAGCTCACATTGCGTTACGCTGACGTCACCTCTGCTGATTCAAAATCCACCAGCAGGAGCTACAGTAACTTTGACCAGCGTTGACTTCACCAAAAATCGATATTTCTCATTCTTAAACCAATGATACAGCTTTCGAATTCAGCAGAAACTTCAATCCTTTCGCAAATTCCTCAAATAACTCGAGATTAATCCCAAATCAAATCAATTAATCACTAATCCAAATTCTCAATCCTCACAATCTCATGCATAGCATCTGCATTTTATCTTATGCTTTTCTTTAGCTGTTTCAGTTGCTCTCCGTACTGGGGTTTGACCCCATGTCCCTCTGGGTCTTGGTTGTTTTCCTTGCCTGTTGTGTTGTTCTAGTTTTCCAGGTTATTCAGCTGGTTGTGGTGCTGACCCAGCTAGAGGTGCCCAGGAGGTGGTTAGAATATCCCAGTAGCGTATAGCATATATTTATGTATCAGTATTGTTAGCCAGGGGATGCCCTGTGCTTTTGTTGTAGTCTGTTATATTCGGTTGTGGTTGTTACCAGGTGTCTGATACATGTTATGCTGTATTGGTTGTTGTGGGCGTGTATCCTTTGTTTTGTTGGTTGTTGTTAAACTGGGATTACTTTGAGTATCGTACTATTTTTAATTAAACCGTCAGGCCAAAAAGAAAAAATTTACCCGCTTTTTAGTAGCTTCCGCTTGTGTTTATGTGATTTTACTCTGTTGTGAGCACGAGGCCTGACATTTTTGGTATCAGAGATTAAGCTGGGATAAGCTCGATTTCTTTGATCACACTTGAATCTAGACACAGTGTCATGTGTTGCATGTGCTTGACCTATGTGATTATGTGTTGCATATTGTTGTGATATTTATGTTGTTCTAGTTTTGTGTTGCTTATCCTATTGAGTTTATTTGTAGATTCCGCCTAGACGTTGTGGTAGAGGTAGGAGGCAGTTTTAGTAATCGGCAGGATATAACGAGGATCGGCGTAGTGCTCCTAGTCGTACTCGTAGTAGACACGATGAGGAAGAGGAAGGTGGTGACTTTCCTACCCCTGTGGAGAGGATGGACGTGGTGATAGCGAGGTTTCAGCGGATGAACCCTCAGGTCTTCAATGGCGACGAGTCGAGCGAGGATGCAAATTCGTGGCTTCGGAACATCACTGGTCTTTTTGATCGTGTTCAATATGACAACGAGCTCCGGTTGAGTTTGGTGACCCTCCAGCTTAAGAAGGGTGCAGAGCGCTGGTGGCGATGTGCTTCTAGTACTTTGTTGGAGACTGGCGTTGGGATTACTTGGGACAGCTTGTGCGAGACCTTTAGGCAGGAGTTTGTTCCTGAGTCTTATGTGAATGCCCGTGAGTGGGAGTTTGATCATCTGGAGTCAGGGGCTCGATGTCTGTCCATGAATCGCTCGGAGGTTTTCGACAGCTTGTGCGAGACCTTTAGGCAGGAGTTTGTTCCTGAGTCTTATGTGAATGCCCGTGAGTGGGAGTTTGATCATCTGGAGCAGGGCTCGATGTCTGTCCATGAATACGCTCGGAGGTTTTCTTCTTTGTTGGCGTACGTTCCGCACGTTTCTGGCCGGGAGAGGGCCAAGAGGACCAGATTCTTAGAGGGTTTGAATGAGGAACCGTATCAGATGGTGCTGACAAGCAAACCCAAGACCTATGCTGAAGCAGTTGATAATGCTATCGATATCGAGGAGGGTTTGAGGAGCCGTCGTGATCGTAGGCAGTTAGTAGCGCAGGGTGGTCGTCCTGCTGTACAGGGAGCGCAGTCTTTGCAGTCCTCCCAGTCAGCCCATCAGCCCCAGCAGCAGCAGCAGCCGCAGGTGGAGTAGCAGTCTGGTCGTCAGAGGTTTCGACCCCAAGGTCAACAGTTCAAGAAGAAGTCTGGTTCTGGTTCGTCCGGTTCAGGTAGCTCGAGTAGCAGTGGTTCTCGGGCTGAGTTTTGTGGCTTTTGTGGTGGCAAGCATTCTTCTACCCAGTGTGTCGGTGTGCAGGGCTCTTGCAACATTTGCGATCAGTATGGGCATTTTGCTAGGGTGTGTCCGTCTGTGGGATCGCAGCAAGCCGCATCCCCGTCTCAGGGTCGTGGAGGACAGTCTAGGGGTCGTTCCCCTCAGTTTCAGCCGCCCAGGATTGGTGAGATCCGTTCAGGCCGTTCCAGCAGCCTGGTCCATCGCGATTCGGACAGTCGTCTCAGCCGTTTTATTCTGGACCTCAGCATGCTCAAGCCAACGTCATGACCAGGGAGCAGGCCGAGGAGATGCCGAGTCGGGTGATCGCAGGTACTTGTCTTGTTTTCGATTTTCCTGCACGTGTGTTGTTTGACACCGGTGCATCGAATTCTTTTATCTTTTATTCGTATGTTATTGAGCATGGTCTGTGTACCATTCCTTTGCGCGATGCTGTTTCTGTTTCTACCCCTGGCGGTGTGAGCCTGTTTTCCCATGAGGTTTTGTTAGATGGCGTGTTGCGATTTGGTGAGCATGTGTTGTTGGTGAATCTGATCCGTCTGATGCTGTGGGATTTCGATTGTATCGTTGGGATGGACGTGTTGTCCAATTATAGGGCCTCCGTGGATTGCTTCCATGGGATTGTTCGTTTTAGGCCTTTGTCTGGCGAGAACTGGGACTTCTACGGCCAGGATTCTCGATCGAAGATCCCGTTAGTCTCAGCGATGGAGATGTTCGGTCTGTTGTCCTTAGGGAATGTTGGCTTCATGATCTACGCTTTGGATGCGTCTTCTTCTTCTCGTGTGCAGCTTAGCGACGTTCCCGTGGTACGACATTTTCCCGATGTGTTTTCGGAGGAGATTCCTGGTTTTCCTCTGAGGCGGGAGATTGACTTCAGCATTGAGCTGGTGCCTGGCACAGCTCCGATTTATCGTGCCCTGTATCATTTGGCGCCTGCGGAGTTGAGAGAACTCAAGGTGCAGTTGTACGATTTGCTGGAGAAAGGTTTTATTCGACCTAGTATGTCGCCGTGGGGAGCACCCATTTTGTTTGTAAAGAAGAAGGATGGCTCAATGCGGATGTGCATTGATTTTTGCCAGTTGAACAAAGCGATAGTTAAGAATAAGTACCCTTTACCCAGGATCGATGATCTGTCGATCAGTTGCAAGGTTCTGCGGTGTATTCAAAGATTGACTTGCGTTCCGGGTACCATCAGCTGAGAGTAAGAGATCAAGATGTCGCAAAGACTGCTTTTCGTACGGGGTACGGACACTTCGAGTTTCTGGTTATGCCGTTTGGGTTGACCAACGCGCCTACAGTCTTTATGGATCTGATGAACCGGATTTTTAGAGAGTTCATAGATCAGTTCGTGATAGTATTCATTGACGACATCTTGGTATATTCTAAGACTCCTTTGGAGCATAAGGAGCATTTGAGAATTGTCCTTCAGACGTTGAGAGACCAGCAACTGTATGCTAAATTCTCCAAGTGTGAATTTTGGCTGGATCACGTCGTTTTCTTGGGGCATGTCATTTCAGCCGAGGGGATTTCCGTGGATCCCAGTAAGGTTGATGCTGTTCTGAACTGGGAGAGTCCCTGGAATGTGTCCGAGATTCGCAGTTTCTTGGGTCTGGCTGGCTATTATCGTCGTTTCATTGAAGTATTTTCTAGTATAGCAAAGCCGATGACTCAACTGACACAGAAGGACAAACGGTTTGTATGGACTGAGCAATGTGAGAATGCGTTTCAATTGCTCAAGGAGAAACTGACTACTGCACCTGTGTTGGCTCTGCCGTCCGGATCAGGTGGTTTCGTTGTTTGTTCTGACGCTTCGCTCAATGGATTGGGTTGTGTTTTGATGCAGAATGGTCGAGTCATTGCGTATGCCTCACGGAAGTTGAAACCGCATGAGACTCGTTATCCAGTCCATGATTTGGAGCTTGCAGCCGTGGTCTTTGCGCAGAAGATCTGGCGTCATTACCTGTATGGCGAGCAATTTGTGGTGTACTCGGACCACAAAAGTTTGCAGTATCTGTTTTCGCAGCCCGATTTGAATATGAGACAGCATCGTTGGATGGAGCTGCTAAAGGACTTTGATTGCGAGATTAAGTATCAGCCTGGGAAGTCGAACGTAGTGGCCGATGCTTTGAGCAGGAAGGCTAGTGAGATGCTTGCTTCGTTGTATATCTCTAAGGATTAGGAGCATCTTAATACTACTGGTTGGAGATTCTATCCGGCTGATGATTGCATTGTGGTTTCTTCTTTCCAAGTGGAGCCACAGATTGTTCCTAGTATTCGAGCAGCTCAAAGGACTGATCCTTCCATCCACGAGTTGAAGTTAAAGGTCAGGGCTGGAGAACTTGAGGATTATTCTGTTTCTTCTGATGGTTGCTTGAGGTTTCGTGGCAGGTTGGTTGTGCCTAACCTCATTGATTTGAAGGAGGAGATCCTTCGGGAAGCGCACTGCAGCAGACATAGTGTTCATCCTGGTGCACGGAAGATGTACCATGCGTTGAAGCCGCACTTCTGGTGGGCTGGCCTAAAGAGCGACGTTGCTGGATTCGTTGCTCGATGTTTGAACTGTCAGATGGTTAAGGCCAAAAGGATGAGACCAGGTGGTCTATTGCAGAGTTTGGAAGTGCCCCAATGTAATTGGGAGCACATAGCGATGGATTTCGTGACGCATCTGCCTCGTTCCAGCAGAGGATACGATGCTATTTGGGTGGTTATCGACCGATTGTCGAAGTCTACACATTTTATTCCCTACAGTATGACCTTTTCTCTGAAAAAAATGGCGACACTGTACGTTGATTGCGTGGTTAGACTTCACGGTGTGCCTGTTTCAATCATCTCAGACCGAGATCCAAGGTTTACTTCCAGGTTTTGGAAGAGTTTACAAGCAGCTTTGGGTACCAGATTGGCTATGAGTACCGCGTATCACCCCCAGACAGATGGCCAATCTGAGCGAACTATCCAGACGTTGGAGGATATGTTACGAGCTGTTGTGTTGGATTTGGGAGGTAGCTGGCAAGACGCGTTGTCTTTGGTGGAGTTTTCCTACAATAACAGCTATCAAGTGACGATTGGCATGGCGCCGTTTGAGGCCTTGTATGGCGGGAAGTGCAGATCGCCAGTATGTTGGGAAGAAGTGGGGGAGAAGCAGCTATCTGCCCCAGACTTTGTGCAGCAAATGAAGGATCATGTTGATCTAATTCGACAGCGGATGAAAGCTGCCCAGGATCTCAAAGCCAGTTATGCGAATAAGAGGCGTCGACCTCTAGAGTTTCAGGTTGGTGATAAGGTATTTCTCAAAGTTTCTCCGTTTCGCAGTGTCATGCGCTTTGGACACAAGGGAAAGTTAGCCCCTCGTTACGTTGGACCGTATGAGATCGTTAAGAGGATTGGCCCGTTAGTGTATCGGCTGTTGTTGCCTCCGGAATTATCTTCTCTGCATGATGTCTTTCATGTTTCCATGTTGAGGAAGTACGAGCCAGATCCGTCTCATGTGCTTAGAACTGACGAGGTAGAGCTAGATCAGACGTTGAGCTATCAGGAATATCCCTTGCAGATCCTTGGCAGAAAAGAGAAACAATTGAGGAATAAGACCATTCCGTTGGTGATGGTGCAATGGAGAAAGCATGGCAGGGAAGAAGCTACGTGGGAGCCGGAAGAAAAGATGCAGCGCGAGTGGCCGCATCTGTTTGAGTAGCAGTTGTGCTAGATTCCCAGTAGTTGTAGTTGTTGGCTGTATTTCTTTCCTAGTTGTTGTTATTTTCTTGCTCAGTTATCTTGAACTCTTGGCCAGGTACTGGACGATTTTCTGTTTTGGTTCTCTGTGTTGTATAAAATTTCCGGAATTATTGTTTGATTTCGAGGACGAAATCCTTTTTAGTGGGGGAGAAGTGAGACTTGAAATTGTAATAAAGATTAATTGTTGGATTAATCGGTTTTTGAAGAATGAAGAAAAGATGCAGCGCGAGTGGCCGCATCTGTTTGAGTAGCAGTTGTGCTAGATTCCCAGTAGTTGTAGTTGTTGGCTGTATTTCTTTCCTAGTTGTTGTTATTTTCTTGCTCAGTTATCTTGAACTCTTGGCCAGGTACTGGACGATTTTCTGTTTTGGTTCTCTGTGTTGTATAAAATTTCCGGAATTATTGTTTGATTTCGAGGACGAAATCCTTTTTAGTGGGGGAGAAGTGAGACTTGAAATTGTAATAAAGATTAATTGTTGGATTAATCGGTTTTTGAAGAATTCTGGGTGTTCGAAATTCTTTTTGGAGGTTTCGTTTGCATTTTCGGGTCGGAAATCACATTTAGAGCAATTCTGGAAGTTTTCCTATTTTTGAGTTTTGGAGATGAAAGCTGATCGTTTTGGTGAAAGCTGGTAGCAGCTTGTATTCAGTAGTCACGGGAGATCGATACGCCGTCGTTTAGCGTTTGGTGAAGTCTGTCAGCAGTTGGCATTTTTAGTTGTAACATCAGCAGACAGCGCTAAGGACTCTAAAGCGACGACGTTTTGGTAAACAAGAACCAGCTGTTAGTTTTGTTAGCATGTTTCTATTTGAGGATTGAAACTACGTCGTTTTGTGAATTCAGCAGTTGGTGTGTTTCCCTTTAGTATCGATCAGCTGTTGGGTTATGCGACGCCGTTTTAATTAGTTGAAACGCAGCGTTTTGAGTATCAGCTGGTAGTTGCGCTATACGTTTACTGTTGAGAGATCTGATGCGCTATTTCATCCAGTTGCTGGTTTAGATGATCAGCTGTCGACAGATATGGTGACGTATTCTATGCGACGTCGTTTTGTTAAGTTGATGCGACACCGTTTTGTCTAGCGTTGTTTGTAAGATTCAGCTGTTGATTTGTTTTGCGAAAGCTGATTGTGTCAACAGCAATGCCTGCTGGTTAGTTTCTTGTGTTGTCGACTGGTTTTGTCGGTGGAGTTGTTCTTGCTGCTGTCAGCTGGTGAGAAGCTTATATATATATTGGGAGACTTAGTCTTCGACTAGATATCAGATTCTATACTTAGCGATATTTTCTCCCGATTGGTGTTCTTCGCTTCGAACCCTAGAGCATTGTTCACCGTAGTATTTCTCCGGCGAATTCCCGTCGATTTCGACCACCGTTTGTCACGATTGAGGTAGCGTTGGACTCCTCTCAAAAAGCTCTTTCATCTCATACCAATTTTGGAGGCTGTCGTTGGCTGGAGCAAAAGCACGAAGTTGCTGTTTTCGTGCGTGTATTTTGCTGTTCAGGTAGCCGTTAGTTTTAGTTGTTGAAATCTTGTTCCTAGCCTTGAATTGAGCTTCTTGTTAAGTTGTATGGGTTAGAATTGAGCGCTGGTTTTAAGGGTATAGATTCCAGCCGTGAGTTTTGTAGTTGGCCGTCAGTTTTGTTGTGTAATGCCTGAGATCTTGCGTATGTTTAGCAAGTTGGATTCAGATCTCTCGAGGCTTGAATTGTGGTAATTGTTGCACGAATCAGGTACGGATTTGAGCTTGTGATAGCTAGGAAGTTGGTGAGTTTTGTAGTTGGCCGTCAGTTTTGTTGTGTAATGCCTGAGATCTTGCGTATGTTTAGCAAGTTGGATTCAGATCTCTCGAGGCTTGAATTGTGGTAATTGTTGCACGAATCAGGTACGGATTTGAGCTTGTGATAGCTAGGAAGTTGCGTGAGATATAATGTGAGGCTGCTGAGATGTTTCGGTGAACATGGCCGTGTATTGCTTGCTGTGCATCGGTGTTTATGCTAGCTGTTTTATGTGAATTGCATACATGCATTTGTTCACGCATATTTCAGATCCCTCGTGTATTGTATCTTGCAGCCTTGTATCTTGTTGTATTGTTGTTGTTTGATTCTTACCAGGATGCGAGGGCGAGCGGCGATACCGCACTCTCATCTCCCTGCTGGGTTTGTTAGCCACCATGTGCCGAGTGGTTAACGACCACAGTTCATGGGCGAGGCAACAGCAGGTCGAGTTGTTTGATGCATCTGGTATTCGGGTGTAGTGTCAAGGCGAGTGGCTCATCACCACACTTTGAACACACCCTGTGGCCACCGTTTGTTGCAGATTCTATGGAGCTATGTTTGAGTTCCTTGGCTCCCTTTTTGGTTGTAGCCTTCAGCGGTTGTTCAGTGTCTCATGCATAACATCTGCATTTTATCTATGCTTTTCTTTAGCTGTTTCAGTTGCTCTCCGTACTGGGGTTTGACCACATGTCCCTCTGGGGCTTGGTTGTTTTCATTGCCTGTTGTGTTGTTCTGGTTTTCCAGGTTATTCAGCTGGTCGTGGTGCTGACCCAGCTAGAGGTGCCCTAGGAGGTGGTTAGAATATCCCAGTAGCGTATAGCATATATTTATGTATCAGTATTGTTAGCCAGGGGATGCCCTGTGCTTTTGTTGTAGT
This sequence comes from Dorcoceras hygrometricum, assembly GCA_001598015.1. Lineage (NCBI taxonomy): Eukaryota > Viridiplantae > Streptophyta > Magnoliopsida > Lamiales > Gesneriaceae > Dorcoceras > Dorcoceras hygrometricum. The sequence goes on from KV015578.1 coordinate 910,911, forward strand.
CTGTTATATTCGGTTGTGGTTGTTACCAGGTGTCTACATGTTATGATGTATTGGTTGTTGTGGGCTTGTAGCCTTTGTTTTGTTGGTTGTTGTTAAATTGGGATTACTTTGAGTATCGTACTATTTTTAATTAAACCGTCAGGCCAAAAAGCAAAAATTTTACCCGCTTTTTAGTAGCTTCCGCTTGTGTTTATGTGATTTTACTCTGTTGTGAGCACGAGACCTGACACATATACTCACACACATTTTGGCCACTGCTTTCTGTTCGGATTTCAGTTGTTGAGCTTTCCTTGGAATTCTTTGGCTCCCTGTGTTCGGTTGTAGCCTTGATCTCATGCATAGCATTTGCATTTTATCTGTTGCTATCTAACTGCTGTTTTTCAGTTGCTCTTCGTACAGTACATTTGACCCCATGTCCCTCTGGGGCTTGGTATTGTTTTCCTGTATGTGTTTTCAAGTTACCATGGTTTCTCTGCTGGCCGTGGAGTAGACCCAGCTGGAGGTGCCCCAGGAGGTGGTTAGAGTGTCCCAATTAGCGTATTGCATATTATGTATTAGTACTGATAGCCGGGGGTTGTCCTGTGCTTTGTAGTAGATGTTGTTTGGTACTTGATATGTGTTTTAATGATGTACTGTTGTACTGAGTGATTTTAATTACTGGGATATTTTGAGTATTGTTGTTTTTAAATTATATGTTTTAGTCGTCAGGCCAAGCGAAAATTTTAAGTCACTTTTGTATGCTTCCGCTATTGTTTTGCGTGGTTTAACTCTGTGTTGTGCACGAGACCTGATATTTTGGGTTATCTATATAGATAATGGCAGGAAGAGGTAGAAGAAGAGGCACTATAGAAGGAGAGGGTGAAACTGATAGAAATAACCCTGTCCTAATCAGCATGGCCCAACTACTAGAACGTTTGGTTTCAGACCAGCTCAGGAAATGGTCAACCAGTAGGAAAAATAGTTGGTCGTGAAGATCCTCAGGAGAGGTTCAGAAGACAACGACCTCAAGAATTCTCTGGTTCAACTGATCCGCTAATAGCAGAAAGCTGGATCAAATCGTTAGAAGTCATATTTGACTATTTGCACCTGACTGACCAGGAGAGATCTCGGTGTCCGATTTATATGCTGAGAGGAGATGCTATGATCTGGTGGGAAGGGGCCAAATTGACAGTAGATTTGGCAACACTCACATGGGAAGAGTTCAAACCAGTGTTTTACGATCAGTACTTCACAGTAGATGTGAGAGAGGAGCTGCAGAATGAGTTTCTAACTCTGAAGCAAGAGGGTATGCCAATGCGGGATTATAGCCGCAAATTTGAGAGAGGATGCTACTTTGTTCCTCTGATAGGAACCAATGTAGAAGTGAAGCTTCGACATTTTATAAATGGGTTGAAGCCGATGATAAAACACGATGTTAGGCTTGCGGAACCAAATGACTATAGAGCAGCTGTGAAGAAAGCTCTACGTGCTGAGCAAGATTGGAAGGTGATTGAGGAAGATCGACAATTAAAAAGTCAAGCCTTCCAGAATAAGGACCGTAGGTAGTTCAAGAAGCCAAACAATAATCAGCAAGGGTCTCAGGAAAAAGGACCCATAGTAGCTCAACCTATCACCTCAGTTCCTAAGTTTGGAAACAGAACAGTGTGTCCAACCTGCAAGAGGAATCATTCGGGTCAGTGCCATTTTGGCCAGGAAGGGTGCTATAAATGTGGCAAGCCAGGTCACATAGCTAAGAATTGTCCTCAAGGCAAACAGCTCATCACCAGTAGAACTTATGTGATGACATCGAAACAGGATCCACCAGATTCGACCGTTGTTACAGGTAAAATTGTTGTCGCCAGTATGCCTACTTTAGCTTTGTTAGATTCTGGTGCAACACATTCTTTCATATCAGTAAATTTTACTAAGAATTTACCATTTCAACTAGAAGTATTAAAGGTAGGATATTGCATTAATATTCCCTCGGGAGATAGTTTAATTACCAATAATATTTTTCGCAACATAGAACTTGAGCTGCAAGGGAATACTGTATATGCAGATTTGATAGTATTACCTACGATAGAGTTCGATTTAATATTGGAAATGGATTGGTTGACTAAGTATGGTACAATTATAGATTTTAAGCAAAGAACTGTCGAAATTAGACCACCCAGCGAGAGCTCATTCTTGTTTCAAGATGGTAGATCTGATAGAACTCCTAAGCTGATATCGGCTTTGAAAGCCCAGAAATATTTAAAGAAAGGATATCAAGGAATTTTAGTTAGTGCTATATCAGTAGCGGAAGATAGGAAGATTAATTTGGAAAATGTTGAAGTAGTGAATGAATTTCCTGACGTATTTCTAGAAGACATATCGGGTTTACCTCCAGATCGGGAGTTAGAATTTACTAATGATTTAGTACCTGAAGCTGCTCCAGTTTCTAAGCCGGCTTATAGACTTGCGCCTAAGGAAATGAAATAATTGTAAGATCAGATCCAAGATTTATTGGATAAAGGTTTCATCCGACCCAGTACTTCACCATGGGGAGCTCCAGTTCTATTTGTCAAGAAGAAGGACGGGAGTATGCGTTTGTGTATAGATTACAGGGAGTTAAACAAGTTAACCGTTAAGAATAAATATCCACTTCCTAGGATAGATTATTTATTCGACCAACTCCGAGGATCTGCTGTATTTTCGAAGATCGATCTCAGATCTGGTTACCACCAGCTTAGAGAAAAAGATGCAGATGTGTATAAGACAGCTTTTAGAACACGTTATGGCCATTATGAATTCTTAGTGATGTCGTTTGGGTTAACTAATGTGCCTTCTGTGTTTATGGATTTAATTAATAGAGTATTCCAACCTTTTCTGGATATATTCGTGATTGTGTTTATAGATGATATTCTCATTTACTCTAAGAACAGAGAAGAACACGCTGATCAGCTTAGAGTGATACTTCAGATTTTGAAGACTAAGCAACTATTTTCTAAGTTTAGTAAATGTGAATTATGGATTGAAAATATTGTGTTTCTTGGGCATATTATTTCTAAGAGTGGAGTAGAAGTAGATCCCTCCAAAGTAGAAGCTGTTCGAGAATGTCCTGTACCTAAGAACGTAGCAGAGGTTCGAAGTTTCTTAGGTCTTGCAGGATATTATCGACGATTTATAGAGGGATTTTCTAAGATAATTGTTCCTTTAACATCATTTACCAAGAAGGATGTTAAGTATGATTGGTCTCCACGATGCCAATCCAGCTTTGAGAGGTTAAAGCAGGCATTGATAGAAGCCCCTGTTTAACGTTGCCATCAGGAAAAGGGAATTTTATGATTTATACAGATGCATTGACGATAAGATTAGGTGCTGTTTTGATGCAAGATAAGAAAGTAATTGCTTATGCTTCTAGGCAGCTGAAGATTCACGAAAGAATTATCCTACGCATGATCTAGAATTAGCAGCAGTGGTTTTCGCATTAAAGATTCGGGGACACTATCTTTGTGGAGAAAAATGCGAAATTTTCACAAACCACAAAAGCCTCAAATATTTCTTTATCCAGAAAGAGCTTAACATGAGACAGTGAAGATGGCTCGAATTAGTTAAAGACTACGATTGTGTAATTAGTTATCACCCTGGTAAAGCTAACTTAGTAGCTGATGCGCTAAGTAGAAGAGCTGTGGGATTAGCTCAGCTTTCAGTTCAAACACCATTAGCAATAGAAATCGACATATTTGAGTTGGAAGTAGTTACGCAAAGTTATGCTGCTAGACTAGCTGTTCTTACAATCCAATCTACATTGAAGGATCGGATTAGAGATAGTCAGACGAGGGACGATCAACTGCTTAAATGGAAGCAGCAGGATGAAGAAAGAGGTGGAAATCTTTATACTACAGTATAAGGAATTGTGAAATACCAGGACAGATTGTGGGTACCGCGAGTTGATAACTTGCGCAATGAGATTATGAATGAAGCCCATAACACTCCGTATTCGATTCACCCAGGAGGAACAAAGATGTATAAAGATTTACAACAACTGTTTTGGTGGCCAGGAATGAAGCGAGATATTTCCAATTTTGTTTCTGAGTGTTTAACATGCCAACAAGTAAAAGCAGAGCATCAGAGACCAGTGGGGATGTTAAAACCACTCCCTATACTAGTGTGGAAATGGGAGAATATAGCGATGGATTTTGTAGTACTTTTACCAAAGACACTCCATGGATTTAACTCTATTTGGGTTATTATTGATAGATTAACTAAGTCAGCTCACTTCTAACCAGTAAAGACAACATATGATTTGAATAATTATGTTGAGCTGTATGTGAAAGAATTAGTGAAACTCCATGGTATTCCAAGTTCTATAGTATCAGATCGCGATCCCAGATTTACTTCTATATTTTGGAAGAGTTAACATAAAGCAATGGGAACTAAGTTAACCTTTAGTACAGCTTTCCATCCACAAACTGATGGACAATCAGAAAGAGTGATTCAAACACTAGAAGATTTATTACGTGCTTGTACTCTAGACTTTGAAGAAAGCTGGGATTCTAAATTGCCCTTAGTTGAGTTCACGTACAACAATAGTTACCAGGCTTCAATAGAAATGGCTCCATATGAAGCACTGTACGGCAGAAAATTTAGATCACCGATATATTGGGATGATGTAGGTGAAAGATCTGAGATAGGACCTGATATATAGAACAGACTTCATAAGCTATCAAAAGAATACGTGATCGAATGAAAACAGCACAGAGTAGACAAAAGAGCTATGCTGATAGCCATCGTCGAGAGCTGAATTTTGAAGTAGGAGATCATGTGTTTTTGAAAGTAGCACCTATGAAAGGTGTAATGGATTTGGGCGAAAAGGCAAGCTGAGTCCCATATTTATTGGACCATTTGAAATATTGGAAAAAATCGGGACTTTAGCTTATCGTCTAGCGTTACCTCCTCAGTTGTCAGCATTTCACAATGTATTCCATATATCAGCTCTCAGGAAATACATTCCGAATTCTTCGCATGTATTAAGACATGAGCCTATTCAGCTTGCATCATATTTGACCTACGAAGAAGCTCTAGTGAAGATTCTTTCAAGAGAAAATCTTAAGTTAAGAAATAGAAGTATCCCTATGTAACGCCCTGAAATCCAGATTACGTAGAAATGAGTGCATGATTAGGGAGAAAATATTTTTAGATGATTACATGTCATTTTATATGATTTATTTATGATTTGATGCTGTATGGTATGCATGTGTTATTTTTCAGCCTGCTTGAGCTACGGACGCGTGGACGAGATTAGGGTCGACCGGAATAAAAATAATTTGAGATTTTAAGTTATGAGATTTTTAAAAATGAATTTATTTTATTTTTAGCAGCAATTTTGGAAAATGGGGACTTTTATAATTATTTTGGAGGGGAACCCGTTTTTCGCCTATACGGGCTGTCTTATTGGATGTTAAAGTGTTTTAAATTTTGAGGGGGCTTGGTTTTCAAAAATTTAATACTTCAAAGGCCAAGATAAAGTTTTAATTATCCTTTTCAATTAAATGGAGGGGCTAGCATGTCATTTTCCATTCCTTTACTTAATTAAATCAATTGGGGTCAAATTAGTCTCATTCATTTTCATAACTCCAAATTGAATAAAAAACATAGCCTCCTAATATCACATCAGCTGTCCCACTCCCTTCCCCTCAAGCAAAGTTTCGAAATTTCCATCCTCTTGGTGAATTTTGGTGATCCAAAGCCGGTGGTGCCCCGATCTCGCGTCTACAACGTCGGTAACTCGCAGATCTCTATTCTCTCCAAGCCAGGAATATAATATATATTCTTATTCTCACCATTTAAGCCATAGTAAGCTGTTTTTAATGAAAACTTGCATGAATTGTATGTGATTTGTTTAGATCTATGCATAACGTTTGAGATCCATGCATGTTTCACAGTTTTCGAAACGTTTTTGATTAGTTTCTTGTGATGCTTCGGTTATAATCGGTTCATGAGGCTTCGTTTTTTGTCCAAGAGTGGTCCAGGTAGTTAGTAAATCAAGTTATAATCACGTAGGTCCAAACTAAAAGCGATTTGGTCAAGAAATGAATTAGTTATGAATTTTATGATCAGCATATGTCCTGCCTGATCATCTGTGCGCGATAGCAGAGTTGTTGGGGTCGAGTAAGTCGCTCTATGTAGTCTGTGTGGTAAACGTTGATTTCATGAGATAGCCCATTGAGGTAGGGTCACGTAGGTCCAAACGGGGGGCTATTTGGCCAAGAAACAAATTAGTTATGAATTTTATGGCTAGCACATGTCCTGGTTGCAGTCTGCACTCAAGCAGTGAGCTTGCGGGCATCTTTTGATCACATACTGTATTGTTTTTTAGTTTAGTTTGTTTCAGTACCTATTATATTAAGTTAGGATACTAGCTTCTCAATGAGAAAAAGAAAAGAAGATTTGAGTTAGTAAATAGAAAAAAAAAAAAAAAACGTTAAGGATAATGTGGGTTGAAGCAGAGAGTGATTTGGATAATAAATGGATTTTTAATGATTTTTACCGTTTTGTCGCTCGAAGTGAGCCGTGTCGGGTCATTTTTATGAAAATTAAGATTTCGAGTCTTAAGGGGTGCTAAAGTTCGTGGATGATTTTATTTGATGTTCTAAACATATTTTAAGATTTTTTCCAGTATTTTGAGAATTTATTTGATTTATGGGATTTTGGCAATTTTAGCGTATTGGCCGAAAATTTTAAAGTCAAAATCCTTTTATTTATGGGCCTAATATTTTATCAAATTTTAAAGTCAAAATCCTTTTTTATGGGTCTAATACTTTTATCAAATTTTAAAGTCAAATTTTGGTCATTGGGATTTTATTTGGTCAAAATTGATCAATGGGTCTTTATTTAGTCAAATTTTAAATGTTTGAATTTTTTAGCAAAGGATGTAGAAAATTAGAAATTTTAAAGGTTTAATTTTATGTCTTGTACCGGTCGGTTCAATTGGACCGATTTGACTGATTCTGTTGGACCGGGTCAGTTCGTCGTGTGTCGAGTCAAATGTGTTAAAGTTGGTCCGAGTTATTTTAATTATGGACTAAATGATTTTTAGCATGTGTGATTTTTAAATTGTCATGGTTGGACTGGATCGGTTCTTCAAGTCTCGAGTCAAAATTTTTTTAATGCTGACCCGAGTGATATATTTATGGACCTGTTATTTTTAATTGTAAGTCAAAGTCCAATTATAAAGAAAATAGCCAGATGTGTTAAATTGTGTCAACTTTTAATTTTAATTTTGTTGGGTGTTATTTTTAAGTTTGTAATCAAAATTGGAGTTTTTTTATTTTTAATCAAGTAAAAGTTGATTTCTGGATTTTAATTTGGTCAAAATCGGTCTTTTGGTAAAAAATATCCATTTGAGTAAAAATCAATTAAGTTGTCATTTTAAAAGTCAAAATTGATTTAAATTGATTTTAAGTCAAAATTGATTTTGAATTTGTCAAAACTGATTTTGAAATTAGTCAAAATTGATTTTTAAGTCAAAATTGATGTTGAAATTAGTCAAAATTGGGTTGGGTTAGGAATTTTAAAGAGGAACCCTTAAGTCTTGGGCTAAGTTAAGGTAGATGTTAAGTCTACAAGTAGTGTGCTAGGCTCCTGACTCAGTCCTTGACCGAAGTAGAAAATGTAGAAGCCCGTGAATGTATATTTAATCGTATATATAGTATTCTACGTACGTAAATATTTTAAAGGAAATGATTAAATATACATTGACGGGCTAAGCTTTCATATTTGCATAATTTTACGAAATACATGCATCATGAATATTTTATGAAGTTACGTATGTACGATATGAAATGTATGAAGAAATGTTTTAAGATCATGCACGCATTCACGCTTTAACGTTATTTTAATTATAAGTATGTGCTTGCATGCGATTTTATTAGTATGTACCTTGTTATGATATACGATAGAGCATGCTGAGCCTCTAGGCTCACTAGGTTTAAATGGTGCAGGTGATGACCCTGCCGTTGAGTATATTTCGACTGGCGGTGAGGACCTCTGAGCGCCTGCTGCAGCAGTACCCCGTGCCCGCCTTTATGTTTCAGTTCTGTCATGATACAGTTTTGATGCTAGTTTTAAACATGATTGCATTCAGTATTGTTTTCTCGTTTGATTTTATTATGTTGGATGTTTTAACGTTTTTAAATATTCCTTTATTTATGCTTAAAGTATTTTGAGAAAATGATTTAGAAATGTTTTAGGAGGGAACGAGCCATACTTTAAGTTTATGTTTTGTTGGTCCCTGTTTTCGAAGGAAACTTAGCAGCCGCTGATTACAAAAAAAAGGTGATTAAAAAAATTTTCGCGCTGCTAGGGAGCTGCAATAGCTCAATGTTCTTGAACATCTAAAATCACAAGAGCACCGGAGACAGATCTGGTATGAGATTAAAATCATGCGGAAACAACAGAACTGAATACTTGTATTTTGAAACGATTCAAATAGATTTATGTGCAACATAAATCTGTTCGAGACTGTGCAAGTGCTAACTGTAAACGTAAGTGCTGAAGTTAATGCAAGTGCTGAATTATGCGATGCTAGAATACATATGCAAGTGCTGAAATCTGTTATGCGATGCTAAGTTAAATGCAAGTGCTGAAAGCTTTAAAGATATGGACCAGCTGGTTTGTTTCTGGAAGTTCGGACCTCAATGTCCTACGTCTCCCCTTATTCCACTTCGGAAGGATCCACTAGAATACTTTGATCTATACAACACGTACAGACCCAATCCCGCAACCAGCAGCTGTGAGAACTCCTAGACTTCACAAATGCACACCAGCCGCAACTGTGTGACTAACTACATACACATGAGTTTTACGTCATCGTGCTTGGACGGGACCTGTTGAAACTCTTGCGCTTCTCTTCACAACTGCTGAATGTGATGACATCACTGCTGACGTCATCATCGCTGATTCCAGATTCCTCTTAGCGCTATGTCTTGATCCAACTGCTGATTCTGATGACGTCACTGCTGATGTCATCGTCGCTAATCCATCGACTGAATTTCTGACGTCATCTTTCTTTTAGCACTCCTGCTGGTTCAACTTGTCTGCTGATTTTCCTTTAAGAAAATCACCTGTTGGTTATCATTATTGCAAACCATCGACTGAATCGCGAAGGCAAAACGCTGTCGTATCAACTTATTCAAACGACATCGTTTTGCTATCGCTAACTTTGAGTACGCTCGACTGGTTGCACTGAAGCTTGCGACTGATTGTTCTTTCTGTATGTCGTCGATTTATCTCTTGCGCTTCTCTTCATCTGCCGATTATGATGTCGTCACTGATGACATCATCTTCGATGGTCCACTTAGATGTTCCAGCTGGTTCCCTTTTGATGTTCCAGCTGGTTCATCTTCCTCTTCTAGCGCTTGCAGCTGGTTCTTATCGTTCCAGCTGATTCACTTTGCTCCAGCTGGTTCAACTTGGCCTCCGCCTGATTACTAACAACTGACTCAACTTTGGATGTCTCCATTGCTAATCCAGCTGCCGTATACAATGATGAACTAAACCAACTGCTGAACTTCATCTTGAGAACCATCGACTGGACAGATTTTGCTACTGTTCATCTTCTTCTTCGATCTGAAATCTGTACACTAAGTGGAATTGTTAGAAACACAATAACAGGTTTTGTGTAATTCAAAACTTAATCAGGATCTGTCAAAACAGATCCATCATGTTTTCCGCACATGTTTTAAAAAAAAATTTCTTGAGTCTGGTTCGTAAAAATGATTACCATGTGAGGTCTGGGGCTCAAAAGAGGGCGGGGAGTGATCGCCGGTGCCAAGAGGTTGCACGGACGATGAGCGGCTCCTGGCAGGCTTCTAGAGGTGATGGGGCACATGAATGAACCGATCCCACACCGAAATGAGAGGGATTATGAGATTGGGAAGTTATAGATGAAGTTGAGGTGTAACGCCCCAAAATCCATAGGACCACATTTATATATTTTATTGATCATATGGGCCAAATTGGCAATTTTAATTGTTATGTATCTGCTGATTTATTGAGGTTAGCAGGTAAGATGCGCTGCGACTGGTACCAGCAGGCGACTCCAATGAGCGATGCACGAGCTGGATTTTAAATCGATTGGAAAATGTTTTAAGGAGGTGAAATGCTTTCTTTAGGAGAAGGTTTGGTGTTTTACAAATTAAAATGATATGAATGGAATTTTACGAAATTTTAGAGGTGTTAGCTGTAATATCAGAATTTGATAACTGTGTAATCGGTAGTAGCTGGTTGAATCATTATAAAGTATGGTTTGATAGGAAACGGCTGATGGCATAGTTGTTGTTTTGATGTTACAAATGTCGAGTTATGTTTCAGCAGCTGTATCTCCTTGTTAAGATTCAGCAGCTGCATTGTTATGATGTTTATGAATGTTCTTCTTTTTGCTGTAATGTCGAGATTTGATGATTGTGTAATCAGTAGTTGCTGGTTGATTCAGTATAAAGTCTGGTTTAATAAGCGACGGCTGGTAGCGCGATCATTGTTTCGATATTACAAGTGTCTTTCGTAAATTCCAGCAGATGCACTGTTCACCAGCAGGCGCATCTTTCCTTGTCAAAATTAGCAGCTGCATTCCTTTGTTAGAATTCAGCAGTTGCGTTGTTTTCATAAAATCAGCAGATGCACTGTTCACCAGCAGATGCATTCCATAGAGATAGTTCAGCAGTTGCTTTATTCGTTTCTAAGTGTTGTTCATTTCAGCTGGTATTAGTCTTGCGACTGATACTATTTATTTATATAATCGTGTTAGCGTTTTTCTTTGCGACTGATCGATGCGCTAACGACGTCGTTTCTTTAAGTTATAAAATATCAGCAGATAGTCTTGTCATCCTACCTGCTATTTTATTTCAACGACATCGTTTCATTTAAATAAGATTGTCTTAGTAAAAGATCTTGCAGCTGGTTTCTGTTTATTCCAGCTGGTTCATTTAGCGATATTCGCGAACAGCAGAGACTTGTTTTGGTTTCATAAGTGCTGTTCCATTTTCTTGCGACTGGTTTTCCCTTCACCAGTTTCATTCAACGATATGTTTCAAAGTCGAATTCGATACTCAGTAAAGTTTTAAAATGGGAAGTAAATGTTTAAAATGATGGAACCCGATGATTTACAGAAATATTTTACGAAAGAGTGTAATGGATCAAAGTTTATTTTAAGATTATGGCATAGATAGTTGACGGTCACCAACGAGAAGGGTGAGCAGTTGTCTAGATGTCTGCTGCCCTTTCATAACGAGCTATATGCTAAAACTGATATCGGGAGTCATTTTGATCAAAGTGCATAACGGACCATGAGGAGCTTATATGCCATAGTATAAAGAAAAAGGAAATGATGTTACAGCTGGGCTATTATCCCCTATCTCTAAGATTATGAATGAATTGTTTACGAAATGGTTATGAATGTTCAGATGTCTGCCTGCGTTTTATGAAATTGTTATTACTCAGGTTTTACTTGCTGAGCCTTTAGGCTCACTAGCTTTTAAAATGGTGCAGGTGCGACAACTGATGGAGGAACAGCAGGTGAAACTTGAAACCAGCAGCTGGGTGGCGTTGTGTTTATCCAAGGCCTACGTTTTCCGTGTCTCAGTTGTATTGTTTTGATTTAGATTGTACTGTATTAGATCAGTAGCAACGATTGTATATTTACATCGAATATCAGTTGTTGTAAATCGCAATTGCAATTATCAATGAAAACTGTTTTCCGCAAATGTTTTTAGCAGTTAGCACGCAATTAGGTACCTGCTGGTCTTTGAGATTGTCGTTTGTCTTGTTTCTTTCATGTTATAGTAAATACAGCCTATAGCGAATTATCTTTTAGCCCTTATTTTATTCGAAAATTTTTATTTACCCCAATTCTCGTGGCCCCGTTGGGTTCGGGCGTCACAACATGGTATCAGAGCAACGTTCCTGAGATAAACACACGCACCATCAGCTGGATCAAAGTTCATCGTCTGTTCTTCTAAGTTGTGAGTTTATTTTCAGAGCATTGTCTTTAAATTATTTAGCATGTTCTGATATATGTATGTGGTGGATTACGGGCTATAGAATATAAGATGTCAGGAAGAGGACGAGGAAGAACTAGAAGCAATATTCCTCTAGAAGAAACTGAGAGTGATAATAATGCTAATATCACACAATTGTTAAGAATGCTGGTAGAACAGAATAATAACAGAGGCAATGGCCAGTCTTCCAGCAGCAGGGGACCAAGTAACGATGACCCCCAAGAGAAATTTAGGCGCCAGAAGCCTAAGGAATTTAGTGGAACTACTGATCCACTAGTGGCAGAAAGTTGGATTAAATCCATGGAAGTTATTTTCGAGTACCTCCAACTGTCTGATTTAGATAGGCCAAGGTGCGCTATCTACATGTTAAGGGAAGATGCGATGATTTTGTGGGAAGGAGCCAAGTTGTCTGTGGATCTGCTGAATCTCACTTGGGCAGATTTCAAGCGAGTATTCTACGAGCAATACTTTACGGCTGGAAAGAGGTCTGAATTGAAGAGGGAATTTTTGACCCTCAAGCAAGGGAGTTTAACCGTACAGGAGTATGTGCGGAAGTTTGAAAGAGGGTGCTATTTTGTGCCATTAATAGGAAGTGACCCAGAAGAGAAATTAAGTCACTTCGTAGAAGGGTTGAAGCCGATGTTCAAAATAAATGTGAGGCTGTCAGTGCCAAGAACTTACAGGGAAGCAGTGGATAGAGTCCAGCAAATCGAAAGAGATTGGAAGGATCTTGATGAAGAAAGGCAGCAAAAGAGACAAGCCTTTCAGCAGAAGGACCCGAGGCCATTCAAGAAACAGAACAAAAATCAACAGAGGCCTCAGGAGCAAAAGCCTCTACAAATTCAACCTATAAGCTCTGTTCCTGCTGGTAATGATAGAAAAGAATGTCCTAAATGCCATAAGAATCATTTGGGGCAATGCATACTTGGACAAAACGTCTGCTATAAATGTGGAGTGCCTGGACATATTATGAAGAATTGTCCAAAATTCAAGCAACTGGTGACCAGCAGAGCCTTTGTCATGACGGCTGATCAAGCTCCTCCAGACTCGACAGTAGTCACAGGTGAAATTTCGATAGCTGGATTTCCTTCTCTAGCTTTGTTAGATTCAGGAGCTACGCATTCATTCATTTCTGCTGAGTTTGTTAAGAAATTGTCTATCCAGCCGGAGCAAGTAATGATAGGCTATTGTGTGTCGGTACCATCAGGGGAAAAGCTGGTATCGCACGAACTGTTTAGAAGTTTAGAACTTAAACTTCAAGGGCATAAGATTACTGCTGAATTAATTGTGTTGCCGATGCCAGAATTTGATTTTATTTTGGGAATAGATTGGTTAACTAAGTATGGGGTAGTAATTGACTTTCAATTACGAGCAGTAGCTGTTAACCCACCAGGAAAAGAGTCATTACAGTTTTTGGCCAAACATGTTAATAAAATCCCTTCAAATATATCGTCCTTAACAGCGACTGATAGACCCCAACTGACAACCGTAGAAGTAGCAAACGAATTCCCTGAGGTTTTTTCAGAAGATATTCAAGGATTGCCACCGGACAGGGAGTTAGAGTTTTCCATCGATCTAATCCCAGGAGCTGCTCCAGTATCTAGACCACCATATCGATTAGCTCCATCAGAAATGAAAGAACTGAAAGAACAAATACAAGATCTGTTGGAAAAAGGATTTATTAGACCAAGTACTTCGCCCTGGGGAGCGCCAGTATTGTTTGTTAAGAAAAAGGATGGAAGTATGAGGTTATGTATAGATTACCACGAGCTAAACAAATTGACAATTAAGAATAAGTATCCATTACCCAGGATAGAAGATCTGTTTGACCAGTTGAGAGGGTCAGTAGTATTTTCTAAGATCGACTTGAGGTCTGGATATCACCAACTAAAGATTAAGGCAACTGATGTATATAAAACAGCCTTTAGAACTAGGTATGGCCATTATGAATTTTTTTTTATGCCCTTTGGACTTACGAATGCTCCATCAGCTTTTATGGATTTAATGAATAGGGTCTTTCAACCATTCTTAGACCAGTTTTTAGTTGTATTCATTGATGATATCTTAGTCTATTCTAAGACTCAAGAGGAGCATGTTCAACATTTAAGAATCGTACTCCAGATTTTGAAAGATAAGCGGTTGTTTGCTAAATTCAGCAAATGCGATTTTTGGATGGAGAAAGTATCGTTCCTAGGCCATATAATCTCTAGGGATGGAATAGAAGTCGACCCTGCTAAAGTTGAAGCGGTTCGCGACTGGCCAGCACCGAAGAATGTGGCAGAGATAAGGAGTTTCTTGGGTTTAGCTGGATATTATCGGTGATTTATCCAAGGATTTTCTAAGATAGCTGTTCCTCTGACTACGCTAACGAGAAAGCAAGTGAAATATAACTGGACAGTTGAATGTCAAAACAGTTTTGACAAATTGAAGCAAGCGCTGATTGAAGCACCTGTATTGACGATGCCAACTGATCAAGGAAAATTTGTAATTTATACCGATGCTTCTAAGTTGGGACTAGGAGCTGTGTTGATGCAGGATCGTAAAGTTATTTCATACGCATCTACAGCTGAAGGATCATGAGAAAAATTACCCAGCGCATGACTTAGAACTAGCAGCTGTTGTCTTTGCCCTTAAGATATTGAGGCATTACCTCTATGGGGAGAAGTGTGAGATCTTTACAGATCACAAAAGTTTGAAGTACTTCTTTACCCAGAAAGAATTGAATATGAGGCAGAGGCGATGGTTGGAGCTGGTTAAAGATTATGATTGCACAATCAGTTATCACCCAGGAAAAGCAAATGTGGTAGCTGATGCTGTAAGTAGAAAATCAGCAGGATTAGCGCAATTGACTGTCCACCAGCCGTTGGCAAATGAAATTGAAAGGTTTGGACTTGAAATCGTAAGCAGCAGCAGCAAGGCTATGATGTTAGCATACCTCTCTGTAAGATATAATTTGTTAAACCAAATTCGAGAGGGTCAGCAGCAGGACCAGCAGTTGAAGAAATGGGTTCAGCAGGATAAAGAAAGAGGCAGCAGTCTCTATTTTTCAGAAGATGGAATTGTGAGGTATTTGGGCAGAATTTGGGTACCCCAAGTAGACGATTTAAGAGCTGAACTTTTGAAAGAAGCCCATACAGCTCCATATTCAGTACATCCAGGAAGTACGAAAATGTACAAGGACCTCCAGCAGTTGTATTGGTGGCCAGGAATGAAAATGGATGTTGCTAGATTTGTAGCTGAATGTTTAACGTGTCAGCTGGTGAAGGCTGAACACCAGCGACCAGCAGGATTATTGAAGCCACTGCCGATTCCCGAATGGAAGTGGGAATGCATAGCGATGGATTTTGTAACTGGTTTACCAAGGACTGTGCAAGGATATAACTCCATTTGGATTATAATTGATAGGCTCACTAAGTCTGCTCATTTCTTACCAGTTAAAACAATGTATGAGGTGAGCAGGTACGCAGAATTGTATGTTAAAGAAATAGTGAGACTACATGGTGTTCCAATTTCTATTGTATCAGACAGAGATCCTAAGTTTACATCAGCCTTTTGGAAAAGTCTACACAAGGCTATGGGTACAAAGTTGACGTTCAGTACTGCGTTTCACCCTCAAACTGATGGACAATCGGAAAGGGTGATTCAGATTTTAGAAGATTTGCTCAGAGCATGTATTGTGGATTTTTCAGTAGGTTGGGATGCGAATTTGCCACTGATAGAGTTTGCCTACAATAACAGTTTCCAAGCTTCAATTCAAATGGCTCCATATGAAGCTTTGTATGGCAGAAAGTGTAAAACACCACTTCATTGGGATGAAGTTGGTGAAAGAGCTGGTTTGGGACCAGATGTTGTGGAACAAACAGCAGCAGCTGTTAGAAG
The DNA here is from genome assembly GCA_001598015.1 of Dorcoceras hygrometricum. NCBI lineage: Eukaryota > Viridiplantae > Streptophyta > Magnoliopsida > Lamiales > Gesneriaceae > Dorcoceras > Dorcoceras hygrometricum. The sequence goes on from KV015578.1 coordinate 926,807, forward strand.
AATAAGAGAAAGAATGAAAGCTGCTCAAAGTCGGCAGAAGAGTTACGCAGATAATCGAAGAAGGGAGCTGAATTTTGAAACAGGTGATCGAGTATTTTTTAGAATAGCTCCGATGAAAGGAGTTATGCGTTTTGGAAAGAAAGGAAAGTTGAGTCCAAGGTATATTGGACCATACGAGATTCTAGAAAAGGTGGGAGCACTCACCTATCGACTAGCGCTGCCTCCGCAAATGTCAGCAGTGCACAATGTTTTTCACGTATCAGCTTTGAGGAAATATATTCCCCATCCTTCGCAAGTGCTGAGTTATGAGCCAATTCATTTAGCACCAGATTTAAGCTACGAAGAGCGACCAGAAAGAATTCTCCTCCGAGGAACTAGAAGATTAAGAAACCGTAGCATTCCTATGGTTAAGTTACAATGGTCCAACCAGTCGGAGCGAGAAGCAACGTGGGAAACAGAAGCTGATATGCTAAGTCTTTACCCATATTTATTTGCTACGTAAATTTCGAGGATGAAATTTCAATAAGGAGGGTAGAGTTGTAACGCCCCAAAATCCATAGGACCACATTTATATATTTTTTTGATCTTATGGGCCAAACTGGCAATTTTAAATGTTATGTATCTGCTGATTTATTGAGGTTAGCAGGTAAGATGCGCTGCGACTGGTACCAGCAGGCGACTCCAATGAGCGATGCACGAGCTGGATTTTAAATCGATTGGAAAATGTTTTAAGGAGGTGAAATGCTTTCTTTAGGAGAAGGTTTGGTGTTTTACAAATTAAATTGATATGAAGGGAATTTTACTAAATTTTAGAGGTGTGTCATGCTTGATTTCACAAGTAGCTTGCCACTAATCCCTTTCATATAAAAACCTGTTTTCAAAGTAAGATTTTCATCATTTGCAAAGAAAAGTTTTAAAGTGTTCTTCAAAATATTTCCAGAAGAGTTCGTGCGTTGCTCAAAGGGAGATTTCTGCAGGAATTAGCTGTTGTCGCAAAGCTTTGTTTAAGGCAAGTAAAAGCTGATCCTTTGCTACACCATTTAAAGCTTATATTGTTGTTCTTATGGATCTGCTTGCCTGTATGTTTAAGAAATGTTTAAAAGTTCATGTTTGAAATGATTTAGACATGAAAAGTAAAGAAAGATGGGTTGGAAATTGATGTTTTGATGTTTATGATGCTTCCAGAATGTTTTCCAGAAAGTTATGATGTTTTAAATGTACTGAGGATTCGAATTCATTTCCAGAAATGTTATGAATGTTCTTCTCGCAGTAGCTGTAATATCAGAATTTGATAACTGTGTAATCGGTAGTAGCTGGTTGAATCATTATAAAGTATGCTTGCTGAGCCTTTAGGCTCACTAGCTTTTAAAATGGTGCAGGTGCGACAACTGATGGAGGAACAACAGGTGAAACTTGAAACCAGCAGCTGGGTGGCGTTGTGTTTATCCAAGGCCTACGTTTTCCGTGTCTCAGTTGGTTTACGAAATGGTTATGAATGTTCAGATGTCTGCCTGCGTTTTATGAAATTGTTATTACTCAGGTTTTACTTGCTGAGCCTTTAGGCTCACTAGCTTTTAAAATGGTGCAGGTGCGACAACTGATGGAGGAACAACAGGTGAAACTTGAAACCAGCAGCTGGGTGGCGTTGTGTTTATCCAAGGCCTACGTTTTCCGTGTCTCAGTTGTATTGTTTTGATTTAGATTGTACTGTATTAGATCAGTAGCAACGATTGTATATTTACATCGAATATCAGTTGTTGTAAATCGCAATTGCAATTATCGATGAAAACTATTTTCCGCAAATGTTTTTAGCAGTTAGCGCGCAAATTAGGTACCTGCTGGTCTTTGAGATTGTCGTTTGTCTTGTTTCTTTCATGTTATAGGAAATACAGCCTATAGCGAATTATCTTTTATCCCTTCTTTTATTCGAAAATTTTTATTTATCCCAATTCTCGTGGCCCCGTTGGGTTCGGGCGTCACATGAGGTTAGTTGAGATAGCTTATCATATTTAAATTGGTGCTACCCATAACAACAAGGTGCATATTCTGTTGGGGATCCGGATCCGTCCCCCGGCGAGGCAGCGGAAGAACATAGAATAAACAGGCGGGAGACGATCAATACGAAAAATTCAATAACAGTTATCGACATACATAGGGGGTTAAAAACCACTACCTTGCTGGCACTTGTGCCTGGCTCCAACCGTAGTTACAATAACGTCGGCTCTTCTTGGTAGATTGCGGTAGATATCGCCAATCCGGTCCACGACCAGAAACGAGACTCCTTCGTCAGCCTGCACTAGAAGGACTGACGAGATCAGCACGAACGGATACTCCTCGTCGAATTGGCCGGAAACGAATTTCCAGCGACGACGGGCGGCGGCGGCTTGTGGGAGAGAGGAGGGGCGGCGAGCACTAGGTCTAGGGTTTTGGGATTTGTGTCAAGTGTATTGTTAAATGAGCTTAGTCTAATTAAATAGACTTAGGAGTTGGACTTGGACCGGCCCAACGGGCCCGGGTCCAACAATGAACATTCAGTTCATCTCCACCACCGAGACTTCATCGTAACTCCGATCGCCGATCAGATCGGACCGATCGATTCAGTTTCCAAAACTGAATATTATGATCTGAAAAACCATTTTTCAGAACCCCAGTGCAAAATGACCGTTTTGCCCCTCAACAGCGGGAAACCCCGGTTTGACCCCTGTTGACTTTTAGGAAGTCGCACTTCCCAAAATCCTCTACTAGTGCTCAACACATTGAGCTGAGTATCCGTGCGGGAATCTCGAATCTAGTACTTGTGTGACCCTCAATGGTTCAGGGATACAGCTAGCCGTGGGCCCACAATCATTGTGGCTCCGGAATCACAATTCCGGACCTGCCCAACGGATCATGGTAAAGCGTCTAGCAACATCGTCCCATGGTCCCCTAGGTATCACTGATAGTGCCTGCAAGAACCAGTTGGTCGTGGTTAGCGTACAGTAAGGTCCTTTCAATCCATATATCCCGATCAGATCAACGACCATTGATAAATCGAGAGTCGCTATAGATCCGATAGCTATGCATACATCTTGGAGATCAGAATAGTGACATCGCGAGTGTAACTAGGTAAACACATTTACCTAAAACACTTCTAGTACTCTGGCCAGAGATTTATACATCCACTCGACAAATGGTAACCACTTGGAAAGTCCGAAGGAGGGTAGTTCGATAGATCACCAGGTCACTATCTATCTGCATGCTCAGAACATCACAATGTTCCCTACCAATGAAACATGGTACTTCGCATCGCAGATACTAGTCTCGAACTCGGGCGGCCTTATCCTCATTTTGACGGCCCAATCGACTAGGAACATGTTCAGAATACACAGCGACTATTAGATGTGTTTCATGATAGCCATCATACCCACTATCACATCTAACATACACTTAGGTGTATTCTAGGTCTTTACTCAACGCAATTGTAAATCATTACACACATAATGAAAGTAAAGAACGCCATATAAAAGAATGCGAATATCATATATATAAAGATTGTTTCATACAAGAGTCTATAAACCCATACGCCACAAGTTGGCTAGTTGGGCATCTACTCTAACATATTCTTTTCGGGAGCTCATCACTTAAGAACTCCAAAGTTAAGAATTCTTGACTTGGGACAATTTTGGGATGGGTGACCCCCTGGGAAGTTTCTCAGGGTATGTGCGAGTGAGGACAAAACACGCTGGAAAGATCTGTGTTGTTACAGTGGGGACAGTCGTTAAATCTGAGGCGTTACACCCTATGATTAAGGTTCAATGGGCAAATCACACAGAAAGAGAAGCAACCTGGGAAACCGAAGCTGATATGATTAGTAGCTACCCAGATCTGTTTAAGTAAGTAAATTTCGGGGACGAAATTTCTTTAAGGAGGATAGAATTGTAACACACAGAAATATTTAAATCCACCATTAGAAAGTTTTAAGAGTTGAGAGATCTATTTGAAATAATATTGTAAATCAACTGTCATATTATTGATTTTCAGATTTGAGGCAACGATTTAAGAGCTGTCCAGCCGGTCCACATAAACCGATCTATTTCCCTTTTTAAATAAAAATGGTTCGGATTTCATTTTTAGTTGCTTTAAAATGGAGTAGCACTTTTAAATTTTTTAGCACTTTTGAAAGAAAACGCATTCTACTCTTTGATTTCAGATTTCATATACAAGCTATTTAAACACTGCATACGTATTTCATTCACAAATATTACATATATCATAAGCGGTGCTCTCTGCAAGAAGACCGAACAAAAGGTTTCAAAACTTTTCACAAGAAGTGATCGGATTGTGGTGATTCAGGCCAGATAAAATCGATGTAATTGTTGTCACAGATTAAGGCAAGTAAACTCTATTGCTTGCTACACTCTTGAAAGCATATATTGATTCACCTGCATGTTTGTATGAGTTTTTACAGGTTTCAGAACTGAGTTTTAATGTTCTTCGAAACACAGAAATAAATTGTGTTGCTTTACAAAGAAAGTATGAGTTTGCTGAGTTTGTTTCAGAAAAGTTGTTAGAAAATGTTTATAGATATTCGTTCTTGATTCTTCCTGGTTTTTCTGGGATTTTCTTCAAAGTAGCTCGCGAGAAGCTTGCATGATTTCTGTCAGTAGCTTACAAGTAGCTTCGTCATTCTTGTTTCTGGAGTTTTCTTTAAATATCCTCAATTCCTTTGGATTGAGGAAACTTTCTAAGTTTCGATAATTCAAGCTAAGTTTGAAATATGATCCTTTTCTTGGAACTGTTTATAATCGTGAATTGTTTATTTCCCAGAACTGATGTCGTGTTCGCGATTTGTTATTTCCATTCAGAACTGTTTTATGTTGAGATCTGAATTGGAATGAGTTGACTTTGTTTGACCATCGAAATCTAAATTGTTCGTTTAAGTCATGTTGATTTTTCCAAATCTGAGTTGATTAAACAGCCCAGATCTTATTTTCTATTGAAAGTTGGTACGCTTGTGTATTATTCATACTCAAAGCTGATTTCAGTTTCCTTCTTCGATTGAAATCCTTTGAATTCACAATAGCATTCCGAACATCAAAAAGGGTTTTAAAATAGCGAACTATACTTGACAGAGATCTGTTTCAGTTCAAGAAAAGAAAGACTAGAAAGTTTACAGAAATGTTTAAGAAAGACGGCATAGGCAACAGATGGTCCCCAGACCTGATATCATATGACAGTTTGATCAAACGACCCTCACCACTTTACAGGTGTCTAAGCCATATTTTGATTAAAAGAAAAGGACAGAGCACAGGGTGATTTTAATCACGACTCTGAGAAATATTTAAGATCTTTCCTTTTTAACAAATAAATGTTTACAATCATGTGCAGTTATGCTTTCAGATTTCTTCAGATTAACAGTTTATATTGTTCAATTTCAAAGATTTCCTCAGTTAATGGATTTCCCGATTATCATATTTAGTATACGTTTTATTCAGTTTTGAGCTACAGTGCAGATAAAGATATTTTTATGATTGCATTGCCTGTAATTGTTATTCCAGATTTACTTGTTGAGCCCCTAGGCTCACTAGTTTTCTTAAGTGCAGGTATGATCAATAAGGAGCTGGATGATGTGAGTTGGAACAGATTGGAGGTGTTTATCGTGGACATCAGTTCCGTTCAGTTTTCGGTCTCTTCTGTTTTGTTGTACAGAGATATATTTATAAGCTTTCGAAACATAACAAATTATCGATTTCTTGTTTTGATGTAATCTGAACAGACTTTGTACTTTCCATTGTAGTATGAATTTTCGTGCAGCTTTATAGAATCAGATCTGTTTCCAAGTTCTAAAAATAAAAGTTCTATTTATCGCAATTAAATCCAGAAATTTGTATGTTCTTTATGTTAGAGTAGATGCCCAACTAGCCAACTTGTGGCGTGTGAGTTTATAGACTCTTGTATATGACAATCTTTATATATGATATTCGCATTTATTTATATGGCGTTCTTTACTTTCATTGTGTTGTATAATGATTAACAATTTCGTTGAGTAAAGACCTAGAATGCACTTAAGTGTATGTTAGATGTGATAGTGGGTATGACGGCTATCATGAAACACATCTAATAGTCACTGTGTATTCTGAACATGTTCCTAGTCGATTGGGCCGTCAAAATGAGGATAAGGCCGCCCGAGTTCGAGACTAGTATCTGTGATGCGAAGTACCATGTTTCATTGGTAAGGAACATTTTGATGTTCTGAGCATGCAGATAGATAGTGACCTGGTGATCTATCGAACTACCCTCGTTCGGACTTTCCAAGTGGTTACCATTTGTCGAGGGGATAAGTCCGAGGTCTTGGTTGTACTGATTAGTCCTCACGACTCGAAACATCATTGAGACTCTACATGATAGGCGTCTCACTTTGACCCGTTTGCCGACTCACTTGGGGTCATCAGGCGGCGGGATTGGGTGAGACCCCGATGCATGTAGGATTCGATGCATCGTTGTCGAGGATTCACCGCTCGCAGACATGCGTGGATATCCTATGCTATCTGAGGGGATAATAGTGTATAAACGGGATTGGGCCCCGATGCATGTAGGATTCGATGCATCGTTGTCGAGGATTCACCGCTCGCAGACATGCGTGGATATCCTATCCTACGCCGATCTCGTCAGGCCTTCTAGTGCAGGCTGACGAAGGATTCTCGTCTCCGGTCGTGGACCTGATTGACGTAGTCTACCGCAATCTAGCGTGAAGTGCCGGTTTCCTCGAGAAACTGGTCGGAGCCAGGCACGAGTTGCCAGCAAGGTATTCCATTAAACGCCCTATGAATGTCATAGATTGTGTTTGTTTTTAACTGTATTGATCGTCTCCCGGCATAATTTTTGTCTTCCGCTGCTTCGCCGGGAGGCGTGATCCGGATCCGCCGTGGTTCAACAACACTTTATTTTAAATCCGCATACAACTTATAGATTCTTTCGATTCGAACCCCAAACTTATTAAGTTAAGTTAGAAAAAGTCCAGCCCTCTATACTGATACTTTCTTTCGGGTTTTTTCCCGGCGGTCCCGAACTAGTTTTGACTAATTTCGAGGTATTGGGCTGAATTGTTTTAAACTCAAAACTATTTTCAAAATTAATTTTTGGAAAAATTATATTTTATGAAAATTTAATATTCTTCCTTTAAATTAATTGTATGTTGAAAAAATAATTGATTTGATGTAATTAAAATGACAAAATATGATTTTATAATTAAAATGTGATTTTGTTGGATAAAATTAAATTTGATTTAATTGTTTTATTTATGTCACTTAATTCGATTAATTGTATAATAACATGATTATGGGATGATCGAGAGTCATGCCCAATGTGTTAGGTGTATGCTAGGTTTTACATTTGTTGCAATTGTTGATATCATTTGAAAGTTGGCCTGGTTTATGGCGATTTCCCGCCCCTTTTAAATGTATCATTATTTGTCATGAATATTTAAATATAAATATTAGACTTAGAGGGACATAATTTTGAATTTTGGAGATAATGATCAAAGATATTGAAGATCGGATATATGTAAAACTTGAAACTTGTGTAACAGGATTGCATTACATATTGCATATCACCTAGGATTGGACGTAGATCCGTAATTGGCGACCGCGGATCTCATAGCTCTCGTTTATCGATTATCGCTTTAATATAACTATTTTTTATATATGTATTTGTTGAATTCGCAAATATTTTAAATATGATATAAAATTATTAAGACCAAATTTGAAAAAAAATCCCTCATTTTAAATATGATTTAAAATTTATATCAAAATTAAAGTTTCATGTAAAGCAATTATAATTATGAAGTATTGTGACAAAACGTAATTTGAGAGAGTCCTTCATAGACCGGCTTAAAAGTGGCTTGTACCGACTGTGCTCACTGAAGAGCGTTATTTTGTCTTAGGAAGTTGGGTTTTAAGAGGGCCCCCTAGCCTCTCAAAAACCTGGAAGTACTCTTAAAGAATGTTACAAGATCGTCTAAATTGATCTTAAAACAAAAGATTATTCAATGAGATCATGAAGCCGAGAAAACTTAAATATTGTTTAAATATCCTAACTTCCATCAACAATGGGTATACGTTGATGCTTCCCACATACGAGTCCGGCTCATATTATTTGAGGGGCTCTGTATGTCAGAAAGTTGTATACTTCATTGACATTTGATGTGAGTTGGATGGAACTCCCATGACGTTGGCTCATATTATTGGGTCATCTTGACACGTGATAGTAATCGACGTCATATTATCGTGTCGTTACTGGTCGTAAGATGAATACATGGGGGTTGCACCTGTTACAATTGTGCTCTACCTATTGAGGATCATGGTTGGCTGATATTATTCGGGACCGTAATTTCTTGATTTCACTCTGTGTAGCCATGAAGGAAATTGTCTTTTCAGATTTCATTAGTGGATGGTGAAATCGTTATAATATTGGGAGGGTGACTCATAAAACATAATGACCTTGTTTTATGTCTTAGCGTAATTTCATAAAATTTGGTAATGCATGTCTGTTTTCCTTTTAGATAATACTGTTATCAAAATACATTCGATGAAAACCCACTCGCTGCTATACTGGCTAGGAACAAATTAACTGGCGCTAACTACTTGGATTGGTTGTGCAACCTTAAGATAGTGTTGGCTTTGGAGAAGCTCCTCTACAAGCTAGAGAAGATCCCTCCGAAGGTCACACAAGTACTGGTTTCTAATTCCCATACAGATATGGAATTCAAGGTGTTGAGTTCAGTAGGGATCATGACTTCCAAAATAGCTGCGGGAGTATGACTTCCATTTTATCTACTCCCAAGGTGTTGAGTTCAGTCGAGAGCATAACACACCAGTACTTGTGTCGCCGCCGCCGTGTCTGGACCTCGTCCCGGCCGTCTTGGAGTAGAGATTCCGTCGTGGACTGGATTAGGTGATATTCGAGTTCAACCGTTGAAGGGTCATCTCCCTCTACGGACTGATCGGAGCCTGGCACCAAGTCGCCAAAGGTAAAAAAATTCTAACATCCTATAAAGGTTTTAATTGTTTACTATTTTGATTCACGTATGAGCATCCCCGATGCAAAAATTTTAATATTCCTCTGTACCACCGGGGCTGTGATCTGGATCCGTCGCTGCTGCGCCAACAAATAATATACATTAGTATTGATCTGTCTGATTTATGAACTTTATTTGAAAAGGATGGAGTTTGAGTTTTTCTCATAAATTTCCCAAAATTCTTTATGAAGAGGAACATGACATTGTTGCTGAGCTTTTCTGTAGTCTTTTGAGGCTTATCCTATATAGTATCAAGAGCTTTGGTTCGTTGAGAGGTCGATGGCTCGCCCTCTGATATGTTTCAAATCAGCAAATAGATCATGCCACTCCAGATTATTTAGGTCATTGGATTTTCTTATAGTCATTGTCTTTACATCCCACTCTCCAGGAAATCTCTCATCACCTATAGGTCCACCTCCCTATTGGTGTAATCTTTCCCAAGAGTTGTGAGCGCTATCACTACGCTGCTGAAAATGTTCATCAAACTCCTCCATGGCCTCCCCTGGCTTCATCTTGATGGTATCGAATTTCTGAGTAGCTACAACAAGCTTGTTCTCCTTCATATGCTTATTGTCCTCACACAACTAAGTCAACTTATCCTAGATGTCTTAGCAGTTGTGCACATCTTAATCTTACTGAACATATTCTTGTTTAGCGTCTTATCGAGTATGTCCTTGGCAACAAGTACAGATTAGCCTTTCTCTTGTCTTCTACAATCGAATCTGGGCTTCCCGACCATGTGAGGTGCCCCATTTAAAATAAAAATGGAAGTGTTGGCTTTCAGTATCTTGTTTGGACCGTCTGTGATGACATACCACATGTCATCATCCTGAGCAGCAAGATGTGCCTGCATATGAATTTTCCAATCATTATAATCCTCTTTCGAGAGTAGAAGACTATCCAAAAAGCGAAGGCTCACCCAGAAGGAGCGTTGGATACCTTATTATAAAAAGAGGAAAGGGGTGGGATAGGCAAGAGGTAGCTTGCTTCCAATCTAGCCCGGCCGCGAGGCAGGATGCCACATGAGGAGAGAGGGGGGAGGGCTGCCCTGCGAGGCCAGAGTAGGCTCAGCCTGATTGGAGATCCATGGATCACAGACGGTATCTATAGGAATCTTATGGAAAGAAGACATTAAAGATATGAAAATTTAAAGATTTTTTTTGTTAGAATGAGTTGCCCTGTTCTAATACCACTTGATAGGATTGAATAAAGACATATCGAAGTTAAGAGAGAGGGGTGAATATACTCATTTAAAATTTGTCCTTTAAAATGTTTGAGGCGGATCAGCTGGGTTACATGCTGATTGCAGTTCTCAGTCTAAGCTGGTGATAAAAAGATTTATACGGAATAGCTCAATTGTTCAGTGAACAAGTAAATAATGCGTGAAATTAAATTAGTAAAGTGATAAGAGATTTATTTATGGAATTTCTAAGCAAAACTACTATGTTTCCCCTTCTTCCAAATTGAAGTAATTCTACTAGAAGATTGAGCAGGTATGTAATATATCCTAAACCAATCAGACAAATCGCGTCTAAGTTTATTGCATAGTCACTCTCAGTTAATAATAGATCACTCTATTATCTTACAGATAGTTTCTCAGGATTTTTAAGATATTAAAACGTAGTAAAATCCTAAGATAATTTCAACTAAAGCTGAAATAGAACACTCAATAGAATTACAAGAAAGTACAGAGTGTTTCAAAAATCTGGTATTCTAGAATGCTTGTAAGCGTAGAAAATTGGATTGCTAGAGAGTCAGAGAGAACTTCACTTTCATCTCATCTCCTATTTATAGTCTCCGAATTCAAACGGTAATAAATGTTTCCAGAGACAGTCGATGAATCATAGTATGTTTGCCTCCAAGTAATTAATGTTCATGTCTATGTACTGGCAGATTAAATGCACTTTCGTTTTGCTTCAAACAGGCAATCCTCGTACACTACCAACTCTGATAGATTCTGATTGTGATCTTCTCCAGTCAATGCATCAAATTTAACTCTGATCTGACTAAAACATGTAACTCCAAACTGATCTGTTCAACTTATCTGTATTGATCTATTCTCGACCTGAGCTGATATCCTAAGTGGATCTGATCCTTTGAGTTGTTCTACTTAATCTGACCTGGACCGCTCTTCTAAACATTGACTTCAACTGCTTTGCTCTATTATGATACACTATCGTTCTAAACTGAGTTGTCCTTTGATGGTCCCTGGAAATAGGATCACTAAGTAAATAGGAGTTCAGAAGGGGGGGGTTGAATGAACTCCTTCGATTTTTCTATTTCAAAGTTCTTTTAAAAACTTTTGGATTCTCAGTCTTAAGCAAACTTCTCAGCCACAAATAAATGTGCGGAAATAGGCCGATTAGTTTGTGAACAATGAACAATGCGCAACTGTAAATAAATGCGTAAATAAAAGATTGAGACGAGAGTTTGTTTCTGGAAGTTCGGATACAAATATCCTACGTCTCCCCTTCTTCCTCCTCGGAAGGTAACACTAGAAGACTTTGATACAAGTAGACAATCTACAAGCACCCGATCCCAAAGACAACAGCCTTGAGAACTCCTAGCACCTCACAACGCTTCACGCAGACTTCGCTGCTGGTTTACAAAGATTTTGAACGTTTTACGAACTTCTTAAAAGACAGTTCGTTTACAGACTCTTTCAAGTAAATCAATGAGAACACGATGCTAGAGACTGTATTTTGACTCGAAAGATTATCAAATGAAGATCAAAAACGAATTGTTCTTCGAGTCTTGAGCTTTTTGAAATATCAACAAGAGAAAGCTCGAGAGGCCATGATGTCCACTTTGGCATTAACTGCTTGCACTTCTTGTCGAACATCCGCTAGTCCTTGAAAAATAGAAGCATTCTGAGTGAGGACATTTTTGCGAAATTCATTGAAGCGAATAGTGTGGACATCATCGAGAGTGCGGACTTCTTGTCGTGCTCCCTGAGATAAATTTCTGAATATATCTGCTTGATCCCTCAGGGAGTCACACACGCTCTGCTCGATTTTGTGCATCCTGGATGAAATTTCACTCTGAAATGCAAACATCTGTTCTGAAAGAGCGGCTTGAAAATCGGCAAGAGCAGCAGAGAGATCTGGAGAAATAGTAGGTCGAGAAGACGCAGTCGCATCAATATCTGTTTGATCAAAACGTAGCGACGAAGAACTATCAGAAGAAGATGAAGACTGGTGCTGGCCCAAACTAAGCTGTACACTGGGAGCAACTGAAGAAGAATCCTGAAAACGCTGTACACTGTGCAAAACGGTTCTATCCAACGCAATAGATGAAAGAAACTCTGAGATATCTGTACTTGGCAACCAATTGAATAAACTCAAATCAATGAATACTGAGAAAAATTGAGAAACTCTGAGAGCAAAAACTGAAGACCGGCTAGAAGCAAAACTGGAAACTGGTTCAACCAACTGTAAAGATCTGCAAAACTGAGTAGAACCAACAGGAATAAGTCTCTTCGCAGCGCAAAATTCAACAACCTCCAAACATACATCAGCCCACCGCTTCCTCATCAGCCTGAAAAATACACTCACAGTAGGAAGAGTGTCATCGTACTGCCGTTGGCGAGGAAACTCAGTAGACACCACCTTCCTGGGGATTTTCACCCAACTGTCAGCACACTGCTCTACTGTCCATACACCATGCACCAAAAATTTTCTCCTGATCCAACACAGCGATCGAGTTGTAGTGTTGGTTGTTGCAATAACAGCTCCTCGATCGCCGGGATACCCTTCAAAACTTTTGGAACAGCAAGGCTTAGTCCACGTAAGACCAAGACTGCGTACTTCTTTTGCTAATTCCTCCAACAGAGAAAGATAAAGCTCCGTGAGCAGCTCGATCACATGAATATCTACAGCTGAGGAACCTTGGCCCGGAGCAAAATTGTTCCTCCATGAGTCCAAAAATTTCCAAACCAAAACTGTCCTGTACTTCAGCAAAATGTAAAATTTCCGTTGAATGGCGATCTGAGGAGACTCAGTTTCTCCCCAGCGCAAAAACTTGCTCCTCTTTTCTGTACATATCATCAAAATTGATTGAGGACAATTTCCTCAAGCTGAACGAACGAAAGAATGAAGCAACTTCATCAATAAACTGCGCCCGCAAACTAACCAACAAATCAATGTCTGCAC
>KV015579.1:0-10819 GCA_001598015.1 Dorcoceras hygrometricum
TCCTACATGCATCGGGGTCTCACCCAATCCCGACGCCTGGTGACCCCAAGTGAGTCGGCAAACGGGTCAAAGTGAGACGCCTATCATGTAGAGTCTCAATGACGTTTCGAGTCGTGAGGACTAATCAGCACAACCAAGACCTCGGACTTATCCACTCGACAAATGGTAACCACTTGGAAAGTCCGAAGGAGGGTAGTTCGATAGATCACCATGTCACTATCTATCTGCATGCTCAGAACATCACAATGTTCCTTACCAATGAAACATGGTACTTTGCATCGCAGATACAAGTCTCGAACTCGGGCGGCCTTATCCTCATTTTGACGGCCCAATCGACTAGGAACATGTTCAGAATACACAGCGACTATTAGATGTGTTTTATGATAGCCGTCATACCCACTATCACATCTAACATACGCTTTAGTTTATTCTAGGTCTTTACTCAACACAATTGTAAATCATTACACACATAATGAAAGTAAAGAATGCCATATAAAGGAATGCGAATATCATATATAAAGATCGTTTGTACAAGAGTCAATGAAACCCACACGCCACAGGTTGGCTAGTTGGGCATCTACTCTAACATATTCAATATCAAGAGTCTCACTGTTGAAGAATCTGCTCATGTTGTGTTCGATGAGACAAGCTTAAAATCAAATTCAGCTGCAAGCTTACACGACTTGTGCACACGTCTGGAATCAACAAGTCTTGAAGAATCTGAGGATGACGTGTCGCCACAAAGATATACAGCTGAAGAACAACCAAGCGTGGACACACAACACAATATTGTTCCACAAGATGACCAACAGTGAATGACAAAGCTGACAACAGCAATCACATACAACCGCAAGTATCACAAATGGAATCTAATGCACAAGCTAACAATGAAAATCATCAATTGGCGTCAGAAGATCCAAGTAGCTCTATCCAGACAACAACATATGGGGAACAAGGAACAAATCCCATTGGACTTGATCTTCGGTGGAATATAAATCATCCACCTGAGCAAGTCATAGGTAATTTCGAATCCCTTGTTCGCACACGAGGCCAGCTATCTCATGATCATTTTGATGCTGCATTTCTTTCGCATATAGAACCTAAGCAGATAGATGAGGCCTTAGCTGATCCAAGTTGGATAGACGCTATGCAAGAGGAATTAAATCAGTTTGAACGTAATAAATTATGGACACTTGTACCTAGACCTACTAACCATTCAGTGATAGGAACTCGTTGGGTCTTTAGGAACAAACTGAATGAAGATGGCGTAGTAACAAGAAATAAGGCTAGGATGGTAGCGCAAGGATTTAGACAAATGGAAGGAATAGACTTCGATGAGACTTTCGCACTAGTAGCTAGGTTAGAAGCCATCCGTATGTTCTTAGCATATGCTGCATATAAAGACTTCAAAGTATTTCAGATGGATGTCAAGAGTGCCTTTCTTAATGGCATCTTGACAGAGGAAGTGTATGTTGCACAACCTCCTGGCTTCATAGATCATACACGTCAAGACTTTGTTTACAAACTAGATAAAGCTCTATATGGGTTGAAACAAGCACCCAGAGCTTGGTATGATACACTATCACAGTTCTTAATCAAGCATGATTTTACAATAGGCACAGTGGATAAGACTTTGTTTAAATTTGTGAAAGCTGAGCATGTTCTGTTGGTACAAATATATGTTGATGATATTATATTTGGGTCAACTAACCCCAAATTATGCCAAAAGTTTTCTAAGCTCATGCAGGACAAATTCGAGATGAGCATGATGGGGAGCTAACATTCTTTCTGGGCTTACAAGTTCGCCAGCTGGAGAATGGAATTTTCATTAACCAGGCGAAATACATGAAAGAACTGCTGAAAAAGTTTGGCATGGACAATTGTTCAGCAGCAGCAACTCCCATGAGCTCCACAATCAAACTAGACAAAGATGAAGCTGGAAATACCATAGAGGTATCAATGTATCGTGGTATTATAGGCTCTTTGCTATACTTAACTGCTAGCAGACCAGACATCATGTTTGCTGTCTGTATGTATGCTAGATTCCAAGCAGAGCCAAAGCAATCACATTATATTGCTGTTAAGAGAATCCTCAAGTATTTAAAGGGTACTTCCAACGTGGGTCTTTGGTATCCCAAGGACTCAGGCTTTCAACTAATTGGTTATAGTGATGCAGATTACGCAGGATGCAGGATTGATCGCAGGAGCACAAGTGGAACTTTTCAATTCTTTGGAGATCGGTTGATTTCCTGGTTCAGTAAGAAGCATACATCCATTGCCACGTCAACTGCTGAGGCAGAGTACTTAGCTGCTGGCAGTTGTTGCGCTCAAATCCTCTGGATTCAACATCAATTGAAGGATTATGGCATTGATGCTTCTGAAGCGCCCATTCTCTGTGACAACACAAGTACGATAGCTATCACCCAGAATCCTGTGCTGCACTCAAGAACCAAGCACATTGACATAAGGCACCATTTTATAAGAGATCATGTGCTAAAGAAGGACGTTCGGTTGGAGTACGTGTCGACTGAGCAACAAGTTGCTGATATCTTCACAAAGCCTCTGCCAGACGCTAAGTTTTCCTATTTTAGGAATATATTAGGTCTCTTAGAATTGCCATAAATTTGTCTGTGCTCTAACAATTTATGTAGGTTGAACAGACATGCTTACGTCATCATTACTTGTTGAACAGAAATGCCTACGTAAGCTTTACTAATGGGAGATACCTGTCGTAGGGGGAACATGGTTTCTGCGTTGTTAAGCGTAAAGTCAATTGAACTGGAGAAATTTGTCAACAGATATCTCTGTACACAATTGATGCTTATCTGTTAACAGATTCCACCATCCCCGCGAAACATTAAAATAGCTTTGCTAAGTTGTGACTTAATATTTTGGCGCGCAAAATATTTCTTTTGCAAATATCCTTTAAAAACATTTTATTCGATTAAAATATTTTGAAAAATCTTTTTCCCTGTACGGGTAAAATCTTTTCAAAATCATTTCTAAAAAATAGTACGCACCATCGGATGTTTGACACGTGTTGTCTACATACGAACAGTCACATCTACATCGTCCCTTCTCTTACCTTTTTGTATTCTTCCTTATTTATTTACAGCGCATCCTTTTTTAACATTTCTTACTTTGCAATATTACTGTATTGTTCTTGCGCTCTTGCACTCGTATTTCTTTTGCAGATATTCAATCTCAGGGAATTTCGCACACTCTCAATCTTCTATAATGGCTTCTTCGACGTTCACCAACGCCTATCTAGTTGACTTCGAATCAGTGTTGAACATTCCAGACAACGAAGGCATGCAGAATATGTTCAAAGCACTGGAGAGCAGTGGATTGCGTGGTTTTCTGGGGTGCAAATCAGTGTTGTATGAGCTAGAATTAGAACATTTCTTTGATACAGCGTTGATACAGGGTGGAGACATTACAGGAGTTATCTCAGGCAAGTATATCAGTATTTCTCCATCTAGGTTTGCAGGGGTTTTTGAGTTGCCAACTGAATGGCTATCTGACTTCTCTGATGTACCGAGGAATCTAGTATCTGATGCTAGGAAAATCGTCTCTAAGTCTGGAGTCTAGGTTTGCACGGGGGGGTTTTTTGAGTTGCCAACTGAATGGCTATCTGACTTCTCTGATGTACCGAGGAATCTAGTATCTGATGCTAGGAAAATCGTCTCTAAGTCTGGAGTACCTGTTGTTCCACATGGGAAAAACAAACTTCTTAAATATGAGTATCGACTGTTGAATGATATCTTGGCAAAGTCGATTACAATGAAAGCAGGTTCTTTCGATGCTGTGACTACTGAACGGTTTCAGATGATGACAGCTATCCATTTTGGGTTGAAGGTTAACTGGAGTAAGATACTGTTTGGAGTCTTGGAAGAAATGGTGGACAGAACAGTAAAGAAGGCCAAAGGGTACGGGGCGCAAATCTCTATTTTGTTGAATAGCGTCCCTGCGCTAACAATGGGAGAAGCAACTCCCTTTCCGTCCTCAAAGATTCTGTCTCCCAAGATAGTTCTTACGTACATAACCACGAACCAAACAGCTGATACTCGTGGTCAATCAGATGAGGGAGGCAGAACGCCAATGGCTATTGTGAAGAGGGCCTCCAAATCAAAGAAGAAGTCAGAATCCACTAGTGATGCACCTGTGGAGATTGTATTGGAAGTAGTAGGGTCGAAGAAGCGACCGACAACTGAGGGTAGTGCGCCTGTTGTTCCTAAGAAAATGCGCACGGTGAAAACCAAGCACTCACCTTCACAAGCAAATTTGGATATTGTGAATATAGCACAGGATGTTGTGCCACTTCAAATCGTTGATCCTACGCCTGCTGCTGCAGCCATAAAATCTCCTGCGCCCAAGCGCATATCCAGGAAGAGGAGATTAATTCTTCCTACTGGTTCTGATGATGAGTCCATTGCTATGCAGAAACCTATCAATGACACTCATGAGGTTGCTGTTAAGCCCACTGATGAAGTGGATATGATTATCGAACAGGTCTTGGAGGAGACTTTGGATTTGGGAATTGGTGAGGAAACGCAAGGAGGACAGCGTGTTGATGAAGCGGCGTTTACAGATGATTTTGGTCAGTGGTCAGATGATTTTGTTTGCAGGAACAATGAACCAGAGATTGTTGGTACAAGGACTTTCACCGAAGCTGAGGGCAGCACAAGTCCTGTGGTTGAAAAGAATCTAGTGCAAGCTGTTGGCAGCAAGCAAGTTGGCGAGGAGAACATGTCCATTGACGATCTATTGATGCAAATCTCTGAGGACATTTTGCTGCCATCAGTAACCGCCGCCGAAATTACAAAAATTAGGTTTGGTGGTTCCATCCACATCCCTGGAGTTCAGGAACGTGATCTTTATTATGCCAGTCTTCCCCGCATTTCAATACATGATAAAGGGAAAGCAATACTGGAAGAAGATGAGCCTGTAAGAGGGAATACAGCAAGGGAAACAATGGAGTTGATCTGTGGAGATGTGGATTTTCTCGTTCAGTTGCGAGATCAGGTTATGAAAGACGTAGTAGAATTATTTCATTCTTTTTCTTTAAATAAGTTACCTGATCTTGACAGTTTGAAGATTCTGAAAGAGAAGGAGAAATTTATGTTGGAATGGGCGGAAATCGATTCACTGGAAATGGCTGTTAGGAGGAGAGTATATATTCTTGCCAAATATAGGGAGATGCTGCTTAGGAAATTCTTGGAATCTCATCGCAAATACCTTGTTCCTGGGCAGCCGTGGACAGCAACAGCGTCTCAAATAATTGATCTTTTGTCTGCTGCCCACTCGAAATCTCTCGAAGTTCTCGTAACACAGCAGAAAGAGAATGGCCTACCTATAGAGCAACCGTGCACTTCGACGTATCTTGATACATATATAGGTAGTGGTGTTGTACTTGCCCAGTTCTTCTCTCAGGCCAAATCCAAATGTTGGGTACGGCCGATGGTTTTGATTGATGGGGTATGGACACCCATTCAGGGCAATGATGTTTTGGGGAGCAGTTGTAAATTGTCTCTGTTTGTAAATAAGAAGAAGATGCCAGAACCTGTGCTAGAAGATAATTTTGTTCCGCACGTGTTATTCATTGAACCAATACAGTATTGGGAAGCGGCCCCGGCCTTGATCAAAACTTGGGCATGGCACAGAGTATGTACAGATATTGTTAGATATCAAATGTTTGGTAGTTTGAGACATGTGCGTGAAGATGTTTGAACCGATATTGTTGTATATAATTTGGGAATTGAGCGCATTCCGGCGAGTTTTCACAATATTTTTGCACAAGGCATTCTTACAGAGAGTTTTGTTGGCTATTTCCAAGATACAGATGTACAGAAATTTTCAGATTTTGAGGAGTCCTCTTCAGATGGATCTACTGTCTATCGTTCTCCCTCTCCCCTGCGTGAGGAATCACTTGCTTTAGGTCCTGGTTTTCCTACTGCTGTTCATGAGGAGCAATCTTTTTTTTGTACAGAGTCCAGATTCTACTCCTGCTACTTCTCCGTGCTTAGAGACTTTTACCTCTTCCACCAGTCTATCTATGCATTTTGATACAGATGATATCTCATTGGATGGTACTGCTGGTATTCAGGCATCTTTACCGATTGGTCGCATTGAGTTTGTTGAAGCAATCGATGATCTACGAGCTTTCATACTACAACGTATTGATGATTCTAACAGTGCGATTCTATCGAAGCTCCATACGCTTGAAAGAGGCCTTCGCGACACTCTGCACGATCAAGATGTCAACGCACACAAATTGATTAATAGCGTTTGTCAAGATGCCAATACTATTAGTGATGTCCAGAAAATTCACTTGAATGATGTAAAGAAAGTTGTCTTGGCCCAGGGTGTTACTGCTGGTGCAGATTCATTGGAAATCAGGAAGGAGTTCAAAGTGCTTGATGCTAAGATCAATTCATTGGATGGGCAGGTTGCTGCTATCAGAAACGAACAGTTGGAATTTCAAACAAAAATAGCAGCAGATATTCTGAGCCTCTCCACCCAGCTTGGCGATCTCGTTGAATATATACGAGGTGGTGATGCCAAAAAGGGGGAAGGAAGCAGCAGCAGCCGCCCTCCTCTACCTACTCCTGTTCATCAAAGTGAAGGAACTGGTGATGCTGTGAGATTAACGGAGCCTACACAGGCAGATATTGACAATGCAAACAGAGCAATTCTGGAAAGAATGAGGAATGATGATAGAGAAAGGGAAAGAAGAGAAAGAAGCAGAGGAAGCAGGAGTGGATCATACAAAAGAAGAAGATTTTAGATATATTGAGGATTGGCTTATTGTTGTACAAATCCTTTGTACCTCATTTTCAGTTAATGGAATTTATGTTCTCAGCAGTTCGTGTGCAATCTATTTTGCCTATCTATTTTTTTCTCGGCTGCTAGGTTTTGTCATCACCAAAAAGGGGGAAATTGTTAGGATAAAATTTATAGTTTTGGTGATAACAAAAATAAGAAAATATTTGGACTTAACGAAGATAATCGAATAATCTTTTCATAAGATATCAAGTTGCTGACAACAGTTATCAGTTTGGCTTTGAGATTTATTACCAGGTTACAGAGTTGATTTGAATCGGGTTCTGAGACATTTGGGTCAATGGATCAGGTATTCGGGTTATCGGGTCAGGCATCTACTGTTGGAAGTACTTTGAGAATGTTTGTTACTGTCGACAGATATCGCTATTGTATTAGTAATGGTTGCTGAAAACAGACTTGTCGATTGTATTATCGAAGATATCTACCAACAGACATCGTTATTGTATAGGGAAAGTTTTCTGCCAACAGATATCGAAACAATGCAAGAGATGTTTGTATTTGGAATAGTGCGAGTAACGTTTGCTATCAACAGATTTGGTAACAGTAAGTTCAACGCGACATCGTTTGCTATCAACAGATATGATGACGTCAGCTACAGTAGAAATATCAGATATCATGACGTCACCATCAGATTTAGCTACAATGGTCATATAACAGATATGATGACGTCGGCTACAGTAGAGGAACAGATATGATGATGTCATCATTGCTGAAATTGCAAATGGTCAGATCTGTTTAGTCGCGACAGATATTTGAACAGTGTTGGACTATTCATCATCTTCAACAAAGAAAGATCTTCCAACAGAAATGATTTCAGGCGCAAGCATTAAGTTGATTTAAATTCGATCGTATACTCAATTGGAAAAGATCGATGGCCAAAACAAGAATCGTTCAACTGCCTAGAATTAAGGAGACAAGATTGGTACTACTTCTGTGTAAATAGTAAAAGTTGGCAGAGGTCGTTACAACAGGATTGCACATATATGGAAATGATTTTCCTACCTCTGACGATATGCAATTTACCATATAGTGGAGCAGGATTGACGGCGTACGATTGTCAGTATTTTAAAAAGGGATTTCATTGCCTTATCAGAGTCAATCGACCATTGAGCAAAGAGTATAAATAGCAGATGATTTGAATTGAAGATAACAACTCTCTCTTTTGCTATTGCTGAAACGCTGTCAAATTAATTCCTGAGCTATCTCCCAAATTGAAGCATTCTCAAAAGCTCTCAAAGACTCGAAGAACCTTACAGTTCAAATCTTACATAGACATACCTTCGAGTCATGAACCATTTCACATTGTTGAATCAAGTTTCTTTGTTTAGAAACCAGAGGATTTTACAGAACTCAAACTACTCCATTGATTGTTATCATTTGATTGAGTCTGTAACAAACGTGCTCTTAAAATCCGTTTGAAATATTTATAAGTGTTGTAAACCAGCATCTGCGTCTGCGTGGAAGTTTGTGAAGTTAGTGGTGCTAGGATTTCATACAAGTGAGGCTTGTGTGATAGGGTGTCTGCAGAAGGACTGTATACATCAAATCTTCTAGTGATACCTTCCTGAAAAGGAAGAAGGGGAGACGTAGGATATTTATATCCGAACTTCCAGAAACAAAATCTCGACTCTTATCTATTTACATTTACGCACTTATTTTTTGTTAACTGTTCACAAATTAATCGGATTCATTCCGCACTTTTAGTTAGCCGAGAGATTTGCACTTAACTGAGATATCTCAAGTCTGGTAACTCGGGCTTGAGTTAAGCAGCGCTTAACGTTTTGAAAAGAATTTGAAATAGAAAAATCGAAGGAGTCCATTCAACCCCCCCCCCGTTCTGAACTCCTGTACTTGTTTTGATCCTATTTTTGGGACCATCATATAATCATCATATAATCACATACATGACATGCAAATCATACTAACCTAAGGTTTTCCCCCTATATCATATAATCATCATATAATCACATACATGACATGCAAATCATACTAACCTAAGGTTTTCCCCCTATTCATGCATTCAATTCAACGTAATTAGGATTTCTGGGCGTTACAGGAGCTCCCCATGGTGATGTACTGGGTCTGATAAAACCTTTATCCAATAAATCTTGGATCTGTTCTTTTAACTCTTTAATTTCCATAGGGGCAAGTCTGTAAGGAGGCTTGGATATCGGAGCAGCTTTGGGTACTAAATCGATAGAAAATTCTAGTTCACGATCTGGGGGCAGACCTGAGATATCTTCTGGAAAGACGTTTGGATATTCGTTCACAACTTCTACGTCTTCCAACCTAACCTTCTTATCTTGTTCTATCGATGAAGCACTCACGAAAATCCTTGACACCCGTTTCTTAAATACCTCTGGGCTTTCAAAGCTGATAAAATCTTAGGAGTACTGTCAAATCTGTAAGCCCTGTACAAAAATGAAATCCCACTGGGTATTTTAATCTTAACCGTTCTCTACTCAAAATCTATAATAGTTCCATACTTAGTTAATAAATCTATTCCCAAGATTAAATCAAACTCAAGCATCGGAAATAGTATCAAATCTGCGTAGAAAATATTTCCCTGTAGCTTAAGCTCTATGTTGCGAATAATATGATTGGTCACTATACTTTCTCCCGAAGGAATATGAACACAATATCCTACTTCTACTACTTCTGGTTGCACTGATAAATTCTTAGCAAATTTTTGTGATACAAAAGAATGGGTTGCACCAGGATCTAGCAATGCTAACATAGACATACTAGAAACAACGATCTTACTAGTCACAACCGTCGTATCTGTTGGAGCTTGTTCTGTGATCATCACATATGCCCTACTGGTGATAAGTTGCTTGTTCTGGGTGCAGTGCTTGGATATGTGACCTGGCTTGCCATAGGTATAACACACATTCTGCCAAAACGACACTGGCCCGCATGATTCTTCTTACAGGTTGGACATGCTGGCCTATTTCCAGATTTTGGAACAGCAGAGATAGGTTGAGCTGCTATGGGTTATTTTCCTTGGGACCTTGATGATTATTGTTTGGCTTCTTAAATTGTCTACGGTCCTTATTTTGAAAGGCTTGGCGTTAGCTGTCTTTCATCTTCGATCGCCTTCCAATCCTGTTCCACCCGTAGAGCTTTATTCACAGCTGCTCTATAATCTACTGGTTCTGCAAGTCTGATGTCATGCTTGATCATAGGCTTCAACCCATTTATGAAGTGTCGAAGCTTGACATCTGCATTTGTTCCTATGAGAGGAACAAAATAACATCCTCTCTCAAACTTGCGGATATAATCCCGCATAGACATTCCTTCCTGTTTAAGTGTTAGAAACTCATTCTGTAGCTCGTCCCTCACATCCATTGTGAAATACTGCTCATAGAATACCCTCTTACATTCAGTTCTCAAACACTTCTTTGTTTCCAGAATCAAATTCAACCTGCTCTTTGAAAACCCTGAAGGCTTAAAAGATATCTGACTTCTTCTCTATACCCAACATCTCTTAGAAAATCATAAACGAGACAAAATATCTCGCTCCTCCTAGGAATTCGATAGGTGCTTGCCAAGCATTTGAAAATGAATCAGCTCCAAGATGCTTTTAATTTTGGTAATAGAGATACCAAATTTCAAGTCGTGTTTTTTTACTGATAACATATGCTCATAAAAGGGTCAGGTTTTTTGTATGCCCCTGCAATAGCTTTTGTTGAGAGAGAATTAGTAATCCACGATCTTGTTAGAGTAGATGCCCAACTAGCCAACTTGTGACGTGTGGGTTTTATAGACTCTTGTACAAACAGTCTTTATATATGATATTCGCATTTACTTATATGGCGTTCTTTACTTTCATTATGTGTGTAATGATTTACAATTGCGTTGAGTAAAGACCTAGAATGCACTAAAACGTATGTTAGATGTGATAGTGGGTATGACGGCTATCATGAAACACATCTAAAAGTCGTTGTGTATTCTGAACATGTTCCTAGTCGATTGG
>KV015579.1:19518-30145 GCA_001598015.1 Dorcoceras hygrometricum
ACATTGCAGCATCAGCTGCTGCTAAGGAGGCCGTTTGGATAAGGAATTTTGTCCAAGAGTTGGGCGTCATTCCTAATGGAGTTGGTCCAGTCCCGGTGTACTGCGACAACACGGGTGCCGTTGCGCAAGCAAACGAGCCTAGGTCTCACCAAAGATCCAAACACATACTGATGAAATACCACATAATCCGGGATATTGTGGCTAGAGGTGACATAGCAGTTGAGAGAGTCGCCTCTGCGGACAACGTTGCTGATCCACTTACGAAGCCCTTGCCTGGACCGTTGTTTGAAAAACATCGCGAAACAATGGGACTGCGTCTGATGAGTAGTTGGCTTTAGGGCAAGTGGGAGATTGTTAGAGTAGATGCCCAACTAGCCAACTTGTGGCGTGTGGGTTTTATAGACTCTTGTACAAACAGTCTTTATATATGATATTCCCATTTACTTATATGGCGTTCTTTACTTTCATTATGTGTGTAATGATTTATAATTGCGTTGAGTAAAGACCTAGAATGCACTCAAGCGTATGTTAGATGTGATAGTGGGTATGACGGCTATCATGAAACACATCTAATAGTCGCTGTGTATTCTGAACATGTTCCTAGTCGATTGGGCCGTCAAAATGAGGATAAGGCCGCCCGAGTTCGAGACTAGTATCTGCGATGCGAAGTACCATGTTTCATTCATAGGGAGCATTGTGATGTTCTGAGCATGCAGATAGATAGTGACCTGGTGATCTATCGAACTACCCTCGTTTGGACTTTCCAAGTGGTTACCATTTGTCGAGTGGATAAGACCGAGGTCTTGGTTGTACTGATTAGTCCTCACGACTCGAAACATCATTGAGACTCTACATGATAGGCGTCTCACTTTGACCCGTTTGCCGACTCACTTGGGGTCATAAGGCGTCGGGATTGGGTGAGACCCCGATGCATGTAGGAGTCGATGCATCGTTGTCGAGGATTCACCGCTCGCAGACATGCGTGGATATCCTATGCTATCTGAGCGGATAATAGTGTATAAATCTCTGGCCAGAGTACTAGAAGTGTTTTAGGTAAATGTGTTTACCTAGTTACACTCGCGATGTCACTATTCGATCTCCAAGATGTATGCATAGTTATCGGATCTATAGCGACTCTCGATTTACCAATGGTCGTTGATCTGATCGGGATATATGGATTGAAAGGACCGTACTGTACGCTAACCACGACCGACTGGTTCTTGCAGGCACTATCAGTGATACCTAGGGGATCATGGGGCGATGTTGCTAGACGCTTTACCATGATCCGTTGGGAAAGTCCGGAATTGTGATTCCGGAGCCACAATGGTTGTGGGCCCAAGATGAACTGAATGTTCATCGTTGGACCCGGGCCCGTTGGGCCGGTCCAAGTCCATCTCTTAATTCTATTTAATATAGAATTAATACTAGACTTAAACACTTGATCATTAACTCACTCCAAAAACCCTAACCCTAGTGATTTTTGGCCGCCGCCCCTTCATCTCATAAGCCGTCGCCGTCGCCGTCGCCGCCGCCGCTTCTCTCGCCGGAAAGTTGTTTCCGGCCAACTCGACGAGGAGAATCCGTTCGTGCAGAATTCGTCAGTGCTTCTAGTGCAGGCTGATGAAGGAGTCTTGGTTCTGGTCGTGGACTGGATTGGCGATATCTACCGCAGTCTACCGAGAAGAGCCGACGTTATTGTAACTACGGTTGGAGCCAGGCACAAGTGCCAGCAAGGTAGTGGTTTTGAACCCCCTATGTATGTCGATAATTGTTATTGATTTCTTCGTATTGATCGTCTCCCGGATTTTATTCTATGTTCTTCTGCTGCCTTTCCGGGGGGCGGATCCGGATCCCCGACAGATCTGTCATATGCCCGAGCTTCCTATATCATAACGCCAAAAATTATTCTTCTTAAGAATTCAACAACCAGTATATGTTTGTCCCAAAAAAACATATCGATTTGGCTTTTTTGCCTTTTCACCACAAGTATACCTTTCACGATTTTCATAATCTCATTCTCGATATGGGTCTTACACCCGACATCATCTAATTACCCCAGGGGTAACAGATTTCTTGGCAGGCCCTTCACATGTTGTACCTCTGTATGGGACGAATAGTACCATCCAATATTTTTATTTTGATGATACCAAACCCAGCAATTTATAATACATGGTCGTTTTCCTTATATACAGACCCTCCTGAGAGTGGTTCATATTGGTGGAACTATTCTCTTTGAGACATAATGTGTCACTTCGCTCTTGAGTCCATTATCCATATGCTATAGTACTTTATCTGCCTTTCGTAGCTGTTATTTCTTCGTTGAATAATACTTCAATACCACCTGAAGTGCTTTGCCATATTTCCTTGAGAAGTTGTTGCAATATTCCTCGTACATGCATTTTTGAAGTGCCCTTACCGTCATATATAGCAGTTAATATTTTTATTCTTACTTTTTGACTTTTATCTACCATTCATGTGACTCCCTTTCCGTCGATCCTCTTATCATCGCCAAAACCTGTGTTCTTTTGAGTTTGTCACCTATCTTCCTTATTCTTTCGTCGACTTTGTTCACAAAGAGCCGAACCTAAAACATCATCGAAGTTTATAACGTCCGTAAGAATATTATAGGTTATGTTGATGATAATTTGATCATAAACCTAGTAGACTATGATGTAGAAGCTCCATATGTTCGTTTTCCTCTATTATATTTGTAACGACCATACTTTTCTTAACCAAAAATAAATGGTTTGGGGTTCGAATTTAAAGACTCAAAAGTTTCGATCTTATTTAAAAGAACCACTTGATACAATTTCTGGACTAGAATGCAATTAAACGCGAAACTTATGCGTTTAACTGAGAAACATATCTGGACAATAACAATATGCGGAACTAAAGACAGATCTGGTCAATAAATTAACGAAACTGTACATACAATCGCTATATGGACATGGTTCAGATTTCAGCAAAATAAGGGAATCAAAAATCTGTCATAACACAAAAGCTATATTCGTTACTGTACAACAAGATCTGAAACATAAAGCAAAACAAAAGCTGATGTCCACTATAAACACTCCATTCCTGTAGCGCCCCAAAAATTCATAAGACTACAAATCGATTAGCCTATCTTTTCTAAGGGCTGATTTGATATTCGAGTATTCAGATATCAGTTCAAATCTGATTTTTTTTATATATTTCCCAGCTTTGAAGCAACGGTCAGAAGGTTCCGGAAGGATTTCGCCCAAGCACAAATCTGAAATGGTCCAGATATAATTTTCCTTTACAAAAATAAACTGATTTCGGTTGGGATATATGTTTTTATAAAATATGGTAGCAAGTTATAAATCAAAATAGTAGTGGGGAATTTTAGCAAATTCTTTAAAACAAGACAAGAGTTGGCACGATAGCCATGCCTACTCAAGTGTTTCTACCTACTACCGAATCATTCCTCCTTGTATAAAAATGTTTTGCCAAAGGTCCTGGATTCATTTTGGTTGCAAGAAACGTTAAGTTCTTTCAAAATACTAAGAAGTTCTTAGAAGTGTGCTTGTGGAGGATTTCAACCGAAGCCGTCTGCACGTTGCGAGCTTCATTCAGGCAAGTAAATCTGATTCTTGCTGCATTTGGAAAACATATATTGCTTCATTGTTTCCTGTGTATGCTTGCCTGTTTCAGTTTCAGTTAAAGTTTGAGTTGAGTTATGGATTCACTGCTTTGATGTTTTCGTTTTTGAGGAAACTCACTAGAATGTTTAGCAAACAACTGTATTTTAAAATATACTGAGTTGTGCAGGTTCCAGTTAAGATAAAACCGAGAGAAGTTTCTTCTTGTTCTTACGTATTGTGAAGGTTCTGGACATTGAATCTAAATGGAATAGCAACGCTGGTTTGATCGGGAGCAAGTTCCGATTGGATATGCGAAGTTGGTTTGTTTAGAGACTGTTTGAGTCGAAGCAGTATTTCGTGTTTTGTAGCCAAGTCTGTTTCTATGCGTAAAAGTTATTTCTTAGCCAAATCTGTTTTCGGGTTTCTCACAGCTGAGTAACCTATCAAATCTGAATACTTGCTCCGTAGCCCTTGTTACTGTTCTCAATCAGATCTGTTGCTCAGACCAAATCTGTTTCTCTATGTCAAATCTGTTTTCGAATAACCGGATATGTTTTCCATTCACTAGCTATTCTCGTTAGTCAAAGCTGTTATTTACACCTAAGATCTGTTTATACAACCAAAGCTGACCTTTGCGCATAAGATCTGTTAACCCACATCTGTTTGCACATTCGAGTTGTTCCTTCAGATCTGGTCCTTGATATCATCAGCTCCGAGTCCAACTGTACACTCAGTAGTGATTTTAAAGATAAAAATGAGTTCATGGCAGTGAATCTACCAGATTTCAATGATCGACTTTCGATCAAGAGCCTGTATATAGCTAATTCAGTTAGAGAAGTGAAGTATTAGATTTTATGTTATAGATGAGCCGGTCAATCAGGAAGGGACCAAGATTTCGGTATAACTGTAATCCTTTCATAGCAGAAGGGACCAAGATTATGGAAGTACTGAAATCCCTTCACAGAGAGCTACTGATCAATTAACATGCTTCATGCACAAGGACCACCAGAGAGCCTCTAGACCATAAGTCATCCAGTATAAACGATTCAGATCCGAGTTCAGAGTTGTCTTTCAGTAGCGAGATTTCAGATTCTGATGTCTTACTTAATGTTATGTATTCAGATTTTAGTTATGCCTGCATTATGTTTTTTTGTTATCCTCAGTTCTACTTGTTGAGTCCCTAGGCTCAATAGTTTTCCCGATGCAGGTGAGGCAGCTCAGGGGCAGGCGGGTGGCGCAAGTTGAATCAGATCTGGGGGCTGCGTGTGTTTATCAATGGCCAGCGTTTTCCGCGTAGTCACAGCTGTTGTTGTTTTTGATCTTTTTTCAACTGTATTAAGATCCATTACAACAATAGAGAATTCATATAGAGTTCCCATAGTTGTACTATCTGATTTTTTTTTGTAATCGAAATCTGAAGTATTTAACTCAAATCTGTTTTGATTGTTACTTTTGGCGCCATTGCTTTATTTCAGCTTTGTGTAAGGGAATACAACTTACTGTATTCCTATTTAGTCCTTCTATTTATTTCGAATTTTATTTACTCTAATTCCGTTTATTCCCATGGGTTTGGGCGTCACAACTTGGTATCAGAGTATGGTTCTGAGATAAACACACCATTCCTAGTCTGGAGCAGCTTTCGTCGTTCGCATCTCCTGAATTGTGAGTTTTATTGTTATGTTAAGAGTTGTTTCTCTTTTCAGTTCTGATATTCTTTTGTGGTGGATTGTGGGCTATAGATTAAGATGTCAGGAAGAGGGAGAGGTAGAAGAGGCACCCCAGTAGATGAAACCAACCCAAATAGTAACGCTCGTATTGCCCAACTCTTAGAACTGTTGGTAGAGAAATCCGGCAGAGGCAATGGCCAATCTTCGAGCAGCAGGGGACCGCATAATGATGATTCCCAGGAGAGGTTTCGAAGACAGAAACCGAAGGAGTTCAGTGGTACAACAGACCCGCTTATTGCTGAGAGCTGGATTAAGTCCATGGAAGTGATTTTTGAGTACCTTCAGATTCCAGATCTGGATAGGCCAAGGTGCGCTATCTATATGCTAAGGGATGATGCAATGATCTGGTGGGAGGGAGCAAAGCTGACAGTGGATTTGGCAAATCTCTCATGGGATGGGTTCAAACGAGTGTTCTTTGAGTAGTACTTCACAGCAGACAAGAGGTCCGAGTTGAAGCGAGAATTCTTGACCCTGAAGCAAGGGAGTCTGACTGTACAAAGTATATTCAGAAGTTTGAGAGAGGCTGTTACTTTGTACCTCTTATTGGAAGGAACCCGAGGAGAAGCTGAGCCACTTTGTGGAAGGATTGAGACCTACATTTAAATTGAATGTCAGGTTAGCCGGACCCAGATCTTATAGGGAAGCTGTAGATAAGGCCCTGCGAGTGGAAAGGAACTGGAAGGATGTGGAGCCGGAGAGACAGCAGAGGAGGCAATAATTTCAGCAGGCAGATCCGAGGCCATTTAAGAAGCAGAATAAGAGCCAGCAGCAACCCCAAGAACCAATACCTATACCAGCCCAACCTATCAGTGCATTACCAGTTGGATTTAAGCCGATTTGTCCCAAGTGCCATAAGAACCACCTGGGACAATGAAAAGCTGGCCAGAGCGGATGTTACAAGTGTGGTGCTCAAGGCCACATCTTTAGGTTCTATCCTCAGTCGAAACAACTGGTGCCCAGCAGAGCTTACGTCATGACATCTGAACAAGCCAACCCCGATTTTACAGTAATTACGGGTAAGATTTTGGTTGCTGGTTTGTCCTCCTTTGCCCTGTTAGATTCGGGTGCGACCCATTCCTTTATAGCTGAGTATTTTGCTAAGAAGTTACCACATAAGTCAGAAAGATTCTATAGGCTATTGCGTAACTGTACCATCAGGAGAAGAGTTGATATCTTGTAGCATATATCGTGACTTAGAGTTTGAACTTCAAGGACATGTAGTTACCGCCAATTTGATTGTTTTGACCTTGCCTGAATTCGATTTGATTTTGGGAATAGACTGGTTATCCAGATATGGAGTAGTGATCAACTTTAAGCTCAGGACAGTAGTTGTAACTCTGTCCACGGGATCTCAGATTTCGTTCAAATCTGACCAGTTTCAGAGAATTCCTCGCCTTGTCTCCGCTTTGAAGGCCCAACGCTGTTTGAGGAAAGGTGGAGTAGGGTTTCTAGCAAGTTTATCCTCCCTAGCTCTTTCTAGTAAACCCCAACTTTCAGATGTGGAGGTGGTGAACGAGTTCGCAGAAGTGTTTCCAAAAGACATCAGTGGTCTACCTCCAGATAGAGAGATAGATTTTGCTATCGACTTAGTGCCTGGATCAGATCCGGTTTCCAGACCTCCCTATAGGCTTGCTCCTACAGAGATGAAAGAGCTGAAAGAACAAATTCAAGATCTGTTGTATAAATGATTTATTCGACCTAGTACATCCCCGTGGGGAGCCCCATTTTTGTTCGTTAAGAAAAAGGATGGGAGTTTCAGACTGTGTATAGATTACCGAGAGTTGAATAAGCTTACCATTAAGAATAAGTACCATTTGCTTAGGATTGAGGAATTGTTTGATCAGTTGAAAGGAGCAGCAACGTTCTCTAAGATAGATTTAAGATCTGGATACCATCAGCTGAAGATAAAAGAGGCCAATGTATATAAGACAGCTTTCAGGACAAGATATGGCCATTATGAGTTTTTAGTGATGTCTTTTGGACTAGCTAATGCTCCATCTGTTTTTATGGATCTAATGAATAGAGTTTTCCAGCCATTTTTGGATCAATTTGTAATAGTGTTTATAGATGATATATCTTAGTATATTCTAATACCAGCTCAGAGCATGCCATTCAACTTTGTATAGTGTTACAAGTTTTGAAAGACAAGAGATTGTTTGCTAAGTTTAGCAAATGTGAGTTTTGGTTGGAGAAAGTTGCATTTCTAGGTCACATCATTTCTAAGGATGGTTTAGAAGTCGACCCAGCTAAGGTAGAAGCTGTGCGAGACTGGCCTGTGCCCAGATCTGTTTCAGAAGTGATGAGCTTTTTGGGATTAGCTGGATATTACCGACGATTTATTCAAGGATTTTCAAGGACAGCAGTTTCATTGACTTCGTTGACTAGGACACAAGTTGAATTTGAATGGATCCCCAGTTGTCAGCAGAGTTTCGAGAAGTTTAAGCAAGCGTTGATAGAAGCTCCAGTTTTGACCATGCCTTCTGAACAAGGGAATTTTTTGATCTACACCGATGCTTCTAAGTTAGGTTTAGGAGCTGTTTTGATGCAAGATCGTAGAGTAGTAGCGTATGCTTCCAGACAATTGAAGAACCACGAGAAGAATTATCCCACGCATGATTTAGAATTAGCAGCTGTGGTTTTTGCCCTTAAGATCTGGAGACATTATCTGTATGGGGAGAAATGTGAGATATTTACAGATCATATTAGTTTAAAATACTTCTTTATCCAGAAAGAATTGAATATGAGATAGAGGAGGTGGTTAGAGCTGGTCAAAGATTACAATTGTACCATTAGCTACCACCCAAGAAAAGCCAATGTGGTGGCAGATGCTCTTAGCAGGAAGTCGATAGGGTTAACTCAGATTACAGCTCAGAGGCCCTTAGCATATGAGATTGAGAATTTTGGGCTAGAGCTGATTCCCCGTCATAGTACAGCAGTTCTAGCAGATCTCACCATTCGATCAAATCTATTGGATCAGATCCGAGAAGGACAGCTGAGCAGGAAGTCGATAGGGTTAACTCAGATTACAGCTCAGAGGCCCTTAGCATATGAGATTGAGAATTTTGGGCTAGAGCTGATTCCCCGTCATAGTACAGCAGTTCTAGCAGATCTCACCATTCGATCAAATCTATTGGATCAGATCCGAGAAGGACAGCTGTTAGATGAGCAGCTGCAGAAGTGGGTTAAGCAAGATATAGAGAGAGGTAGTAATCTCTATACTACATCGGGAGGAGTTTCCAGATATCAAGGCAGATTATGGGTTCCTAGTGTGGACTATTTGAGATCGGATCTGATGACAGAAGCTCATACAGCCCCATATACAGTGCATCCGGGGAGCACTAAGATGTACAGAGATCTTCAGAAGCTGTATTGGTGTCCAGGCATGACACGCGATATTGTTAGATTTGTTTCCGAGTGCCTGACTTGTCAGTTGGTCAAAGCTGAGCATCAGAAACCAGCTGGGATGCTAAAACCTCTGCCAATACAAGAATGGAAGTGGGAGAGTATTGCGATGGATTTTGTAGTGGGTTTACCCAGATCTATCCAAGGATACAATTCTGTAACACCTAGGAATTTTCCTACCTAAATCGCATGCCTTACTATTTTATTTATTTATCCGCATGAGTTATGCTATTTGATTTATGTAATTCCGACATCGAGTTCTTTTGAGATTTTTGATTTAGATGATGCGAGGTTGGAAAGGAGTTGACAAGGACACCGAGACGCAGACGATTCTTTTTTCTTTAAATTCATTCTCGAAGTCATGCCCCATGCCTTGAAACTTTCTATTTTTAGAAGGTGAACATTGGAGAGGAATTTCGTTTTTTAAATACTTCTAAATTTTTGCAAACCATGAGGGATTGAAAATTTCATTCTTTTAGATGATTAGCACTTTTGCTACAAAAAAAATACAAGTTTACACACTTGCACCTACTCCCTAAAATTTTCGAAAATCCTAGGAGGAAAAGGAGACTTTTTTTTTGTGGACACTTTTATTATATTGAGTAACAAATTTAACTATTCTAAATAACCCACATAAGACCCTAATATATACCATTATGCAACATAACTCTTTCACAAAAAAAAATAGAGAAAACCTAGCCCTCCACTCCCCTTGTAGCCGTCGCCCCCCCTTCCCCCCATCACTCTCATATTCTTCTTCATGTCCCAAGCTTCCCTCCTCCTTTGAAGCTTCAAGCATCCTCCTTGGTGTGTTCTAGTGGTGCTCCTCCATCCTCCTCCCAACAGGCATCATCTTGGTTGTAAGTTTTTCAAAGTTTAAGGCAAGTACAAAGCATCCTTGATGCATCTTTCAAGCAATATTAATTTGTGTGTGTAGATCTAAAGGATTTGATGTTTTAAATTCAGAATATGATGCTTGATTTACATGTTAACATAAACTTTTCATGAACTTGGCAGCCAAGGCATAGATCTATACGTGTGGGAAGGAGTGGAGTCGTGAAGGTGGGAGATCGGTCATGGATGGAGAGTCACGGCTTCTCCTCGGTTCCTTTGGCTTTGGGTGAGCATGCACGGTCTAGGTGTGGCTGGTAATGGCCCCTGGACAGAGCAGGCTGAGCCCTTGAAGCCTTGGTAGACGAGGGGCTGCGTTAAGGGGCTGTTGCGTCGTTGAGGTTTCATTGAGGGTGTGTAGTTAGGGTTTGAGTTGAGCATGGTTCGTTTGTGGCCAAGGGTTGAGTCCAAGAGGGTTATGATAAGGTCCAGGGGTCATTTGGGGTCTGTTCTAGTGTCTGGTCATGCCCTTTGGTCGAAAGAAGTGGTCGGTTTAGAGAAATTGACTGCACCTAGGCTGGTTTGCCCCCTGTGCGCGACCAGCGTGGTTGCAGACGTCGGGTTGGTTATGTCCGTAACTATTTTTGAAATTTCTTTATTCCAGAGTTAAGTACGTCGAGTTAGGTTTATGTGGGTCCAATTTTGAGGTCATTTGGTTAAGCAACGAATTTTATATGATTTTTACGGTTTTGTCGCGCAGAATGGATCTTTCGGGGTATTTTCGGGACAGTTGGGAAATTGAGTCCTAGGGGCTGCCAAAATTCATGAATGACTTTACCATATGTTTTAAAGATATTATGAACTGCTTTTAAGCATTTTTAGCATTTATGAGATTTTTAATATTTTATGACAATTTAAGGCCTGGAAAATGATTTTTTAGTACGTTTGACTATTTAAAGTGTCATATGCTTACTTTTAAAGTATTTATGGTCCAGAATATTTTTGAAGGTTATTGGAATTTATTTAATTATTGTAGGTATTTGTAGAAAATTATTTGAAGGTCAA
>KV015579.1:30399-48666 GCA_001598015.1 Dorcoceras hygrometricum
CTTGTTGAGTCTTTAGACTCACTATGCTTGTTGGATGCAGATGAGACCGAGATCGAGATCGAGGGGCAGGATTCCTGAGCGGGCTGCAGTCGAGCTTGGCACTTACCCAGCGACCTGCGTTTTTTCCGCTTGAGTTTGACAGTGATGTTTTGATCGGCGAAATACATTGTTCTTAAGTTGTTTTATTTAGTTGGACAGAGTTTGATGACCTAGCATGATTTTTAATTACTGCGCAGATTTTAAAACCCTTATTTTGTTAGGAGTTTCGAGCATTCATTTATATTTATTGGTCTAGTTGTTACACTTTATTTTAAGGTCATGTGTGAGTTGGAGTTATTAGTTGTCTTACAAAACAAAAAAACAAAAAAAAAATTATTCAGTCTTTTTCCGCATTAGAAATCCTTTTAAAATGATTGGTTTAGCAGTTGTAGTTAGAGGGACGTTTCAAATTCAATATGGGTTATAGTAGACTGACTTACCAAATCTGCTTACTTCTTACCAGTTAAGACAACTTATGATGTGAGCAAATACGCTGAGTTGTATATAAGAGAAGTAGTAAGACATCATGGTATTCCAGTTTCGATCGTATCTGATAGAGATCCAAGGTTTACGTCAGCTTTCTGGAAGAGTCTACATAGAGCTTTGGGTACTAAGTTAACCTTTAGCACGACTTTTCACCCCGAGACATATGGTCAATCAGAAAGGGTGATTCAGATATTAGAAGATCTGCTCAGAGCTTGTATTGTTGATTTTTCAGAGAGCTAGGATTCAAAGCTGCCTTTGGTAGAATTCACGTACAACAATAGTTTCCAAGCATCCATTCAGATGGCCCCTTATGAAGCTCTCTATGGCAGAAAATGTAGAACACCCATTCATTGGGATGAGATAGGAGAACGAGCTAGTTTGGGACCAGACTTAGTAGAACAAACTGCTAAAGCTATTAAGAAAGTAAGAGTTATTGAGAACCGCTCAAAGCAGACAAAAGAGCTATACTGACAGTAGACGCCGCGAGTTAAGCTTCGAATCTGGAGATCACATTTTCTTAAAGGTAGTACCGATGAAAGGCGTAATGAGATTTGGGAGGAAGGGTAAGCTAAGCCCAAGTTTCATTGGTCCATACGAGATCTTGGACAAAGTAGGAACGCTAGCTTACAGACTAGCTTTACCCCCGCATCTATCCTTAGTGCATAATTTTTTTCACGTATCAGCTTTGAGGAAATATGTTCCTAACCCGTCGCATGTTTTAAGCTATGAGCCAATCCAACTTGCACCAGATCTGAGCTATGAGGAACGACCAGAAAGGATTCTTCATAGAGAGAATAGGAAGTTAAGAAATCGTAGCATCCCAATGGTTAAAGTTCGATGGTCTAACCAATCTGAGCAGGAAGCAACTTGGGAGACAGAAGGGGATATGCGTAGTCTCTACCCAGAGCTGTTTGGTAAGTAAATTTTGAGGACGAAATTCCATTAAGAAGGGTAGAATTGTAGCGCCCCAAAAATCCATAAGACTACAAATTGATTAGCCTATCTTTTCTAAGGGCTGATTTGAGATTCGAGTATTCAGATATAAGTTCAAATATGATTTTTTTATATATTTCCCAGCTTTGAAGCAACGGTCAGAAGGTTCCGGAAGGATTTCGCCCAAGCACAAATCTGAAATGGTCCAGATCTAATTTTCCTTTACAAAAATAAAATGATTTCGGTTGGGAGATATGTTTTTATAAAATATGGTAGAAGTTTATAAATCAAAATAGTAGTGGGGAATTTTAGCAAATTCTTTAAAACAGGACAAGAGTTGGCACGACAGTCATGCCTACTCAAGTGTTTCTATCTACTACCCAATCATTCCTCCGGAGATATGTTTTTATAAAATATGGTAGAAGTTTATAAATCAAAATAGTAGTGGGGAATTTTAGCAAATTCTTTAAAACAGGACAAGAGTTGGCACGACAGTCATGCCTACTCAAGTGTTTCTATCTACTACCCAATCATTCCTCCTTGTATAAAAATGCTTTGCGTAAGGTTCTGGATTCATTTTGGTTGCAAGAAACGTTAAGTTCTTTCAAAATACTAAGAAGTTCTTAGAAGTGTGCTTGTGGAGGATTTCAACCGAAGCCGTCTGCACGTTGCGAGCTTCATTCAGGCAAGTAAATCTGATTCTTGCTGCATTTGGAAAACATATATGGCTTCGTTGTTTCCTGTGTATGCTTGCCTGTTTCAGTTTCAGTTAAAGTTTGAGTTGAGTTTTGGATTCACTGCTTTGATGTTTTTCGTTTTTTAGGAAACTAGAAGGTTTAGAAAATAACCGGATATGTTTTCCATTCACTAGCTATTCTCGTTAGTCAAAGCTGTTATTTACACCTAAGATCTGTTTATACAACCAAAGCTGACCTTTGCGCATAATATATGTTAACCCACATCAGTTTGCACGTTCGAGTCGTTCCTTCAGAGCTGGTCCTTGCTATCATCAGCTCCGAGTCCAACTGTACACTCAGTAGTGATTTTAAAGATAAAAATGAGTTCATGGCAGTGAATCTACCAGATTTCAATCATCGACTTTCAATCAAGATCCAGTATATAGCTAATTCAGTTAGAGAAGTGAAGTATTAGATTTTATGTTATAGAGGACCCGATCAATCAGGAAAGGACCAAGATTTCGGTATAACTGTAATCCTTTCATAGCAAAAGGGACCAAGATTCTGGAAGTACTGAAATCCCTTCACAGAGAGTTACTGATCAGTTAACATGCTTCATGCACAAGGACCACCAGAGAGCCTCTAGACCATAAGTCATCCAGTATAAACGATTCAGATCCGAGTTCAGAGTTGTCTTTCAGTAGCGAGATTTCAGATTCTGATGTCTTACTTAATGTTATGTATTCAGATTTTAGTTATGCCTGCATTATGTTTTTTTGTTATCCTCAGTTCTACTTGTTGAGTCCCTAGGCTCAATAGTTTTCCCGATGCAGGTGAGGCAGCTCAGGGGCAGGCGGGTGGCGCAAGTTGAATCAGATCTGGGGGCTGCATGTGTTTATCAAGGGCCAGTGTTTTCCGCGTAGTCGCAGCTGTTGTTGTTTTTGATCTTTTGTCAACTGTATTAAGATCCATTACAACAATAGAGAATTCATATAGAGTTCCCGTAGTTGTAATATCTGATTTTTTTTTGTAATCGAAAGCTGAAGTATTTAACTCAAATCTGTTTCGATTGTTACTTTTGGCGCCATTGCTTTATCAGCTTTTTGTAAGGGAATACAGCTTACTTTATTCCGATTTAGTCCTTCTATTTATTTCGAATTTTATTTACTCTAATTCCGTTGATTTCCATGGGTTTGGGCGTCACAATTCCGATCAGCTCCACTATCCAGCTCCTCATTGCTCATTACCTGCACTCAAGAAAACTAGTGAGCCTAGGGCTCAGCAGATAAATCTGGAATATCGAAGTCATGCGATACAAACAAACGATAACTGATACTATAATCTGGAATCTGAATCTGAATAGCTTAAGGATAAATAAGCTAATTATGATGAACTGTCAAATCTGAAATGATATGAAAGCATAAACATACGCAAGTTCTGAAATCATTTTCTTTAAAGCTTTGTGATTAAAATCACATTTAGCTCTTTTCATTCTTTTTCTGGGAATTATGGCTAGACACTTGTACATAAGGTCATGTCGTTTGATCAAACTCTGTATCTGAATCAGAGAGCTGGGTACAAAACCCATCTATCGCATATAAATTGTATACAGTTCGTCAACCATATCTTAGTCACTTCCGTATTTGAAAGGGGCACACCGGTTCGTCAGCCACCGTCCTCACCCTTCCCATGTGACCGTCTGTTATCTAAGCCATAATCTGTGGAAAACATTTCTGTAAAACATTTATTTCTTTCTGATCTTTCTTTTCTTTTGTAAATCTGTTTTTCGTTTCTGTCAAGTACGATTTACTGGTTTTACATTCTCTGATAATGTTCTGGACACTTTGAGAATTCCCTATGATTCTTGCAAAAATGAAAACTGAATTAAAGTACTCGAATCTGTTCGAATGGATCGAACTAATCTTTCGAATTTAAGCTAAAAAGAATAAGGAATTTAAATCTGGAATTTCTGTATCTGTCAAAGCAGATTTGAACAATCGAAATACGAAATCTGAATCGTACGTAACGTCTCAACGAAGAAGAAAGGAA
Organism: Dorcoceras hygrometricum; assembly: GCA_001598015.1. Taxonomy (NCBI): domain Eukaryota; kingdom Viridiplantae; phylum Streptophyta; class Magnoliopsida; order Lamiales; family Gesneriaceae; genus Dorcoceras; species Dorcoceras hygrometricum. The sequence continues at coordinate 34,584 of KV015579.1, forward strand.
TCAGACTTGGTCTGTTGGTCAACTCAATTAAAGGAAGTCGATCAGATGTCAATGGTCAACCGTAGTCAACTCAGATGTGAAATAGTCAACATAGCAGTGTTGACCAAATTTAGATTTGGAACAAGAATTCAGATCTGAACTTAAAGTGACTTAGAAGTTGAACGCCGACTCGGAATCAACTTAATATAAAATCAGGTTTGGTTAAAGCAACCAGATTTCAGACTTAACCTTTAGAACGAACATGAACAACGAAGGTTTCCTTAGTCTGAAGGAATCAAAAAGATCTCAAGAAATTTCTGGAAAACAATCGAATAAGCTGCTTGTAAGCTATTTCGAATAAATTCTTAGAAAACTCAAGAAATAACTGGACGAACATCATCAAACATTTTTTTCTAACATCTTTCGGAATCATAATCACAGTAAACACATACTTTCTTCGTAAAAACAGAGCATGACTTTTCTGTTGTTTGAAGAACCGCCGTAGCAAATTCTTAAACCTTTAAAAACACATACAAACATGCAAACAGAACAGAATATATGTTTTCATGAGTGTAGCAAGAAACAGAGTTTCCTTGCCTGTATTCTGTGACACAATTATAGAAGAAATCTGGCCTGAATCACATACAATCCGATCGTCTCTAAAAAAACTTTAAAAGGTTTTGCTCGGTTTCTAATAGAGAGCACCGCTTTGAAGTGTTTTGTTTTGTAAATCAAATTCTTAAACCTTTAAAAACACATACAAACATGCAAACAGAACAGAATATATGTTTTCATGAGTGTAGCAAGAAACAGAGTTTCCTTGCCTGTATTCTGTGACACAATTATAGAAGAAATCTGGCCTGAATCACATACAATCCGATCGTCTCTAAAAAAACTTTAAAAGGTTTTGCTCGGTTTCTAATAGAGAGCACCGCTTTGAAGTGTTTTGTTTTGTAAATAATGATGCATGATGTGGCTAACATCCTATATATATATGATTTCAAATGCCTAAGGAAGAAACACGTTTCATCAATATGCTAAAATATTTCAAAAGTGATACTCAATTTTAAACAACACAATCTGAAATTTAAACCAAATCATTTTATTAAAAAGAAGGATTAAATCAGCTCGTAAGGATCGACCGGACAGCTCCTGCAATTACGTCTCAAATCTGGAAACTCAACTCGTGAAAATTGAACAAAAATAGCATTTCAATTTAATCTCTCAAATCTATAACTTTCTTTGTGGTCATAAAAGTATCTGGGCGTTACAATATTCCCCATGAGGTGAGCTGGACAAATATAGTATTCACTGTATTGATATATTCGGTCATCGATGAGAATTACATCATCCGAAGAGTATACAACTTTTTCATTAGAAAAATTTTGTTGTGACATGAATTGACCTCGTATATTTTGTCACACTATCTCAAACAACTTTTTGCCATGTTATTTCGGCGATACTCGACAAAACTTCATCTGTTACTGCAAAGTTTATATTGAAAATAGTAGCACCATTCATCCATTCCACTTTTCATTGTCCGTGATATCCCTCGATCTATCTTCAACAGCCAAGATACGTTCGTCTGTTAAAATTGTTTGTACTTCAATTTTCACAGTTAAAACTACTACCATTGAAATTTTTTATCTCGTATTTTGTCGTGTCAACAATAATTATCTCATCTTAATAAAAATTCAAAAAATCTTTTCTGATACGAAAGATTGGTCATGCAACAACATACTCAGAATTTAAAAATTTTATAGCAGGCTCTGATGACACTTGTTGGTCCATGTGCGGTACCTTGAGATAAAAATATAAAATTAGAGAATAAAAATATATACCGAAATTTTTATGTGGAAAGTCCCAAAAAATTATTAAGGTAAAAATCATGGATAAGATGAAAAATTCGCTATAATTAATTGAAAATGTGACTTTAAAGTCTATCTACCACTTGAACAGTTGTGTGTACAAAGATGGATAACATAAATACTGTTGTTGATAGATAATAATATTTTGGTTTCATTGATTAAGATGTTAAATAGAATTTTTAAAACAAATCACAAATTGCCCTTTACTGATGACAAAAGGAAAGTGAGAATGATATATGTCCCTTTTAATTTTCTTTCCATTATACCGATCATTGATTATTTATTCTTACTCACAAAAGATTATATTCAAATCCAATTATTAATGGGCCTTAGGATTTAAGACTATTTTAATTTGTAATACATATTCAAAATTTGAATCCCATATAATAGTTTTATAAATTAGAATCCCATATTTTCAAAACATGTTCAGAATTTGATCAAGCATCATGCAACAAAGACTATCCAACAGAAACTAAATGAAATTTCAAGACTATTAGGTATCTTGAATAATAGCTATATGACACTGTATTGGAACCACAATATTCTAAAAAATGTTCAAGGAGAAAAATTGATAAATACTTAAGCTGCAATACAAATGACACAAACAATACCTGCAGATGAAAACCATTAGGCGCAAGAATGCGGATTCGAAGAGGATCGTTGCTATTCCTTACAATGACAAAGGCTTCATTGATCACAGGCTGTGTTGCTTGAGCAATTCGACCTGTTATTGCAATGAAGTCTATGTAGAACACTCTGAAGTTAAACGTTTTCTCATTAAGCCTCCATAGCTACACCAATATACCTTGATAGGTAAATGATTAAGGAGGCCAATAGTAACTGTTGAAATAAATCTCTTACATACCCTGAAAGTCTCCTAGCCGGAGGCGGCGGTGCGGTTGGTACCAAGATGGAGCGATCCGTCACTTTCGGCACAGAGATACATGTTCAGACTTGTGGACTTATCTGTACTACTTGAGTTCCATCCTGCATTATAACAATCAAAATAACATAATACTAGTTCAACATTATATTTTTTGTGATTAATTGTTGATTTACTTGATCATATAAATTTATTGAATCAAGAATTTAGTCGTCATTACAAGAAGATCTTTGTTGGGAATACCATTAAAGAGATCAGGTGTCATCCATCCTTCAGCTACAAGCCATGCACCGAGGTTTACTGCTTTATAGGGTGGATCCTGTGCACAACATCTTTTCAGTATTGCTGCACATAAAATAAAAAAATGACCCCAAGCAAATCGAATGAACACTTTTCATTTTCATCTTGAAATTTCTGTCCATGGGAAATGATAAGGGTATTTATAGAAATAGGGGGATTCTTCCATGGCTGACCAACATTTTCTTGTGGGTCCCATAATCAATTTCTACAAAGGTAGATTTCATAGGTCCAGCCTCATATTACACGGGGATCAACACTCAAAAAATGTGGTATCACCCTAATACGAGAAGTGGGAACAGTGCAAGTATAGGTATGTTCGACAAAGCCTGAAAATGTTCAAAGCCATGCCTTAATTTATTAAATTGTTTTGAATAGAAACTTTTTCTTTAAAACAAAGGAAGCTTATTACACTTTTGGTCAATCTTCAAGTTGTAGTTGTCGTCGTATATGTAAGGTTGTATTTATGTTATTTTTTCGGTCGGTAATATCTAAGTTAAACAAAAATAATCGTTGACGCTGTCTTTATTAATGACTTGTCTTACGTCACGACATTCAGAGGAAAAAATGAATAAAGTGTGAGAATAGATTAACTAACAATAAAACTGCAACCTGAAAATTTATATGATTGTTAAGAATAGAAACTTGTTATGTTATATGACCGCAAGTGTAGCCTCGCCCTACTTAATTGTTATCTTTGTTCGTCAACCTTTTCTCTCAACAGCCCAAAAGGACTCGTAGGATCACATTTTCAGAACAGTACATTCAATTTAAATTGTCTAACTTAAACCGACCTAAAGATGTCTAACTTAAACCAAACCCGATCAACCCTATTTTAATTTTATGTTTTATTTTATTTTATTTTTTAACAAAAATTAAATAATATTTTATTTGAAATGCATAAGACTAATCTTTCGTTTATACATGATTTCAAAAGTTTAACTTTTCAACGTATCAAGACTCCGTCTGGACACGTTATATTTTTATAAAAGTGTTTTTAAAAAATTTCTTGGAAAATGTTTTAAAAATTTTTTTGAAGGTAAAAGTATGTATTTGGATAACTATTTTATAAAAATATTTTTAAATTAAAAATTTTTTAGATAATTATTTTAGAAAATGATTTGTAATTAAGAAATAGTATCAAAATAGCATTTAAATGATTAATCTAACAAAAAAAATTAAAGGTGTGTTTGGACATGTTCTTAAAGAATGTTTTTAGTGTTTTATAAGTAAAATTTTTTAAAGTTGGTGTTTGGGCAATATTTTTTTAAAAAGTTTTAAAAACATTTTCTTAAAAAACTATTTTTCAAGTATAGTTTTTAAAAAACAAGTATGAGGTGTTTTTTGTTGTTTTTAGAAGTATAGTTATAATTATAAGATAATCTTATAGCTAGCTAAATCTATTTACGATTAACATTTTCTTCAAAAATTTTATATGGTGATAAATTATTCACTATTACTAGCGTTTTTCACACGTTTTATGATTAAAATTATTGAATATAATTTTTATTTATTTTCAAGTTAATGATTTATCTAAATTTAATTTAACATTTTAAAAATTATAGTTGGATTAAAGTTACATGGAGATCTGATTGCAATGTTTAAAAATAAACACTATAAGGAAATAAACAAAATATCATAGAGTTATATTATAATAACCATAATAATAATTAAGGTTTCACTAAACTAATCTGAATTAATTAGTATATTGCCTTAACAAACGTGTAACGAAGAATTTAAGAATTTACTGTCAGATGTTGCAAGCACTATCTTTGAACAATATTTAACTAGAATAAAATAAAATATTAAACATTTAATTGTAGATTGAAATAAAATATCTATCACAAAAAAAATATAGAAACTGGAAAATGAAAATAAAAAAGAGAGAAAAAATCATATAAGAGATTATTTATATAAAAATGGATAATATAAATATAACATATGAAAAAAAATTAAAAGAATGAGAAAATTATATAAAAATTCTAAAAAGAAAATTATGTTTTTAAAAACATTTTTCTAAATTACTAGTCCAAAAATATTTTGAACTAATAAAACGCTTTTATAAAATAGTTATCCAAACACATATTTTTCCTCTAAACTAATCTGAATTAATTAGTATATTTCCTTAACGTGTAACGAAGAATTTAAGAATTTATTGTCAAATGTCGCAAGCACTATCTTTAAACAATATTTATCTAGAATAAAATAAAATATTAAACATTTAATTGTTGATTGAAATAAAATATCTATCACAAAAAAATATAGAAACTGGAAAATGAAAATAAAAAAGAGAAAAAAATATATGTAAGAGATTATTTATATAAAAATGGATAATATAAATAAAACATATGAAAAAAAAATTAAAAGAATGAAAAAATTGTATAAAAATTTTAAAAAAAGAAATTATGTTTTAAAAAAAAATTTCTAAATTACTAGTCCAAACACATTTTGAACTAATAAAACGTTTTTATAAAATAGTTATCCAAACACATATTTTTCCTTAAAATAACTTTCAAAACGTTTTACAAATATTTTTTGAAAAATATTTTTTAAAAACATTTTTTAAAAACATGTCCAAACGGAGAAATGACCATGCGCAAAAAATTTAACTTATATTCTAAAAACATTATAAAACATCTTTCACTTGTTCTTCAAAAAGTGTACTTCAAAACTAGTTTTTTAAAAATATTTTTCAAAAACATTTTATAAAATGTTGTCCAAATATATATTTTAAGTTTTTTTAACTTTAAAAACACTAAAAATATTTTTATAAAACGTGTCCAAACGGAGCCCAAGCGTACCAAAATATTTCTTAATTATCTTTTAACCTTCAGCCACGTAAAAATTCTGGGTGGTTCTCATCCGACATTGACTGATTCATCTTTTACAACGATTGTTATTGATAAAACCTAAAATGGGCTATGTATCGTGGCCCAATACAGATTTCAAACAAAACAATTTAATGGACATGTCATCGTGGTGTTTTGTTTTGAATATTCTCGATGGGATAGTCTATGGTGTTATATTATAGATTAAAAAGGTGTTTGAAAAAATTTATTTTAGATTTAGACAAAATTAATTTAAAATTATCCATAAAGATATAAAATCATGTGTTTTAGACTTCTTAAAGGCTAATAATCAAATTTAGCATATTTTTATTTATTATTTCAGGCACTTCATAACAATCCTATGTTCAACTCCCTTACTTGGGAATAAATAACGATTATCTTTTTCTGGTGCATATGTATTTTTTTTTCTAAATGTTAGACTGTCAGAATTTAAAGGATTTGACAAGGAAGAATTTATCCATCTATGAACATGCAGGTTACTAGGACTTTAGAATATTTTCTTTGATGATTATTATACCCATTGATTTGTATTGCAATACCTTGAATTAGTAAACTAAGCAATTAAAGCATTACTGAAATAAGATAAACACAGGAAACATATTATGGTCCTCTTCGTGGACAAGCTTAGGCTCCGTTTGGACACGTATTATAAAAATATTTTTATAAAAGTGTTTTTACAAAAATTCTTGCAAAACGTTTTGGAAGTTCTTTTAAAGGTAAGTATGTATTTGGACAATTATTTTATAAAAATATTTTTAAATTAAAAATATTAACTAATTATTTAGAAAATGATTTATAATTAAGAAATAATATTAAAATAGCATTTGAATGATTAATCTAAAAAAAATTTAATTGACCATTTGCATAAAATTTACCTATATTTTGTATTTTAAAACATTATAAAATATCTTTCACTTGTTCTTAAAAAAGTGTACTTCAAAACAAGTTTTTTAAAAATATTTTTCAAAAACATTTTATAAAATCTTGTCCAAACACATATTTTAAGTTTTTTTAACTTTAAAAACACTAAAAGTGTTTTTATAAAATGTGTCCAAATGGAGCCTTAGTCTTAATCGGCATATTTTGTTCTTTAAGCAATTTTAATCATTTTTCAAAAATTTTCTGATGTATGTTGACGCATGTATTATCCATCCACACTCCTTAAAACATGATCGATATGCTTACCATTCAGTTAAAATAATTTTATAACTATTCACTTCTAACAATATTACTCATAGTTTTTTAAAAAATTATTTATGAAGCAGATATATAGATAAAGCTTGCATTATTTTCAAATATATTTGCAATACAATAGGTTACTTCAAAAGCCATATATATTCATATAATGTGTTAAAACTTGCTTTATATACTAAAATATCCTAATATATCCATGCATGTTGTTATATACTAAAATATCTTAAACTTTCTTTATATACTAAAATATTCATGAATATGTTTCACGTTATCGGATTTCAGACACTACAATTCATGTCACCCCTTGGGCTAACAAGATGGAGAAAATCGGGGGTGCTAATAGGTTACACCGACAATAAGTGACTTTTGGCAGGCTTCTAGGTGAAGGGAAATGTCATGCCCCGAGACAGGGCCTGTGCGTGAATGCCGGAGATATTTAACAATTATTCATTATAAAACATCAAGCTTTGTAATACAGCTCACAAACCGGTCTGTTACATAATTAAAGCAATTGTTCTTACATTTTATATCAGAGAGATGCGAAAGTTGAAATAAATTTGAAACAGGATAACCTTTATTTGTGTTCACCGATTTCGAAACATGTCTTGTCCTTGTTTTTTCGTTTGCTCTTCATTTTCCACATGTTTTTCATCCTTAACTGAGTGAAGAAAATAAAGGATGAGCGTATGGGAAACACTTAACTAGTAGAGGAATCATTCGAGCATAACAAGAATATACATATATATATACAAGATGGACTTGAAAACATTCCAAGAACACTGAAAAGAGCAGAGGACAAGTAGCACTGATATTACTATCTTTCATGGTTTACTAATTAGTCCCTAATATGTACTCCTATAAGGGGACAAGTCCTTAATCACTTAGAGTGGATAATTCTGAGTACTACTGATCAGTCTCTAATTTTGAATTCTCTAAGGGGATGAGGTCTTAGTCATATCATATGATTCAGAGTGTAGAATTCTGCATTATCATATCAATTCAAGAGTGTAGAATTCTGCATTATCATATCAATTCAATTCATATCAATGTTAAGACAGAGCAAAGATTACATATGCATATCATGAATCATAACACGAATTTGACACGAAACAAGCAATCGAATGTAATTTTAAAACAGAACACGACATGAATAATCATATGTTTTAAAACGAATAAATAACAAAAATACACTTATCTGATTACTGTTAAAATATAGTTGCAATGCTTTAATAACTATCTAGTTGTAACTCGAAATGGATAACGTATATGGAGGATTCAAACTTCCATAAGCCTGAAAATCATCGAATTTCAGAAGAGTCTACGACATATAGAACCATTGGATCATGCCAAAATTTTGTTGTCATGTTCACAAAAGAGTGGAATAATTAATATATATCAGACTGAGGTTGGGTCATGACAAAATTAATATAACCTTTTTTTGTCAGGCTTCGGTCTATTATTTGGTTTTTGAAGTTGCTGGCATTAAGTTCTAATTATACATCAAACCATGTTGAGTTTTCACATTCAAGCAATATCTGGGACACGAAAACCCATGATTAGTAAATTTAAAAATGGCGTAAATCTGTTATTCAACTTGCCCTGACTGCACCTCCTTTGTCCCAGGCACAGAACGTTGAAGCGCCAGTGCAACCAAAAATTAATGATGAAATAGATCTCTTTGAGCAAAAGTTGATAGTGTGGGCGCCCACAATGGGCGCCTGGAGATGCTCAGCCGAGCATCTCATGAAATTATGGAGATGCTCGGCTGAGCATCTCTAGGCGTCCACACAGACGCCCATTGTGGGCGCCTACCACATCATTCCTACTCTTTGAGCAATGCGCTCGACTTTGACAAATAATATTTTGAAGAAGAGGAACTCGGATCAAGCTAACAAATCAGATACTAAAGACATCTCCACGGAGATAGTATTAGATATTAAATTTTGGAGTCACTCTTTTATGACCCACCTAGCCAACTAGATCAAGCAGCACAATGTCAGCAGCTTGACACATGAGAGTTTTCAAGGAGACACATATCCCATTACTACTCTCATCCATGTGCACTTCACCCAACAACCAGTGCCCCCAAGAAGTATAAGTATGTTTCTTGACGGACTTAAACTCATGACCCCACTCTGATATCAATTGTACAAGCGCTTACCACTATGCCAAAAGTTATAGCTATTAGCCAAGGTGAAACTTTATTTCCTTATACATATGGCATCACAAAATGCACTTATTGTGTGCAATAAGGTTGGGCTGCTATGCCTCATGAATCCAATGTGATGTTTGTCTAACTATTGGTGTTGTCTCATATTACTTGGAGATCAATCTTACGCATCCCCTACTGTCCGCTCTATCCTCACATAAATAGCATTACCCTTTAAGTTTTGGTGTCATTACTTTATGGTCCACCTAACAACCAGATCAAGCGGCTCAAAGTCAGCAGCTTGCGCATGATAGATTCTAAGGAGGTCACTCATCCCCTTACTTATCTCACTCATGCACACCTAATCCAACAATCTGCGCCCGCGGAAGTGTTGAATATACTTCTTGAGATATTCAAACTCATGATCTCTCTATGATATCAATTGTATGAAATGTTTATCATTAGACCAAAACTATAGATATTATCCAAGGTGTAACATCATTTTCTATACATATGACAGCATAGAGTGAACTAAATATACGTGTTAGGGTCAGGCAAAATAGGCCCATGAGTTCGAGGTAGTGCGTGTCTAACTTCTGTTGTATCTCATATCACTTACTGATAATTCCTACCCTATTTTGAATTCCGTCAGCCTTATCTCAAGCAGAGATACTATTAACTATTAAGACCTGACGTCTTTTACGATCCATCTAGTCGCTCGATCTTACCCTTCCCCTATCGTCTATCTTATCCCCACAGATATAGTGTTATCCGTTAAGATTTTGTGTCACTCTTTTACGGTCCACCGAGCCAACCAGATCAAGCGCGTAAAGCCGGCAGCTTGAAGTATGAGAGATTCCAATGAGGTCATCCATCTCAGTACTACTAAGTCTACTATCACTCATGCACGTTTACCCAAACAATACGTGGCACGAGAAGTATATAATATGCTTTTTGGGAGACTTGAACCATTGACCTCGCTCTGATACCACTTGTATCAAGTATCTACCAATCGGACAAAAACAGCTATAGCTATTAGGTAAGATGAAACTTCCTTTGGGCAAGATACAAAACCCATTGGAGAGGTTCTATTTGGGAAAGATAATTGGATATTTTATGCGTAATTTTTCATGCTTTCTTTCGGTAATTTTACAACAGAATTATTTTAAAAATGTTCGGAAAGTGTATATACATGGTTAAACAATCTCGAGTTACTAATGTACACATTGCAGAGATTTCATGTTTTAAATCTAGATTCCGAAATAGATATAATCCGCATCTCGTGGCCACAGGACCTACCATTTCAAGATAATGAATGATTCGCCGCTGTTCCCATGATAACAATTTGAAGGTCTACAAATTATATTTGGTCATTGGTTTTAAACGGTTCCCAGGTTTGTATAAGGATCATGTGGCTGAGGTGACTATATTAGATAAATTATTGAGTTGGTATTAAAACAAAACATTTGTACCCCGTACAAAATCAGCAACGATCATGTGAGATTATTCTGTTAGATAAATAATTGACTCGTTATAAGAAAAGAGGGTGGTGTAGAATGGTTTTAATTTATAAGAACAGTTTCTTTACAGTCACAAATTCACAATTGACTCAATCGATTGTTTATTTTATACATAGAAAAACACGCACTACAAACATACATGTTAGGGTGGGCCGCTTCGTTAGCCCATTTGGTCTCACACCAATACAATTTGTCCCGTGGACCAAATCAACAACATTTAAAATATATTCCAGAATAGTTTTGTTGTAAATATATTTAACTTAAGAGATGCAAGTCATTCCATCAATGCATTTTCACTTCACCATATGAAATCCTGTAGCTAATGTAACTAAAATGATATTATTTTATTTTTTAGGACATTAAAATAATTCTTAATCAATATAAATTTTCTATAATAATATTCTTTTTAAATTCAAACGTACGGGTTATAAATACTACGACTCCCGAACACCTGTAAGGCACAGGACAATAGTGGCTTTTCGTTTTTCGGAATTTCGGCTAAATATTTTGTAATTATATATTGTCTGCCATGTCACGGATGTGACACCGTGACTTCATCATTGTAAGTGTATTTTTAAATAATTTTTGGTTTCTTTTCGTAGATTTATTTATTTATATATTATGAGCTTACTTTGACTTAAATGACATATGATAGTTAAACGAAATCGTCTTGTTGAAAATTAATGTACCAATGTGTTTGTGAGATATATGAATTTTGAATAATGTATTTCCATTGTTTAGATAAACTAATACAAAATATATTTAAATCATTCTCTATAATTATTTACACTAAAAGTATACTGATTACAATATATTTTAAACACTTAGAAGATTGGAGTTATTATCTAGAAATGCATATGATTAATAGTGCATGTTAAGTAGAAAGTGTATTTGAGTTTCCTCTATTTAACTTATGTGATAATGAAAATAAAATGATGCATTTCAAGTGAGTCAATCCAAACATAATCTACGTTATCTAATTGATTAATTAGTCAAGGTTTGAAGTCATACATGACATCAATTTTGGAAATTAGGTCAGTTGTAGCAAGCAAGCAAATCCTTGGTTGGAAAAAAATGGCAATTCGGAAAATTTCAATTCTAAAATTTTGTCGTAGTTTTGAAATATTTTGCAAGAGTTGGTTAGATATTTAGAGTTGACGAAGTTTTACATTTTACCAAAGTTTTTATTAATCTCTAATTAAATCGAACGCGTATCAGGGCATCGGACCAAATTTTATAATTTGGGGCTATATGCATGTAATTTTATGTTTAAAAGGATGGAATTTAATTAGATGTGGGATTCGTTAAAAAATTTTGTTTCATTAACTTTCAATTTCAAGATTATGACAACTTGGATCCCAAAATCCACCATGTTTTCTAAATCAACCCATTAAATTGATAAAGAGTAAAGTATTTAAATTGATAGTTAATTCGTATAACATTTACTTTAACTAAATTCATCCAAACAGATGTGAAATTTGGGATCTGCCGTCTCAAATTACTCAATCCCGTTTTATATACATATAAATACCACCATATCAAACTTGTTATAAAATATTGAAATACAAAGCCATTTTCAAATACGAAGATATACTCCAAACGCATTGTAATTTCAAGAAAATGTTAAATACATACTGTGATAATTATATATTATATATAAACAAATAACCACGTGCAAATAAAAATTTTTCTAAATTATTGTTGGCGGTAGTACGGTACGTCTTTCCGCAATTTAAGCCTCAAAAGTAAAAGTTCTAAATCCCAATAGCCAATAGGAAAATGTCACACAATTAGGAAAAGAAAAAAACAGAAGAAGTAGAGGAATGATTATAATCTAAATCCAACCTAAAAACTATATAAATTTTTCAATTGACATATTGAACCATGTGGTTACGTAGCAAAATCGATTGAATATGTTCATGTAGATGTGTATATAATGTTAGAGCAAGTGGGAACAAATATTGGATATTGAGATGACTCAAAGTTGTGTGATGTGATATCTTTGGTTGGCCTTATTTGTGCACACCACCACTTGTTCCACTTGTTGGATGGTTTGGTCCCATCTTTTGAATTTGTGAAAATCTGCCCCATTTGCCTTCATTTCCATCTCACACATATCCTTTGTGTTTTGTGAATAATTCATAGTACCCATTCCATTTAAGGTCAATCAATCATTGCAACCCCTAGAACCATCTCTACGTCTCTTCTTTGAGTTGTCCCCAAGGCAAAATTACTTGAAATGGCTATGTACTAGTTTTGTATGGAACTAAAGTACTTGATGATTAATTTGGAATATGCCGATACTAACTGAGCCACGAAGGATGTTTTTTTTTTTAAAAGTTGGTTAAACCGCTAATAATCATTATATAGATCAGAGATTCCTTATTTCATACAGTTTTTAAATTGAGGGATAAGCACAAGTAGACAGAGGTCTGAGGGAGATGATTTATATAACGTACTAACTCTCATAGCATATCTCCACAATATTTCAGTGAAAAATATGCTCCACACGAGAATCAAACCCGTGAAACCGGAGAAGGTACTCTCACATCACCCAAAATCTTACCATAATACACACACATATATATTTGATGATTAGGTAATATCTAGATAGTATATATATAACACCCCTCTCCTGTAAAATATTTACTATCTACTATATGAGTCACAAATGATGTTTTTGTTATATATATAACCTAATTTAATCTTAATAACCGAATTATAATAAATTAATATGTAGGTGAATCATGCATTATCTAGCGATAGCAAGCTAAACATCTCCATAGCGGACACTAGGGGAATCTTCGACCTCGAATCCGTGCCGTAGAAATCCCACCTCTCACCCGCATCAGGGCAAAATCTCACCACACCATGGAAGCAATCAACGGTAGCCTTATAGCTAGATAATACGTCCATTCCCAAAATACAGTCGAAATCTCTAATCCCCAAAACAATCAAATTGGTCACCAAAACATGTTCATCAAACCTAATCAGGCAATCTACCACAACCTCTCGAGACCACAGATTCACACCAGCAGGAGTATACGCAGAAACAACATCACACAGTGGGGAAGAACTCAACCCACGCTCAAACACAAACATCTCAGATATAAAAGAGTGTGATGCACAAGTGTCAAACAAGACTCTCGTAGGATAATCATAAATAGAGCATGTACCTCTAATCACCATGCCCGGCGTCTCCTCAGCCTGATCCATCATCAAGGCGTTCTCCTGCGCCTGCTGGGGAATCTGAAACGGGGGTTCGGGAAGATCCGTCCAAAACGAGACGGCTCACGAGGCTGAAAACCAGATCGCTGGGACTGCGCAAAAGGCTGCTGTCGCTG
>KV015579.1:50935-83062 GCA_001598015.1 Dorcoceras hygrometricum
AAATACAATGGGCCTGAACTTCAAATCATACATTCAAAATCGCGATAATTAAAATATGAGTTGACTCAAACTCCAACACAACAGGTAACAACATAATATCCATCAAATACATATCCCCAATACATGATAACACGGGGCATCCCCCGGTTCAATACATATCATATATAGACTGGGACTCAGGGACGCGGGGATCGACTAGCTGAACTTCCACTCGGTCCAGCTTGGTTACCTGAAGTTCCTGCAAATGGGCAACACAGACCCAAACAAAAACAAAAGCAGGAAACAAGTACGAGGTCAAGCCTCAGTACGAAGAGCTATCAAAGCAGATAAACATGCAGCATGCTATAAATCAATGCTATGAATACATGAGGCTGTCAAAGGAAATCAGTCAGCTAGACCGGTGTAACAACCGGCAAATCATATCATGTCGCCTCTATACCACGGTCTATCAACCAGGAAATCATCGATCCGTGATCATCGGGGTCCGTCAGCCCATCACAGCTCGGCGGTAGACACTCGTATCCGGTAGTCACCGCTCCGACGATAGCGTTGGATTTTTCGGGCACGACCAATCCGTCGACCAGTCACAACGTGGCATCCAATCAGGATATCAAATCAAATCTGTAAATCAGGCTCAAGATGTATGCATGAATGCCATTCAATATCCATGCTCAATACATACAATGCCTAAACGTAAAACAGTATGCATACTCAACCAAAAACAGCAACTGGTTCACGTAGGCACATAACAGTAAAGCCACAGATTTCACAACATCAAATTATAGACATGTTCAAGCTCAAAGCTGCTAAGGGCTGCTCAATTCGTACCTTTCTTCTTCAAATTACCTAACTGATATCTCCTGGTTCAAATCACGCGACAGGGACTTCCTGAAATGCTGAAATCTGTAACAGGTACTAATAATCTTAGCTCAATTCTGTTATAATATCGAGTTAACCCTACGTCCAGAAGCTATACTCGAGTTCTACACTCCTACGCAGGCATTAACTACAAAACGGAGCTCAAAGTTACGAAGAACGCTCACCCAACAACTCGTAAGAGTTGAAAACAGAGTCTGCTCCAGGGGACGAGCGATACGCGAACACACAGAAACTCTCGGGTCCTTCTACTCGTTGCTCCTAGCTTCCAAACCAGTATCAGCAGAAAGAGCAAGTCTCAAGGAGTCCAGCGCCACCAAAATCGTCAAGAACGAAGGCTGGAAACGACGGAAATCGACGGTGGAAAGTTACGGTGAACAGTAGCAAATTCGAGGGTTTGGAAATAGAGATAAGATATTTCTGGTTCGAAAATGATTCTAAGTGTCGATCAACACTTCTATAAATACCTCTTAAATCCTTGCCCGCTGATCACTAAGATCAATCGAAGTGACCAGCAGAAGTCTATCAGCAGCAGCCCTCTTTTCCTTTCGTTAAATTCAGCAGAAGCAAACAAATGTTGTATGCGAAACTACAATCTCGAAACGACACCGTTCTTACTAAACAAAACGACGCCGCAGCGTTCTATCAGCAGACAACAATTATCTCTTACAAAGAAACCAAAAGCTGATTATCGAATTCCCTCCAAAACCCATCAACCGCTGGTTACATAAAATCACTCCAAACGACGACGTGTCAATTTATCTAAACGACGCCGTATAGTCTATTCCAACATCACTACCAACTGCTGGTCATCCAGCAGGAACCCATCCTTCACAATGAAGAAAACCAGAAGTTGCACTAAGGAAACTCCTGCTGCTGGTTTCCACGTGCATAACAGTACTCGCCACGCGTCACTCCCTCGCTAAACCTTGCAATAACGCGCGCCTACTATCAGCAGCAGCTCTCTCTATTACAACGCAACTGCTGATACCACTAGTCAACACTCAAAACGTTGACTAACACGTGTCGCCTCTACGCTCCATCTCGCGCTAAATACAACGCTAACCAGCAGCGACCATGCACACAACTAAAACCAGCAGGTAACCCTGCGTTACGCTTTCATCACTCCTACGTCACCCTACCGAGGCAAAACTACCAGCAGGTAGCTACAGTGACGTTGACCCGCGTTGACTTAACCAAAAATTCACTGCGACTAAATTTCCAAAATTAACGCAACGTCCAAAATCAGCAGAAACCTCAAAATTCACGTGATTAATCCCAAATCAAATCAATTAATCACTAAGCTAAAACCTGATTCCTCACATCAGCTAAGCTATTTGTTATGTTATATTTCGAACCAAGTAAAACCTAAATATATATCTCTAAATATAAAATTTGTGTACTAGAAATTCTTGCATTATAATACGGATAGAAATGACGGTTTATCTTCTCTTATCAGTTAAGTAAACGTATTTTATATTTAAATTAATTTTATCAATAGAAAATTATTCTCTAAAAGAGTAATTTGCTTCATTCAAGAAATATATGATCATGGTCTATTCAGCAAACCCAGTATCTCATCAAATATTTATTGTATTTTGGAAGCATAACAAATTATTCTTTTCGAAACACGTCTTATTGTAAGTTATTATAAAATCTAAAATGTTCAATATCTAATTGTATATCTAAAATACTTATAAATACATTATATTTTATTTAATAAATATATCACGTTGCAACAGTAATAATAATAAATCGTTGCCCTTTAGAGTCTATACTAATGCCATCTCCGTCATTATATCTTAAATAAATAAATATCACGTTGCAACTGTAATAATAATAAATCGTGCCCTTTAAAGTCTATACAAAGGAGAATCGACTGGGATCGGAGTTCAGATACATATAACTAACAGAAGGTAGGCTTATTAATTAATATATTATTTTTTGGATCTCTGTCAGACACTATCGAAACTGGAACCCCATGCAATCTAACCACATGGTCGATGTACAATTTCGCCATTTTCTTCATGGAACACCTCACATCATAGGGCATGAAATGGGCTGACTTCGAGCGTCTATCAATCACAACCCAAATCGCATCACATCCCCTACTCGATCGAGGTAGATGAGTCACGAAATCCATGGCGATGTGCTCCCAATTCCATTGGGACACCTCTAAACTCTGGAGCAATCCACCAGGTCTCATTCTCTCAGCCTTGACCTGCTGGCAATTCAGACATCTAGCAACAAAAGCATAAATGTCGCTCTTCATACATGCCCACCAGTAGTGAGACTTCAAGGCATGGTACATCTTTCGTTCGCCTGGATGCACACTGTACCGACTACAATGTGCTTCATTCATGAGGGTCTCCTTCAAATCAATCAGGTTCGGAACTACTAATCTCCCTCTGAACCTCAAACATCCATCAGAAGCAACAGAGAAATCATCAGACTGACCTGACTGCGCCTTAATCCTCAACTCATGGATATAGGGGTCGGTCCTTTGCGCCTCCCTGATGTTCATCATAATCTGCGGTTCCACCTGAAGAGAAGAAATAAAGAAATACTGATCACCCGGCTGGAATCGCCAACCAGAAGTACTCAACTCCTCATGAACTTTCGAAATACTCAAGGACGCTAACATATCAGGCTGGGTCTTTCTGCTCAAAGCGTCGGCTACTAAGTTCACACGCCCAGGCTGATATTGAATCTCACAATCAAAGTCCTTAAGCAATTCCATCCAGCGTCGCTGCCTCATGTTCAAATCTGACTGCGTGAGGATATATTTCAGGCTCTTGTGGTCGGTATACACCACAAATTCTTCACCATAGAGATAATGCCGCCAAATCTTCAAGGCAAACACTATCGCAGCCAACTCCAAATCATGAACCGGGTACCTCGTCTCGTGAGGCTTCAGCTGTCGAGACGCATACGCAATCACGTACCCGTTCTGCATCAAAACGCACCCTAAACCATTCAGAGAAGCATCGGAGCACACCCCGAAACCTCCAGATCCAGACGATAGGGCCAAGACAGGAGCAGTAGTCAACTTCTCCTTCAGCGTCTGAAAACTGTACTCGCACTCATCAGTCCATACAAATCTCTTATCTTTCTGAGTCAACTGCGTCATAGGCCTGGCTATCGAAGAAAACTTCTCAATGAAACGCCTATAGTAGCCGGCCAACCCCAAGAAACTACGGATCTCTGCAACGTTTCGAGGTCTCTCCCAGTTAAGCACTGCTTCGACCTTGCTCGGATCTACAGAAATCCCTTGTGCTGAAATCACGTGACCCAAAAAGATAATCCTGTCGAGCCAAAACTCGCACTTGCTGAATTTGGCATAGAGCTGCGAGTCTCTCAATCTCTGCAATACTAGGCTCAAATACTCCTTATGCTCTCTCTTGCTCCTCGAGTACACCAAGATGTCATCTATGAAGACGATTATTAGCCGATCGATATACTCGCTGAAGACGCGATTCGTCAAATCCATAAAGACAGCGGGGGCATTCGTCAATCCAAACGGCATGACAAGAAACTCAAAATGCCCAAATCGAGTCCTGAAGGCCGTCTTTGCCACAACAGCGTCTCTAATTCGCAACTGGTGATAACCAGAGCGCAAGTCAATCTTCGAGTAAACAACAGATCCCTGCAACTGATCGAACAAGTCATCAATCCTCGGCAGAGGATACTTGTTCTTCACCGTGGCCTTATCCAACTGTCTAAAGTCCACGCACATCCTCATAGTGCCATCTTTCTTTTTCACAAACAAAATCGGAGCTCCCCAAGGCGACATGCTCGGTCTGATGAAGCCTTTCTCTAAGAGATCGCTCAACTGTTCCTTCAGCTCTTTCAACTCCGCGGGCGCCAACCGGTAAGGAGCTCTAGAAATCGGGGCGGTACCAGGCACCAACTCAATACTGAAGTCGATCTCACGACGAGGAGGGAATCCAGGAATCTCATCTGGAAACACGTCGGGAAACTCTCGAACAACGGGATGTCACTCAACTCTAATCGCTGCTCCAGGGAACTATCAAGTGCATAAATCATGAATCCTGCATTACCTAGCGATAGCAGGCTAAACATCTCCATAGCGGACACTAGGGGAATCTTCGACCTCGAATCCGTGCCGTAGAAATCCCACCTCTCACCCGTATCAGGGCAAAATCTCACCACACCATGGAAGCAATCGACGGTAGCCCTATAGCTAGATAACACGTCCATTCCCAAAATACAGTCGAAATATCTAATCCCCAACACAATCAAATTAGACATCAACACATGCTCATCAAACCTAATCAGGCAATCTACTACTACCTCTCGAGACCACAGGTTCACACCAGCAGGAGTAGACACAGAAACAACATCACACAGTGGGGAAGAACTCAACCCACGCTCAAACACAAACATCTCAGATATGAAAGAGGTGATGCACCAGTGTCAAACAAAACTCTCGCAGGATAATCATAAATAGAGCATGTACCTCTAATCACCATGCCCGGAGTCTCTCAGCCTGATCTCCTGTCAAGGCGTTCGCCTGCGCCTGTTGGGGAATCTGAAACGCAGAAAACTGCCTCGCATACTCGGCCACTCGCATGTTACCCTGCTTGAGGTTGTCGAACTCTCGCTCTCGGTTGGCGAAGTAGGACTCCGGGGGATATTCCTGTCGAAAAGCCTCACAGAAACCATCCCAGGTGAGTATCGTCCCACTATCTCGAAGCATCCTAGAAGTGCCTTTCCACCAGCGCTGCGCATCATCCAGCAGCTGCAGCACTGCCAACTTCAGTCTCTTTTCCGGAGCGTACTCCAAGGTATCAAATATATCCTCCATCTGAACAAGTCACGCCTCGGCCCTAGCACCACCCTCAGTACCGGCAAACGTCGGTGGGTTCGTCCGCTGAAATCGAGCTAAGACCAACTCCATTCCACCTATCTGCCTAGTGACGTCCTCAACCTGAGCGTCGTCATCACTACCTGCTCTAGACCCCTTCATGGAACGTCTGGTCCTCCTACCTCCTTCTCGTCTCGGCGGCATCTAAACAAGCCTAGAGGTAAGATCTCACAGCAGATAGAATAACAAGACAGATAATAGATCACATAAGTCACAGAGGCAATCAAAATCAAATAAAAAAAAATCGAGCTTATCCCAGTTTAAGCTCTGATACCAAAAATATCAGGCCCCGTGCTAATTACTAACGATTAACACAATATAAGCGCATAAACACGGAAGCTTAAAATCAGGGCTTAAAAATTTTTCGAAATACAATGGGCCTCAACTTCAAATCATACATTCAAAATATTCAATACTCAAAATATGAGTTGACTCAAACTCATATGCAACAGGTAACAACATAATATCAATCAAATACAGATCCCCAATACATGATAACACGGGGCATCCCCCGGTTCAATACATATCATATATAGACTGGGACTCAGGGACGCGGGGATCGACTAGCTGAACTTCCACTCGGTCCAGCTTGGTTACCTGAAGTTCCTGCAAATGGGCAACACAGACCCAAACAAAAACAAAAGCAGGAAACAAGTACGAGGTCAAGCCTCAGTACGAAGAGCTATCAAAACAGCTAAACATGCAACATGCTATAATCAATGCTATGAATGCATGAGGGCTGCCAAGGAAATCAGTCACTAGACCAGTCTATCAACTGGCAACTCAAAAGGGACTTCCTGGAATGCTGAAATCTGTTACAGGTACTAATAATCTTAGCTCAATTCTGCTATAATATCGAGTTAACCCTACGGCCAGAAGCTATACTCGAGTTCTACACTCCTACGCAGGCATTAACTACAAAACGGAGCTCAAAGTTACGAAGAACGCTCACCCAACAACTCGTAAGAGTTGAAAACAGAGTCTGCTCCAGGGGACGAGCGATACGCGAACACACAGAAACTCTCGGGTCCTTCTACTCGTTGCTCCTAGCTTCCAAACCAGTATCAGCAGAAAGAGCAAGTCTCAAGGAGTCCAGTGCCACCAAAATCGTCAAGAACGAAGGCTGGAAACGACGTAAATAGACGGTGGAAAGTTACGATGAACAGTAGCAAATTCTAGGGTTTGGAAATAGAGATAAGATATTTCTGGTTCGAAAATGATTCTAAGTGTTTATCAACACTTTCTATAAATACCTCTTAAATCCTCGCCTGCTGATCACTAAAATCAATCGAAGTGACCAGCAGAAGTCTATCAGCAGCAGCCCTCTTTTCCTTTCGTTAAATTCAGCAGAAGCAAACAAATGTTGTATGCGAAACTACAATCTCGAAACGACACCGTTCTTACTAAACAAAACGACGCCGCAGCGTTCTTTCAGCAGACAACAATTATCTCTTGCAAAGAAACCAAAAGCTGATTATCGAATTACCCTCAAAACCCATCAACCGCTGGTTACATAAAATCACTCCAAACGACGACGTGTCAATTTATCTAAACAACGCCGTATAGTCTATTCCAACATCGCTACCAACTGCTGGTCATCCAGCAGGAACCCATCCTTCACAATGAAGAAAACCAGCAGTTGCACTAAGGAAACTCCTGCTGCTGGTTTCCACGTGCATAACAGTACTCGCCACGCGTAACTCCCTCGCTAAACCTTGCAATAACGCGCGCCTACTACTACCAGCAGCAGCTCTCTCTATTACAACGCAACTGCTGATACCACTAGTCAACACTCAAAACGTTGACTAACACGTGTCGCCTCTACGCTCCATCTCGCGCTAAATACAACGCCAACCAGCAGCGACCATGCACACAACTAAAACCAACAGGTAACCCTGCGTTACGCTTTCGTCACTCCTACGTCACCCTACCGAGGCAAAACTACCAGCAGGTAGCTACAGTGACGTTGACTTCACCAAAAATTCGCTGCGGCTAAATTTCCAAAATTAACGCAACGTCCAAAATCAGCAGGAACCCCAAAATTCACGTGATTAATCCCAAATCAAATCAATTAATCACTAAGCTAAAACCTGATTCCTCACATCAGCTAAGCTATTTGTTATGTTATATTTCGAACCAAGTAAAACCTAAATATATATCTCTAAATATAAAATTTGTGTACTAGAAATTCTTGCATTATAATACGGATAGAAATGACGGTTTATCTTCTCTTATCAGTTAAGTAAACGTATTTTATATTTAAATTAATTTTATCAATAGAAAATTATTCTCTAAAAGAGTAATTTGCTTCATTCAAGAAATATATGATCATGGTCTATTCAGCAAACCCAGTATCTCATCAAATATTTATTGTATTTTGGAAGCATAACAAATTATTCTTTTCGAAACACGTCTTATTGTAAGTTATTATAAAATCTAAAATGTTCAATATCTAATTGTATATCTAAAATACTTATAAATACATTATATTTTATTTAATAAATATATCACGTTGCAACAGTAATAATAATAAATCGTTGTCCCTTTAGAGTCTATACTAATGCCATCTCCGTCATTATATCTTAAATAAATAAATATCACGTTGCAACTGTAATAATAATAAATCGTGCCCTTTAAAGTCTATACAAAGGAGAATCGACTGGGATCGGAGTTCAGATACATATAACTAACAGAAGGTAGGCTTATTAATTAATATATTATTTTTTAAAAATTGTAGAAGATATAGAACGTTAAAAAATATAGTTTTCTTTTTTAAAAAAGATAAGTTCTGGATCAAGTTCCAACGTACTGACAATGTCCACGTGGTCCCATGGCGTGTTACATCTTTGACCCTTAGACTCAGAAAAATTAACTACTCATTCCTCACAATTTAATATGTAGTAGGGCCGGAGGCAGAACTACCGTTAGCCCATCTACCATTATAAGTTTATATTTTTCAATGTTACGCAAGTTTTATTTTGTTTTAATGTGTAAATATAAATTCTATGTACCAATATATAAGAATAAAGAAGAATTTTTTTTTCTTGTTTGGAGCTACAAACTACAAATCAAGATTGATAAAAGTTCAATCTTCCCGATTCGAGATAGTCATATTTTTATGATATACGGGAAATTAATTTTATTGCAAGATTAGGCAGGACTGATTGTCTATTTGGAGACAATAACGAAATGCATGAACTAGGTCACACCCTGTCACGCACTCGAAAACGATTTGAAAGTGAAACTTGAATATTGCAATGAGCTGCTTTTCATCAATACTCAGTTGTCCCTTTAACCTAAATAGCGCAAACATATTCGGAATAAATGTTTAGATCACCCTTTTTAGGATCATGTCTATAATCTAACTCCAGTCAATACATGCATGAGTTAGATCCGTCCCATAGGCATAATGAGTTAGTAAGATTTAGGATGACGTGAGATTTTTTTCTTCGACTTTGTGGATTCGATTATCGTATGGAGCATATTTCTCACCAAAATGTTGTAGGGTATGCTTTGAATCGTTCTGCTATATAAGTCCTCCCACAGGTCCCTGTCAATCTATTCATATCCCTCAATTTAAAACATATATGCCTAATGAACCTCTAAAATAAAAGTGAAAAACTGAAAATGGGCGTGTTTTAGAGCGTATTTGCTACTACTAAGCATAAGTAATTATATGATACTTATTCAACATATTAGTGACGAACAATCTCATAATCATTTATTTTCTAGTAGTAAATAAGTTATATTGAGAAAAGTCAAGAAGAAGTGAGTAATATTTGAAAATAAAAGTGCAAAAAACTTGGTTATTGTACAATTTTTTTTTTTCCACCTAAAAGAATATTCATGTCCCCACCAGGTTTCCAATCCTACTTGATCAAGCATAAGCTAACATAAAATTTGGATATGAAACCGTTTCAATTATTTTAAGTTATAATCACTTATTATATATATGGCGAACATGGACTCACCGGTGAGTTCGTTCATCCTAACAAAGGACATTAGCAAGAATTTCATCCCCAACCACGTGGGTAGGCCATGAAAAGACGTCGCTATGATTCGAAGGACGAGGACGAACCATGCGATGCAACGATGCTGTGGCGTAATGGACATGGCTGTTATTTCAGAATTGTGGAATGCAAAATGTGTAGTTCTTTAGGTTCTCTGACAACATTTGTTTGGGAGTTAACTTCAAATTATGCATGTCTTGGGGATTGGTCATATTTGTCTAAGATTTAGTATGTTATGTGAATACAGATGTACTTCGTTTGAATGTGCATAAATAGAGGGGAACAAGCCCAATCCTCCAAGAAAACTAACCAATTGAGCAAAATAATGCAAAAAAAAAGTAACGAGTAGTAGTTGGCACTTGACATCAAGAAGGGTTGTCGAAATTAAAATGAAGTGAACTAGGACTCGGACAAGAACAATACAAAGAGCTGCACTAAATGATATTTTAGATTATAATTGATTTTTAAAAAAAAAAGATTCTATTTTTAAAAACAAAAAAATAATAATAATAAAGGCGAACTAAGGCTAAGATATGACATACCGGAAAGGCGGGAATCCAATTTTGGCGGTTTTTTTAAAATAAATTGATTTTGGCCTGACATTATTTGCTTGAGCATGCTCTGTGACTGCGTATTGTTCTATTATGGGGGGAGCTCCGCTATGTTGAGATCTGTAGAACCTAGAACGCGCAACTGTTTTGTACGTAAGCGGAAATCGGAGGTATATTCAGTTGCAACGGCATTGAGTTCTGTACAATGGCGCGGCCGCTTCTGAAGAAAGAGGATGATCGCGATAACGAAGGTGTATTTCTGAATTTCGATTGTTTTTTGCTTGATGTTAGTTTCTGTTGGTTCTGCTTGGGTTTTAGTTTTCGTTCTGTTTTCACGTTGGGAATCAAGTTTCAGATCTGTGGGCTTCTCTTAGTTCGAGATTACGGAGTGTTTTTTCTATGAATAATGGGTCAGAATACTCGAATAGTTGATGTAGCTTGTACATTTTGTATATGATTTGATTATCCGTGAGACCGCATTGGATTTAGCTTGTATCGTCGATTTGATCATCTATATAATTTAGCTGATTTGCCGATGCTTGAATTTATGTTGTATTATCGGTTTACGCACCGGTTGTGTTGATTGTGGCAGAAAGTGGATCAATACTGATGTTCCATTTCAGTTGTTTTGTGCCTTCTTCTTGTGGTTTTAACTTTTTTACGCGAAAAATTGTTGGTACCATTGTAGTAATTCGTACTGTGATCTTAAACTAACACCGGCAGGTGAGTACTTGCCATTTTCGGGGATTGAGAAGAGCACAGTACCCTCAGCTGGATGCTAGGAGATGTTCGCAAGTACTCTTCAGTGTCTGAATGTCAATTGTTCACTCAAGAAGTTTGGTGTGTGAAGTGAGCGGAACAGTTTAGTTTTAGAAATTAATTTTCACCACTTTACTTTTGGGCATTGTTATCATGGGATGGGGCTCAAGTGCGAAGCACTTGGTATGGCGTGCGATTAATAACAACGACGTTCGCCCAGAAGAAATGATACGTAATACATATTTAAATAAAGCTTCATTGTTATCTGATATATTTAAGTATAAAGTCATTGGTTTAGTTGGACCATATGTGGAATTGAGTTACTGGCATCTTGTTATTAGTGCTTTGAAGGTGTTCTGAGGCTTTAAACCACACGAGCGTGTATTTCGTGGCCATGGCGACCACTCTATTGATGGATAGATGGCTATTCCATGACTTGTGTCTAGCCTAAAAAATGCCTGGAATAACCTAGGCCCAGATTTTGAGCTTATAGGTGAATATGGTCTCGGGCCAAGGGAAAGCCTGGTAGAAGCTGTTAATCATCAATCTTCTCGACATGCAACCCTGTGAGGTCAGTGATTCACTTCAAGAAGATACCATATATCCATTATCCTAGATTCGTTTCAAATTTATTATAACTTTGTCTCGAGTTCACTGCATTCTGCGGAATGATTTGTCTCCTGTGGTTCCACCGCTGTAGTCTCAGACTTGGATTTTAGGGGAGCCTGGGAGGGATATTAAGATTTAGTTATCATAAGTTTTGCAGCTTTCCATTATGTGAAAACTGACGCCGGTGTCCGGGTTTGTTATTCAGGTACCTCGGTTTGTTGTTTGCATCTCTCTTGAATCATTGGACAACAGTATTTATACCGCGCCATCTTATACCACATATTTTTTACTGTAGGGTACAGAAACAGTCCCAAAGAACTCGAGATCGCATACATGTTTATTATCAGGGATATACATCGGAAATGTCAGGGTTCTTGTGCGGTTGTCGTTTGGGATTGATGGCTCGAAACAAGTGGGTATGAGGTTGCTTGTGAGGTCGGGATAAGAATGTTAGTGATGCTATTCCTGAAATTGTTGCCAGCGGCTCGAAACAATTTCTGACGAATGAATTGTAGATACGGAGGGAATGGCTTTCGAGGAATTTATTTATTCGCGTGCCTTTGTATTATATGATTGAAGCAAACTAGTTGAAACAATGAAAAGCACCATATGCACATTCTCCCAAGCCAAACAATATATGAACTTTGTTTTGTTGATATCTTTTCAGTTTTTATCAATATTTTATGTACAGATGACTGAAAATTCTGGGATCTGATAATAAAGAATTACGTGAAATATGATAATGAGGATAAAAGATTTGTGTTCTGGGAGGGGCTCTACACATGGTGTGTCTGGGTGGCATGATAAGGCGATTGATGAATAATCACGGTATTATTCATGTATTTCACGGACATGAATTTTTATCATTTCAGCCCATGAAGCTCGATTCTGACCTGTCCTAGTAACATTTTCAAACGTTTTACCTGGCAATTTATCCGGCTTTATCCAAATACAACACGCACATATTTTAAAATGCAACACCGATCAAATTTAAACTGGGAATCCTTATATATATATATATATATAAATGTTATGTATGTATGTATATCTAGATATCTGAAAAGCTGGAGACGTGAGGAAACAGGCACGATGGATCTATTTCCAAGTGTAAAAAAGTCAGAATGTAGACATTGATTCACAATTCACACATCTGTGTGCAAATTTTGACCTAACCTAACTAGCAAGTCACCACCACTTCCAAAATCATTCCTCTTTCCACTAACGTGTATTTCTTAATTTGTGCTTTTTGGAATTTTTTTCATTACACGTAGAACAGGGGTTTTTCTAAAAAAAGTATACAATTTTTTACTCTTGGAAATGACTGAAAACATATATTATAACCAAATAATTTTTTGTTTTAAAAAAAGATATGTTCTATTTGGAGAAATACTTGTAGAACGATTTATACAAGCTGGTTTTTAAAAAATTTTTATATAAGTGTTAAAATGTTGTTTTAAAAATGATATATATTTGAACAAATAATTCTATACTAATGTTTCTACTTAAAGAAGAATTTTCTAAAATATTATTCAGGTATTATAAAAATTACACTGAAGGAATTTTTTTAATTATTACATTATTATACAAATTATAACCAGAAGGGATATTTTTTTGAAAAGAAAGACATGAATATATATTTTATAAAAAACATATATTTTAAGTTATTTTACTTATCACAGTAAAGAGAGTTTTAAAAACCTTTTCCAAAGCAGAGGTGTACTTATTGTTTTATTTTCTGTGTATTATTTGATAGTCTGAAAATAATTGATTATATTCAATTTATAATTTTTGAAATATCAAATTTATATCAATTGGTATTAAGTTAACTATATATATCTATTATGAGTAAAAAAAAATTACCTAGTTCTAAGGAAAAATCAAAATATCGTTAATAGTCAGATACTTTTCTGTCATCTTAATAACATGGACACCTTTTTTTATTTCTTTTTTATTTTTTCTTTTTTCTTTGGAGTTGACAAAAACTTGATCTTAAAGCAATCGACTTATATAAAATTCAATCTCAATTGCGACATACTATTTTTTTTATTCGAAATCGTTGGAACATATTTCCTGATAAAATAATGTTAAGAAAATAAACCAACAAAAGAGAGAGAGCTCTTTTGCATTCTCCATTAATTCTCTCAAATTTTCCTTTGTCCTCTCTTTGTTTTTATTCACTGCTTCTCCTTAGTCTCCCACCCAACCTCCTTCGGACATATCGTTCTTCCGACCACTACTTCTCTTTATTTCTTCATATCGTTTAATCGAGCTTACAAAATTCAAGAAACCATAGCATCTGCAGTCAGGTAGCTAGATTTTCTTCTGGGTTCCGGTATATTTCAAGAAAGATCGAAGCTACTAGTTTTTTCTGCTGGATCTGTTAGAGCATCCATCCAGGATAAAAAGATGTGTAATGGGGAGGGAATGGAATGATTTGAAGTGAGATTTTTGTGTACGTCAGCTCGTGCGAAGCTTGTTATGCAAGTGGGCCGTGGAATTTGATCCTTTTATATTCAACGTTGAGATATATATTGAAGTAGCTGTTGCAGAAATACTACTGTTAACTGATGGCTGCTGTCTAATCAGAGTTCTCGGATTCTAGTTTAATAGGATTGTCTTTGCTTTTCTCGACTTTGGATCTTTTCTTCGACGCGATCGACGATGCCCCTTTGATGTAAATAAACTTCATTCGTTCAATCTTTTGTTCTTGTCTTGTCTAATTCTTGACCTGTGGTGGAAGATAGAAAGATTGAGATTTCAGAGCTGGCAAACAATTGGTGGGAAAGGAATATAGATGTGGGATTAATGGCGGGTAATTTCGAGCATCATCATCTTCTTGCCTCAGATCTCCACCTGCACCAGAACCCTTCTCATCAGAATCTCACCTCAGAAATACAACCCTCTTCGCCGCCGGAAAAAGCTCGCGACGCGGTGGCCACCACTAGCTCCGGCGGTACTCCCACCATCAGCCGCCGACCTCGAGGCAGGCCGCCGGGTTCGAAGAACAAGCCGAAGCCTCCCGTGTTCGTCACGCGCGACAGCCCCAATGCTCTCCGGTCCCACGTTCTGGAAGTCTCGGCTGGCAACGACGTTGTGGAGAGCGTGAATGTTTATGCGAGAAAGAGGGGGCGTGGGGTTTGTATACTCAGCGGAAGTGGTACAGTGTCGAATGTGGCCCTGCGCCAGCCGGCGTCTCCGGCGGGGACAGCTGTGACTCTTCAGGGCCGTTTTGAGATACTCTCGCTTTCCGGTACGGTCCTTCCACCGCCTGCTCCGCCGGGTGCTGGCGGGCTGTCGATATTCTTGTCTGGTGGCCAGGGACAGGTCGTTGGAGGGAGTGTAGTGGGGCCGCTGCTAGCTTCGGGCCCAGTTGTTCTGATTGCCACTTCTTTCTCAAATGCGGTGTTTGAGCGTCTACCTTTGGAAGAAGAGGAGGAGACGGCGGCCCCCGCCGCCGTCACCCCGTCTCAGCCTTCTGCATCCCAGTCATCCGGTGTCACCGCCGGCGGGCATGTCAGCGAGGGTGGCACCGCCGCTGGAGGCGGTGGCAGCTCTTTCTTCAGCCCCTCAGCTGCCCTCGCCAGCGGCGCCACCTACCCATTTCCCGTGAATCTATTCGGCTGGGGTAGCGGAAGCGCAGCGAGGCCACCCTTTTGATTTACAATCAAATGTCGATTCCACGTGGGGGTTTAGCTAGCAAGTTCCATTGTTCTTTTTTCTCAGGCTTCCATATCAGTGCTCCAATTATCAGCTTGGAAACGCCAGAAATTAAGCCAGGATTCACGTGTAATTTATGGGATTTCTTTCTTCCAAACTTCTTCAATTTACTGCACCTTGTGTACTACAAATTTTACACCAGATAGCAGTGTGGTGGTGATTGTAAATTGACATTTTCTTTTAGTGAAAGCTGAAGCTGGATTCATATCATTGCTGAATCGGGTTTTTGTTTGTTTTCTAAGTGTAAAGATCAGACAAGATGAGACCAGTCAATGGCAGGCAGCACATGCATTAAAAAATTGGAAGCAATTACATTTTCAAGGTCAGTAAATCAGGGTGATACTTTTGAAATTTGGTCATTTGTAGTATTCAAGTTGCCTTTTGAGATTTTCCTTTTGTGTTCATTTATTCATGTATCTATGGGTGTTGCATATATATACATTAATGTTCCATATTCTTATGTCTCTCCTCCTGATCCATGCATGATAACTTACATAGTTTTAATTAGAGGTTAATGATATAAAAAATTCTAAGGTTTATGTATTCTGAAGAGGGTTTATTTGATAACAATGGAAGTTAGTTTAGGATTCTGGTGTGATCAAAGGTTTAGTTTTTCTAAGATAGCATTTACACTCCAAATTTTGTCACGCTACAATATATGCGAAAAATAATGGTCCGTAACATAATAAAATAGCTTCGTTACTTAACATGGATAGATTGAAAAATGTCTGGATTGTTCGTTTGGGGGCTTTTCTTTGATATGTTCCTAAAAATTTTTAGAATGCAATAAGACATTTCCCATGCTATTTTGTACTTACGAATTAACATATTTATATGTATGTGGATCAGTAGAAATCTACACCATGAACGTTGTTGAAAACCTTCGAAAAACATTAGTCCCTGTACAACTAAATAACGGGATAAAAGTTTGCTCTACTTGTATGATTAGTTCCGTTATCAATAATGGATCTAGTATGCAATGGACATCTCACATCTGGGAAGATGATAGGCTTATATAAAATTTATGCTATGATTATATATCTATATTATACACCTCACCAATGGATCGAATGCAGTGTTTATTTATTAGTTGTAAATTGCATTTTCTTAAGTCCATATTTTAAATGTATCTTGTGGATTTCGACTTTATTTTCGTGTGTTTGATGTCTCGACAGCCAAGTATCAAATCCATCTTCTTCTTATTTGTGTTATTTACACTGTAAGGATGTGAAATCGGTTATGATATGTTCGGTGTAAATAAATTACATATCAAATATATTCTCTTATTGCAATATGAGAGTAGCGGTCACGGATATTCGTTAGGCCTTCGCAAGAATGTAACTGTGGAAGAAGGGTTTTATGAAAAAAAAAACTCATTCTTCCTTTTATACATAACAATACAAAATTTCACTCCAATTTTTTTTTTCTTGTGTTGTGTTTTCTTAACGAGGTCTATCTACAATGATCCGGATTAAAGCATAATAATATAGATGGGAATAAGAGATGAGAGGTGCAAGTTTCCATTTCCCACCTTAAAGTTGTTTTTGCCTTTCTTGTCTAAGTTCACTCAGTTTATTGTGTGTGTGTGTGTGTGTTGTTTTTAGGGTTGAAGGGTATGCATGTAATGTGGAGACAGAGGAGCAGTAACTTTTGAGTTCCATCCAGTCGATCCTATCGAGTAGTAATGTCAAGTAGTGTAATGAGTGGCACACAATTCAATGTACATTGCCACTTCTGACACATCTTTCCACTTTGCTCTTTGATGCTTTTCATGCTCTCCACACAAATCAATACCATCCCATCTTCCTGGGGATATATATTTCTACAAAATCCCATCTTGGCCCCTGACTTGTGGAATTTTTGTAAATGGCCCCCTAAAGCATTGTATTTTCATTAACAACGAGTCAATTCGCAATTCTTTGCAGAAGCATTTTCTTCACACAAATTAAATCCATTAGTCCCTAATAAATCGACAGTGCCGCAGGTGCAACACTTTAATATCACTTCCCTAGCGATATATAATCTTAGAAGTTTTTATTACATCATTATATTTTAGTTGTAATTTTGTACCCATTTTTAGTAAAGAATGGGATCACAATTACTAAAGTAGCAAACCACCTTTCTTTCTGTGTGGACAATGGTTAAGTATATATATTGGCATTCTGAGCAGGTTGCAGTAAGTCGCTGATCGAAGATTTAGACCAATCAAACCAAATAAAAGCCAATCATAATTGAACTCGAGCACGATTGGCAGCATAAAAGATGATGTAATCTTTGGAACAAAGATTCATTCTTTTTAAACCTGAAGTTAGATTGGCCCCAAGCCTGGAAAAAGGAAACCTCCATAGACTTCTTGTTTGCATTAATGTTGCAATATTAATCATACAAATGTTATGGTCATTGCTACACAAAACTAATTCAGAAGCTTCTACAATGAGATGGGTTTGCTGCTTTTCCAGTCATCAGAAAAATGCCGAATCTTTGCAGAAGGTGAATATTTAGCTGGGCTGCTCAAAAGGAACAATAACGTAGAGACGTCCATACTGGTTCATGAACGCAGAAGTCCGGCGTGGATCGATCCTCGCAGGTAACCTAATAATCTGGAAACCCAGTCATCACTAAAATGTTAAATGCTACTGAAATTTGGTTTATCCAAGCAAGTCGAAGAATTAGGGATCCATCAAGATCATGTCCGTGAGAACAATGCACAAACTTGGCTTTCGTAAATGCAACCAAACTGGATCAATAAAGTTGGGAGATATAATATAGATTTCCATGATGAAGTGTGAGATTACCTTTTGGAAGGGTGTAATTCCCCAAAGGTGATCAATTTTCTGAGGCTGACCCATTATGATCACACGCCCAGCAGGATCCGATTGAACTCGCACCTATGCACATAGTAATAATGATTCAGAACTAAGTTCACAGTTCTGAATAGAGAAATCACACGCATCTGCAAGCCCTCAAAAAGAGGGAATTTAAAAAGCAAAAAACAACCACACATCAGTAAAACATTGAGAAACTACGGATCCAACACGAGCATGTTTTTACTGAAGAAAACCAGAAACATGAAGAGGGTGCGACATCTGATTCTTGTTCGAGCGTGGGCGGGGATTTTGCAAGAAAAGCCTCACGAGATACACACCTCGTTACATAAAAGCCCCGGGATCAAGCCATAAACTTTAAAGCAATTTCTCTGCACACCAAAACAAGATAAGGCCAATTTTGTCATGTCGAAAATATGGCATCTTTGAGGCAACCAAAGTCAAAAGTTTGAAGCAAACATACACTCTTTCGTACATTGATCTTCACCCAATCAGCTGATAGGCCAACATCAACAACTCCTGTCAGCAGCCTGCCAACCAATAGTACTTTGAAAAATGGCACAAGTAAAATTATCTGAGTGGAAAAAATTAGTTCAAGAGGCTTTTGCAGCAAAAACAAGCTATTATTCCACCACCATCTACCAGTTTAAAGCATATTCTTTGTCCCAGGTTTGTTACCTTGGAATAGAAGTCTAGGCTATGCTACTCCAGAAACTAATTTAAAAGAGTCAGGAAAAAGCATAATACAAACTTCCAACCACACGTTTTATACAAAAGCATTTTAGAGAATTCAAAAATATAGTTGAAGTTAGTTTTGAAAATTTATGGATGAATATCTGGCACGAGAATTATCATAGTGCACGTGTACCGTTCATTGTAACGGGTAAGCACCCGTTTGAATTAATGATATGTTACAAGCCAGGCAAGTATCATCTTCACTGCGACACAACAATTAAAAGATCAAGACCAAAAAAGCCATGAGCTGTAACCATTTCAAATCCAAATCCATTTCGGATCTCAGTTCAAATCAGAGACAACACACCTTCTGCACTATCAACATATATAAAATGATATATTATAAAAAGAAAAAGGATTAATCAAATCACGCTTGCCGCCGGTGACATGCATTTGAATCGAAAGATCGACTTCTAGCCTCCAAACAAAATCAGATTACTCATAGCAAGCCACCGAAAAACAGGAATGAATATATCATTAGCCCAACCTTAACTGCTTAGATCTTTCAGTTCGAGCAGTTTTGATTGAATGACCCGCAGCATTTGGTATTTTCTGTTCGATTGAGTCTGAACCACGCCTCCTCTACAAGCAACACATCAAAAAAAGATATCTTGATACACTAAAGCCTAAGAACCATCCTCTTCCATGAGATATCACCAGATTTAATGTACAACAATGAATTACCAAATACACGATACATGAGAAAAGAATTCAATTTCCAGCTCTAAAAGGGAAGCACGCACAAAGAGAGACAAAAATAAGAAATACCGCAACCAGAAAAATAAAGGTATTGATAAGAAAATAATCTACATGTGTGTTATTTGATCAGCATATATTAAATTCTTTCATCAGTGTTATTCTACAATAATATCATTACTTACTATTTTGGACAGCTACATAAGAAACAAGATACACTAGTACCCTACCTGATCAGATGTGAGACACTATGAAAAACATAAACCGAGGGCAAAGTTCAACGTCTTGGGATAAAATAACATGAAATCAGAGGATAAATACAAACACACCTTACTGTCAACACCAGAAGCTTCAGATTCAGGGGACATTACTCCTGGTACTTGAAGCCCACTACTTTGTGTCTTGTGCCTCTCATATTCCAGGACATGCTGTGCATGTGGATAGGAAATTAGGTCCTCAAATATAAGAAAACCGTAGTACTTGATCAAAAATAATAAAACAATATGCAGCACCTGCTAGAGAGGAAACTATACAAGAAATGCATAAATCTTATTCTAATCTCTTTCACAATTGCTCAGGGCAACAAACACAGTTAAAGCATATATATATCCAATCAATATAGTTCCCGTACTCTAGTTCAACTCTTCGTAAGCTTGTAGGCACAAATAGGATGTTTAGTCAGATTCATATTTTATCTCCAAGTACTTTAAATGATATAAGGTACTCTACTTTTTGAAGTGAATCGATATGGAAAAAGTTCTACTAACAAGATGAGTATAAACACGATACAGGGATTCAATTCCTTAGACCTCACAATTTTATAAGCAGCCGAAAATTGCAAATCAAGGATATCTATCTCAATTTCACAAAGATGAGGCAGGTCCTGCAGTAGGACTACATCAGTTGCTACTAGTTACAGATGGATAGAATTCAAAACATTGTTGCACGAACAAATGAAAGTTGAACCCGAATGTCACCTTTTCATAGTAAACTCGGAAAGTCCAATAAATTGTTGTACATGTCCTGTAGAAGGAAAGATGAGATCAACTAACCATCTTTCATAACCTCTCTCATTATAGTGACAAAAACAATAGATTATATTGATTAAACAGGCTGCACAAGCATGCCAACAGAAGTGTCAAGAAGTGGAAAACAAAGCATTCAAAAATGTTTTCCTTTCATGCAAAATGGGATCTAAAGATAAGTACAATAATATATCCCTTAAATTTCGAAGCAGACGACAATTTATCGTCCTAATTAACGAGCATTGATGAAAGCAATTCCAATAGAAATGCTTCACAGCAATTCAAAAGCATTGATTAAACTCGAATAAATTAATTTAGAGGACAAGTGTACTAGTTCAATAGAAAGTTACTGACACTCGCCTGATCATTAAATGAGATGAATAAAGAAGGAAAAAACACATCTACACATGCAAACAAGACCTGCCATGAATTTCCAAAAGACAGCCTTACTCTGGTGGGTGGAATGACTCTCCAACCTGCATCCACAACTTGTCTCTATTTACCTAGTTAGGGATCCATAAAGTTTCATGAGTACAGAGTCCAACGCCAAAAGTCATCTATGCTAATTGGTAGATATTATGATTATAGCTGAAAGTTCGATGGGTTAGCAGCACGAAAATACAAGATCTCAGAGGCTAGTTTAAGTGATTGCTCGTCAAATATTCCACCAGTAGGAAGAACAAAAGTAAAATATCAGAGCCAAATTTTGCAAGAGTTGGGGATTGCTCGGAAACTTTGAGAATATTTGATTTTATTCATTCAGTCGAGAGACATTCGTTAAGCTCACATATACTGATATGTAAATTAGATTTTAAAGCAGGGTTATGAAAAGGCAACGCAAACATAACGGCAACACAACCTGGACCCGGTAAAAGGAAAGAAACTCTAGGTTACTGAAACAATAAAGGATCAGAATTCATTAAGTGGCAAAAAATATTATCACAAGAATTTTCTGGGCAGTTTCAATGTTCATGCCATGCTTAATCAATTAAAAGGACTAACAACACTTTCCATGTCAAAGGTCGATTGACAAATAATGAGCTGAGTAGTGTAGACAAGAAATTTTTCTTCTTGCAAACAAAAGGACAAAAATTTGCAATGCAGGATTGTGGAAGGATAAGATACATACTGAGACAAGTTGTAAGCAACAGAGATAACCTCAATTGCATGAAGAAAAACGTAAGTACACCAGAAGTCAGTTTCAGTTGAACTGAACAGGCACAAGACCATGGAAAATAGTGATGCCTCAAATATTTGTTTCTGGCATCACAACCATGGTTCAGTGGAACGGTTGCAGAATAGCTGAATAGCCATATTGGAAGAGAGTGGCTACGGCAGTATCACAACCATGGTTCAGTGGAACGGTTGCAGAATAGCTGAATAGCCATATAACTGCATTTATTAACATATCATGCCAATTTCTTGGCGTTCTGAAAAGATATCGGTTATTGCGGAACATTTTTATTTCTTTTTTCTAAAGTATCAGGCGATTCGTCAGCATCAAAAATAATTTCAACCATCATGGAAACATTCTCTTTGTTTGTCTGTCAGTACTTTCCACAAATTTTCAAAATTTTTGAACTTTTTTAATTGTCTTCCCACAAAATCTCATGCAGTTACTGTGACTGACCCGTGAAATGCCAATAGAACTAGAACAGTAGCCTTTGCAACGCCCTCTGTGACTGTGCCCTCGAACAATGATCATAACTACTGGACAGATTCAAACATTTCAGATAATTGGATATGTACTCGTGTCCCTAGACCTTGGCAAGTTGTACTTTCGAATTTGTACCACAGCAATATATAAAAATGATTAAGATGCCATATAGCACCTAAAAAATGCAAATAATCTACAACACCCACCCCCCTACTCCCCCCCGCCTCCAAAAAGTCAAGCCAACCAAAACACAGAAACCAAAAGGCGTCATCATTGCAAACAATTTTCCTGAGAGATAATGTACACGATGCATAAAAAAATGCCTATGTCAATAACCACTATAGATTCAAAAGAAATTAAGTGAATGTAAATTGTCATCGGCAAAACAATTTTAGCTAGATATCACAAGGTTCCCTTTAGCAGGAAAGTTCTGTTAGTACAATTTACACACCCTTGAAGAACAACATCTAATATTATTTTTTTTAAATATATAATAGTTTCAAGTTTCAACAAAGGAATGGCATACATAATAAGTCAACAAAAAGAAAGAGACCTACTGTCGTTAAATGACCTATCTCACAGGTATGTGTTGTGTCTGAGTGTAAATGTAAACACAGATAAATGAAAAATGTGCAAGTTAAGGAAGAAAGAGAGGAAAAAAATGAACGGTCGTTATGGGAAGGAATACAGCTGGAAATGGAAACCGATGCAGCTGCATTCCACCCAAAGATGAGGTACTGGTTCCTCTACGACTCGCATGTGGAGGTCTAGTCATTCCTGAACATGATACACACTCTTTAAGAAATAAGATCTGTTTCTGTGTAATATTCTAGAAATTATGTATTTGATAGAAAATTCAACTTGATATCTAATATAGATTTTGCACAATATTGAAAAAGGGTAAAAAATGCTCCATTCGTCTACAAACAAGAATGAGCGATTATTACATTCCATTTTCAATATCTTAGCAACCTTAATATCCACTTCAAGGGTTCCTCAAGCGTTTAGCGTATGCTAAGGCACATGTTTCGAGGTCAAGCAATGCGCTTAACTAAAGGGTCTCTCCCCTGAACTTGTATCTAAGCACAAGGACTGAGACTCATTGAGGCATGCACCTTATGGGCATATGATTACTATGTTTTGTGGTGAAAGTAGAACTAACAAATAAAAATAAAATGGACTATCAAGTATGCCTGAGTAAGAAAAAGGAGGAAAGTCGTACCCGGCCATAACCTCCCAATCTCATAACAACTCTCCACAACCTAGCAATGAAGAAAGGAAACAAATCTTTACCCGATAACCAATGCATAAACAAATAATGCACGACGTACTTACTTTAGGAAATTTAGTGGTTCCCCACAAAATTTTAGTGGCTTAAACTCCATTGCCCTCTCCCGATGAAAAGTTTCAAGTTCCTTCATAAATGTGACTTGTTCCTCTGGCGTTCCGTCATCGTCGTCTACAGTCTAAGAATGAAGGAAAATCAACTTAAAACTCAGATTCTGGTTACTTAACATCCCCAATCACTCACACTCACAATTATATATTACTTGATCCATTTCTTCGTCCATGTTACATTTCTGACTCAAAGAATCTTCATCGGATGATGATTTAGGAAGCTGCTTATTTTCACAAAAATTAATCTCAGCAACAGTTTCTATCGCCTTCTGTTCCACTGCAATAGCTAATGATTCATTTCCCGGTTCATCGGGATCTTGTTCTCCATTCTCACGTTCCTTTGTATCCTCCTCCACAGAAATTGCAGGGGGCGATTTTTCTTCTTTGCAGTTATCTCTTGACTCTTTAACATAACTTCTCGAAACATAAGGGTGATTTTCAGTATCCTCCATCTCTACAGCACTCTTATACATTTTGATATCTACTAAACACATCAATAACGCTTCCATTAAACGTTTTTAATAGTGAAACGTTTCGAAATCAGTATGCGGGGAGGGCAGAATAAAACCCACGATTAAAATCACAAGATAAAAATAAGAACCAAAACAAAAATCAAAACACTTGTCCAAAAGAAACAAAAACACGCGATTCCACGTCAAAAACCCTAATCTTTAACTAAGAAACACCTTGAATGGCCGCGCATTAACAAAAGAAAAGTAACCACCGTGGAAGAACATTGAAAAGACGGGCCAAGAAAACATTTTTATGCTGTCAAACTTAACTCAAAGATTCACATATTGAACGTTAAACGTACATCATACCAAATACAACTGAAACAGAGGCAAATCTTAATGGTGGACCGATTCCACCCAAATCAGCTCGTGTTTTCAGATTTCTTGAATATTGGAGAATATAAGGAGGCAGTAAACATTAAAAGGAAACAGCAAAAGGTGAAAATAAGAAAGGGAATGATTGAGAAATCTGGTGGCTTTGCAAACACAAGATTTACGGTTGGTAGTTTCGCTGTTCAAGAAGACGTACGGGCTTATGCTAAAAAATAGAGGGAAATCTTGAAACGTAATCCATTAATATGCGAAAATTTTAAATGGGGTTATCATAATGATTTGGTTAATTATAGATATTAATCACATACAATTTTATGTTTTGTTAGAAGTTAAAAATACCAACAACTATAATTTTTTTCTTTCTATAAATACATTGGTAATTTAAATTTAAATCAATAAATTTGTATATGTTATAAATCATAAAGAAACATGAGATAGTAGAAAATATGTAGAGAAAATTCGTAAAATCAATATTCAGATGTGATTTTTAATAAAACTCATATGTTTATTTAGAGAACACATATTTTGAAGATATTATCTTTACATATTTATCTTGATCACGAATCTTTCATATCTATCTAGATATAAATAATCATGTATAAATATATTATTACATATTTACATAACAATATAATGAATATCTATATTTTAAACCATCTCTGTTGGCATTGATACGACCTATTTTCAAAAATGATACCAATTGTACGAATATCATGAATAAGATAGAATTTCAAGTTATTTGAAAAAAAATATTGATGTTCATTAAGAAATTTTCACACGATTATTTCCAAGTACCAGTTACCTATTAAAATATAATTTCTTTAAATTTAGTAAAAAAACATTATATTATAAAATCGAATATTTTGTATACTAAACAATCTATTTTTTCCAATAAAACTATATAAATTCAGCTCCTTAGACTCAAATGCTGTCTACGGCCGTGGTCATTTGCATATTAAATCAAGTAGACAGGATTTTTGAATCTTTTTGGTATTTGTATTTACTAATAACTAAAAAAATTAAAAATGAAAATTTGGTTAAATCGAAAAAACAGAAATAATTTTTGTTTTAAAGACGACTTATGATGCTCTATATTTATAGGCTCTAAAAATACAATTTATGGCCATCAA
The DNA here is from genome assembly GCA_001598015.1 of Dorcoceras hygrometricum. Classification (NCBI taxonomy): domain Eukaryota; kingdom Viridiplantae; phylum Streptophyta; class Magnoliopsida; order Lamiales; family Gesneriaceae; genus Dorcoceras; species Dorcoceras hygrometricum. The sequence goes on from KV015579.1 coordinate 76,657, forward strand.
GTATAAAGAGAGAATGGTATTTGGTCCAATGGGAACAACAATTTGAGCGGCTATTAAATTGGGCTATTGAATAGGTCGTGGATGAACCGTAGAAATCGAACAAATCGCGGGACTCGGACACAAATTCCAGCAAATAGTTGATATTTGTAGCTTTCATATTTTTCTAGTAATTTCTATATTTTCTTTAACCATTTCAAAAATTGTAAAGATAGTTAATTTAAACGATTGGACCTTCGGTCTATGGTTAGAGCCGATAAAATAGGTCAAACTCTTCGGGTTAGCCCGCTCCACCATAAACAATAGACGAGGCGGACTACTAGAATGATAGCTCGTTTGGAGGTGTATCGAAACGGACTGGCCCATTTAGATCATTGGTTGTGATAGGCGGGACATGGTGGGTTGGCCGTGGGTTGTTAAAAAAATAATTATTAAAAGTTATATTATTAATCTTTCAAATTATCATTATGTTTGGTTAAGAATTGTATCACATACATATTTTTTAAAGATGAATTAGTTTTAAAAGATTTAAAATGTTAGGACCGAAAAATGGGAGATTAATGAAATAAATGCAAAGCGAGCGTTGATACTAAATAAATAAAAATTTTGCGCTGCTATAAGGAGGTGCAATACCTCGGGTTTTGAACATAAATCGAGCACTGGAGACAGATCTGGTATGAAATAAAATCATGCGGAAAACACCAGAACTGAATCCTGATATTTTAAAAGTTAATGCAAACAGATTTCTGTTAGACAGAAATCTGTTACTGTGCGTGTGTGACAACTTGAGTGTTATGCAATGCTAAGATTAAAGTGCGTATGCGGAACTGTAAATAATAAAGAATACAATACACAGCTTATTTGTTTATGGAAGTTCGGACATCAATATCCTACGTTTTCCCTTATTCCTTCTTCAGGAAGGTTCCACTAGAAGATTTGATCTACACATCGTGTACAGACCCGATCCCACAACCAGCAGCTGCGAGAACTCCTAGACTCCACCAGCCCTCGGCTGTCACTCACTTGTTTTACGCCTATGTGAGAAAGGCTACAAACACAGAGTTTAACGTCGTCGTGCTTGGACGTGATCTGATTTTTGTTTGTGATTCACTCGCTAAACAATTACGCACATCTCTCAAAATATGCGAGTGAATCTGTGTGTGTGAGATTTTAACTCTCAAATGAATAAATCTCACACACTGGGAAAATGCTTCTACAAAAGCTGATGAAGACTCAACTTGTCAACTGTGCAATAAGCGCTCCTCTGGTTGAATAATAGTTGACAGCTTCGTCTCTCTGTTTTTCTTCCCTCTCAATTTGTGCACTGTGCAACAAATTAATCTATCAAAAAATCCCCTTTCTTCAACAGTGCTCCTTGTATATATATTGCTGTTCAAATTTCTTCCCGTTAGACACAAGTTTTCTTCTGTTGAAATGTGTTCCTTAAAGTACCGACAGTGAGTTGTCCTTGTGTCATTTTCTTTTGCAGGCTTTTTGTCATCTTGTGATTTTGCCTTTTACGTTCCAGCAGCTGGTTGCTTTAATTTGTTCCTTGTTCTTCGGCTGGTTAACATTTCTGTTTTTTTACCTTTGCACAACATCCGATTTTTCTGTCCAATGCAACTGTTCACTTCGACTGATTTCTTCTTTTCTTTTCCTTTGTTCAAATGTTGCTTCTTCACAACTGAAGAGATCTTTTCTACTGCTGAAAACATCTTTTGTTTGCACTGATTAATCTCTTCATCGTCTGCTACGTCTGATATTTTCTTTGGTGCAACGTCTGGTTTTTCTCTTTGGTGCAACGTCTGATTTTACTCTTTGCAGCGTCTGGTTATATCTTGTTCACAGCGTCTGGTTTTTCTTTACAACTTCTGGTATTCGTCTGATTCCATTTTGTTCACCACAACGTCTGGATTTTCTTCATCACGTCTGGTTTAATTTATCCTTTGCAATCCAGTGTCTGGTAATTTGCGCAATGCAACGTCTGGTTTTTGCTTCTTTGCATCTGGTTTTTCTTTTCATTGTAGCGACTGGTTTATCTTCAACTGCTGCTGCGTCTGGTTCTTTCCTTCAACTTCTTTGTGTTGCATCTGGTTCAATTATTCTTTGTGCCGCATCTGGTTTATCTAATCTACCAGCATCTGGTTTTTCTATGCTCTTTGGCTTAACATCTGGTTCCAGTCTTCGCTACGTCTGATTAATATTTATCTACCAACGTCTGGTATTTCTCTTTGCTTCGAAAGCATATCCAGATCCATCAATCGATGTCTGATACATTTATTCTTTGCGTCTGGTCATTTTATCAACTGCTGAATCCAGATTTCTTTTTGCGTTCTTACCAGATTTCTCTTTTAATTTCACTGTAGCTTGCGACTGAATCACTGTAGCTCGCGACTGAATCACTGTAGCTCACAGCTGATAAAATCTTTTCTTCTCACGACTGGACAGATTCTGCTTCATGACAGTTTTCTTCGATAGCTAACATCTGTACACTAAGTAGAACCATTAGTAACAATAACAGGTTTTGTGTAATTCAAAACTTAATCTGGATCTGTCAATCTCTCCCTTTTTGATTTATACAAAACCTCAAATAATAAATGCATGATCTAACAATTCTCTCCCTTTTTGTGGGAATAAAAAATGGTTAGAAATCTGGTCTTCCCGATGAATTTTAAAATGAAGCTCTCCCTACACTGTCACACCAAAAATCATGACAACAGGAACTATTTTCAGATTTGAAAATAAAAGAAATTTGGGAAGAACCATATGCATGAATGATATGATTTTAAAAGAGCTAAAAATATGCTTCTGCTTTAGCCTATATATGCAGAGAAAGATTAATAATAACTCTCCCTATCTTTTATAATATAAGCTCAAATCATTTAAAAAAAAAAATGAAGCACCAGCTGAAATTTCCGCATAACAGAAAGTTTTAAAAGCTATCAGAGCACACGAAAATATTGTTTCAAATAAGAACATGTGCTACTGAGTCACTCACATATGAAGAACCAGAAAGAAAATATGACATCTAAAAATCATATTTTAATTTCTCCTATTTCGTCCCATGTGCTAAAATGAGTCACCGAGCCTCGCTCCAGGTGAGCTCATAGCCCAACCGAAATAGGATCTTGGCATCCGAACGGAACTCGCGCATTCCGTGACAGTTCATCAAGAGAGAACAAAAAAAAATCATTTTCACCTGGCCTTCATAATATAAGCTTCTCAAAAACATTTAAAACATTTTAAAAACATAGCACATGCGTTTTAAAATAAGTGCTCGTTCAAGAACAACCTGCTCTGATACCACTTGTTAGGATCGAAAAATGGGAGATTAATGAAATAAATGCAAAGCGAGCGCTGATACTAAATAAATAAAAATTTTGCGCTGCTATAAGGAGGTGCAATACCTCGGGTTCTTGAACATAAATCGAGCACTGGAGACAGATCTGGTATGAAATAAAATCATGCGGGAAACACCAGAACTGAATCCTGATATTTTAAAACTTATTGCAAACAGATTTCTGTTAGACAAAAATCTGTTACTGTGCGTGTGTGACAACTTGAGTGTTATGCAATGCTAAGATTAAAGTGCGTATGCGGAACTGTAAATAATAAAGAATACAATACACAGCTTATTTGTTTATGGAAGTTCGGACATCAATGTCCTACGTCTCCCCTTCTTCCTTCTTCAGGAAGGTTCCACTAGAAGATTTGATCTACACATCGTGTACAGACTCGATCCCGCAACCAGCAGCTACGAGAACTCCTAGGCTCCACCAGCCCTCCACTGTCACTCACTTGTTTTACGCCTATGTGAGAAAGGCTACAAACACAGAGTTTAACGTCGTCGTGCTTCGACGGGATCTGATTTTTGTTTGTGATTCACTCGCTAAACAATTACGCACATCTCTCAAAATATACGAGTGAATCTGTGTGTGTGAGATTTTACAGTGTATCGCTCAACTCTCAAATGAATAAATCTCACACACTGGGAAAATGCTTCTACAAAAGCTGATGAAGACTCAGCTTGTCAACTGTGCAATAAGCGCTCCTCTGGTTGAATAATAGTTGACAGCTTCGTCTCTCTGTTTTTATTCCCTCTCAATTTGTGCACTGTGCAACAATTAATCTGTCAAAAAATACCCTTTCTTCAACAGTGCTCCTTGTATATATATTGCTGTTCAAATTTCTTCCCGTTAGACACAAGTTTTCTTCTGTTGAAACGTGTTCCTTAAAGTACCGACAGTGAGTTGTCCTTGTGTCCTTTTCTTTTGCAGGCTTTTTGTCATCTTGTGATTTTGCCTTTTACGTTCCAGCAGCTGGTTGCTTTAATTTGTTCCTTGTTCTTCGACTGGTTAACATTTCTATTTGCATATTTACCTTTGCACAACATCTGATTTTTCTGTCCAATGCAACTGTTCACTTCGACTGATTTCTTCTTTTATTTTCCTTTGTTCAGTCGTTGCTTCTTCACAACTGAAGAGATCTTTTCTACTGCTGAAAACATCTTTTGTTTGCACTGATTAATCTCTTCATCGTCTGCTACGTCTGATATGTTCTTTGGTGCAACGTCTGGTTTTTCTCTTTGGTGCAACGTCTGATTTTACTCTTTGCAGCGTCTGGTTATATCTTGTTCACAGCGTCTGGTTTTTCTTTACAAATTCTGGTCTTCGTCTGATTCCATTTTGTTCACCACAACGTCTGGATTTTCTTCATCACGTCTGGTTTAATTTATCCTTTGCAATCCAGCGTCTGGTAATTTGCGCAATGCAACGTCTGGTTTTTGCTTCTTTGCATCTGGTTTTTCTTTTCATTGTAGCGACTGGTTTATCTTCAACTGCTGCTGCGTCTGGTTCTTTCCTTCAACTTCTTTGTGTTGCATCTGGTTCAATTATTCTTTGTGCCGCATCTGGTTTATCTAATCTACCAGCATCTGGTTTTTCTATGCTCTTTGGCACAACATCCGGTTCCTGTTTTCGCTACGTCTGATTAATATTTATCTACCAACGTCTGGTATTTCTCTTTGCTTCGAAAGCATATCCAGATCCTTTAATCGACGTCTGATACATTTATTCTTTGCGTCTGGTCATTTTATCAACTGCTGAATCCAGATTTCTTTTTGCGTTCTTACCAGATTTCTCTTTTAATTTCACTGTAGCTTGCGACTGAATCACTGTAGCTCGCAGCTGAATCACTGTAGCTTGCGACTGAATCACTGTAGCTCGCGACTGAATCACTGTAGCTCACAGCTGATAAAATCTTTTCTTCTCACGACTGGACAGATTCTGCTTCATGACAGTTTTCTTCGATAGCTAACGTCTGTATACTAAGTAGAAACATTAGTAACACAATAACAGGTTTTGTGTAATTCAAAACTTAATCTGGATCTATTTTCACAGATCCATCATAAAATATTAAAATGATTTATGTGTGGATTCGGTTGCTAAATTGTTGAAAATTTAATTTATTTACAATGTTATTGATGAATCCATTTTAATTGAATTATTTCGAATGTTTTAAGTTCTTATTGAATTCCAGTATTTGCATGTTGGTGTATGATTTGTATACATAATCTTCTCGAATTATTTATATATGATTTACATAGGGTTATATTTTGGCGGGTCGCCTGTCGACCCGCCAACCTGTAGCGGGGCGGGTTGGGTCAGGGCTTTACAAGCCCATTAAATTGGTGAGCTGGCCCACCCCGTCCCGTTTGAAAGTGGGCCAAGTCGGGGTAGGGCGGACTGGTTAAGAAATGTATTCATTTGTACGCATCAAATGTATTCATTTGTAATTCCCTTTGCATGGTTAAATAAATGTATTCATTTGTACGCATCAAATCGAGAAAAGAACCAATGTTAGAATCCGCCTTCAAATATTAGAAGTTATATTTCGTGCATTCACATTCAGATTATTATTTTGGAGTAGGAGATTGCATTGTAAATCTTTCAACTCTAAGTAAAGCAAACTATTATGAACCTGGACCTGAATTACAAAGAACAGAAAAGACCACAAGATACCAGATCTATCAAAGACATCAAGAGAAACATGAAACATAACTAAGATTGTAACGCCCCAAAAATCCTTAGGACCATATTTATGCATTTCATAAATCATATGGGCCATTTTGGCAATTTTAAATATTATATATCTGCTGAATTGTTGATATCAGCAGGTAAGATTGCGCTGCGGCTGGTTCCAGCAGGTGACTCCAAGGAGCGATGCACAAGCTGATTTTTAAATCGATTGGAAAATGTTTTAAGGAGGTGAAATGATTTCTTTAAGAGAAGGTTTGGTATTTTACAAATTAGAATGATATGAGGGGAATTTTTACTAAATTTCAAAGGTGTGTCATGCTTGATTTCACAAGTAGCATGCCACTAATCCCTTTCATATAAAAACCTGTTTT
>KV015580.1:13041-23066 GCA_001598015.1 Dorcoceras hygrometricum
TAGGCGGCGGTAGATCCTGGTAGATCCTCCAAGACCGGAATCGATCTTCCTCCGTCAATCCGCACTAGAAGATATGAAGGATTTTACGCGGACGGAATCACCTCAGCACGACGACCGGAGCAAGTCCGATCAACGGGGCGGCGGCGCGTGGTGGCGCGACGGAGGCGCGTGGCCGTGAGGTTTGTGGAGAGGGGAGGGGCGGCCGACTTCAAGGAGTTGGAGACTAGGTTAAGTTGTGTGTTGTGTAATGATTAAGCTCTAACCAATTTAATTAATAAAGATGGTAGATGGGCTTGAACCGGCCCATTGGACTTGGGTCAGGCCCAAATCCTATATGAATTGGGTTTGGGTGTCACAACCACGGTTCCATCATAACTCCGATCGACGATCAGATCGGACCGATTGACTCAGTTTCCAAAACTGAACATTATGATGCGAAAAACAATTTTTCAGATACCTAGTCCAAAATGACAGTTTTGCCCCTCAACAGCGGGAAATCGCAATTTGATCCCTGTTGACTTTTAGGTAGTCGCCCTCCCTAAAATCCTCTTCTTATGCTCAACACATTGAGCTCAGTTTCCGTGCGGGAATCACGAATCCGGTACTTGTGTGACCCTCAATGGTTCAGGGATACAGCTAGCCGTGGGCCCACAACCATTGTGGCTCCGAAATCATAATTCCGGACTTGCCCAACGGATCATGATAAAGCGCCTAGAAACATCGCCCCATGATCCCCTAGGTATCACTGATAGTGCCTGCAAGAACCAGTTTGTCGTGGTTAGCGTACAGAACTGTCCTTTCAACACATATACCCCGATCAGATCAACGACCATTGGTAAATCGAGAGTCGCTAGAGATCCGATAGCTATGCATACATCTTGGAGATCAAATAGTGACATCGCGTGTGTAACTAGGTAAACCCATTTACCTAAAACACTTCTAGTACTCTGGCAGAAGACTTATGCACTATTATCCCCTCAGATAGCATAGGATATCCACGCATGAGAGCGAGCGGTGAATCCTCGATAATGAAGCATCGACTCCTACACGCATCGGTATCTCACCCAATACCGCCACCTAATAACCCCAAGTGAGTCGGCAAACGGGTCAAAGTGAGACGCCTATCATGTAGAGTCTCAATGACGTTACGAGTCGTGAGGACTAATCAGTACAACCAAGACCTCAGACATATCCACTCGACAAATGGTAACCACTTGGAAAGTCCGAACGAGGGTAGTTCGATAGATCACCAGGTCACTATCTATCTGCATGCTCAGAACATCACAATGTTCCCTACCAATGAAACACGGTACTTCGCATCGCAGATACTAGTCTCAATCTCGGGCGGCCTTATCCTCATTTTGACGGCCCAATCGACTAGGAACGTATTCAAAATGCACAGTGACTATTAGATGTGTTTCATGATAGTCGTCATACCCACTATCACATCTAACATACACTATGGTGCATTCTAGGTCTTTATCCAACACTATTGTTAACATTATAGTCATAATGAAAATGAAGAACACCATGAAAAAATGCGAATATCATATATAAAGATCGTTTCATACAAGAGTCTATAAACCCACATGCCACAAGTTGGCTAGTTGGGCATCTACTCTAACAAGAAACATATTAGGTCTCCTTGAATTGCCTTGATTTGTCTGTGCGCTAACAATTTGCAGGTTGTCAGTTGTTGCTTAAAACAGCTGCAAGTCTTTTGTTCAGGGGGAACGCATAGACTTTCAGCTGAGGCAAGCATATTGCATTGGAGGATATCAATCGTAGGGGGAACCAGGATCTGATTTGTTAAGCGCGACGTCAGCTGAATATGTGAAGTCTAGATGTACTCAGAAGTCACATATATACAGCTGATGCTTATTTATGATCAGCTCCTACTTTACCCTCAGTGATACATTAAAATCAGTAGTGATGTTATTACAATCGCTGCACCAGCTGTGACGATATCAATTTGGCGCGCGTTTTTTTGACCTTTTCTCTGTACGGCTAAAATCTTTTCAAAATCATTTTAAAATACTTCTCTATTTCGTAATTTTCATAAAATCTTTTCAACATCATTTCAAAATTACGCGCCGTTGGATGATTGACACGTGGTTGTCATCATTCCAATCGTCACATCTACATCGTTTCTCTCTCTAATCGTTTACATTTCTCTAAATATATTACGGCATTTCCTGTTTTGCCTTTTCACTTACCTTGCATATTTTCTCTCGTGTATTTTTGTGCTCGTATTCTCTGTGTGTGTTCTCTTGCATATTTCTTTCAGGCGTACTCTCAGTTTATCTACAAATCTGCAATGGCATCTTCTTTGTTTGTCAACACCGTCCATGTTTGCTTTGAATCTGTTCTTGCTATGGACAACGCCGGGATGGTGGCGATGTTCGAATCCCTTGTGTCTACTGGATTGAAAGGATTTCTGGGCTGCCCCGCAGTGATTCACGAAGCCGCACTGTTGGAATTCTTTGAAAATGGATCAGTGAGAGATGGATTGGTGGTTAGTACAGTGAATGGAGTAAATGTGGAGATTTCGGAACAACTTCTTGCAGAAACCTTTGAGCTTCCGGTGGAGGGTTTGACAGATTTGTCGGAGATTCCTAAGGATATAATGTTTGATGCGAGGAGCATCGTCTCTCTGTCTGGTGAACCAGTGAGTACTTCAGGGAAAAAGACGGAGATGACGATAGAGTTCCGTCTTCTCTGTGACATTCTGGCCAAAACGATATCTGTAAAGGCCGGGTCCTTTGATGCTATTACATAGGAGAAGTTTTTGATGTTGGCGGCAATTACTTGTGGAGTAAAGATTAACTGGAACAGGCTATTGTTCAACATTCTTAAGGACAAGGTGACTCCGGGGTCAAGGAAAGCCAAGGGCTATGCCATCCAAATCAGTCTTCTACTGGAAAATGTTCCAAACTTTGAACTGGGCGAATCCTCGGAGTTTCCTTCTTCAAAAATCCTAACAGAGAAAACTGTGCATCGATATATTTCTCTGAATGACAAGGTTGGTATGGAAGATGTAACAGATGAACCAAGGGTGAAGAGAACACCTGTGAAAAAGGATGCTTCTAAGAAAAGACCAGCTATTACTACTGCTGCTGAACCAGTTGTGAAAAAGAAAAGGACGACAAAGAGTAAATCTGGTTCTTCAAAAGAAAAATTGGAGATCTTGACTGTGGCACAGGAAGCTGTACCGCTTCAAATCATTAAGCCAACTGCAGCAGCACCAACAGAGCAACCTCCCTACGCACCAAAACGCAAAATCCAGAAGAGGAAAAGAAGGTTGTTTCTAGGTTCTGATGATGACATTGTTGAACAACCAACTGTAGAGGTTGCAAGTGACAATACTGTGGTAGAACCAGCTGTAGAGGTCGCTGGTGAGACTGTTGTAGAAGAAATAGCCGTAGTGAATGTTATGGAGGAACAACAGAGAGAGACAGTTGTTTATGATTTTGTAGAGGTTCCTGAAGAGACAGTTGTTGAAAATATTGCTGAACCTATTTTCCGAGCCAGCAGTAGCAGATGTTGCTAACGCAGGTATGTCTACTGCTGATGATGTTGACACTATAATTGGGCAGGTCCTTGCTGAGACTGCTCAAATTGGACCAGACGAGGAAGAACAAGATGTTGGTGGATTAGATGTTGTAGGAACGGCTGTCAGTGAATCAGGTGTTGGGGAACAGGCCGCTCCAAAAGCTGATGAGTTAGAGCAGTGGTTTAATCTCTCGTATGAGGAATTTCATGCTCGTCTAGATGCTGATCAACCAGTTGTAACTGCTAATGACACTGATGAGGACATGGAAACAGTGGAGGAAATGGAGACAGAGGCTGTTGAACAATCTGCTGATGAGGCAATGTCTCTGGAAGATATTTTGATGACAATTCCAGTTGAGTGCCCATTGCCGTCTGTCAATGTGGAGATAACGAAGATTATTTTAGGCAAGAGTATCTCAATCCCTGGAGTCGATGAAGGGGACTGGTACAAGGCCGGTCTTCCCAAGATTCCTGCTGCAGATATAGGGAAGGCACCCTTTGTAATGCCCGGAATCATTGTCTCTGGAAGATATTTTGATGACAATTCCAGTTGAGTGCCCATTGCCGTCTGTCAATGTGGAGATAACGAAGATTATTTTAGGCAAGAGTATCTCAATCCCTGGAGTCGATGAAGGGGACTGGTACAAGGCCGGTCTTCCCAAGATTCCTGCTGCAGATATAGGGAAGGCACCCTTTGTAATGCCCGGAATCATTAAGAAGAGGATTAGTTTAGCATTCTGACATTTAAGAATTGATGAAGTTTGATTATGAGCTCGGATTTCTTCTGGAAGTGTTGGGTGATTAAGGAACTGTGTATCGTTAATTCGAGCTAAGTGTGAGAACCAGACGAAGTAACCAGGCGAAGCGATTTGATAAAATCAGCAGAAGGTTACTGTAGCTCGCGACTGGTTGAATTTTGAAATTCAGTTGAAGCGTTAGTATTGGTTACAGCTGGAAGCAGACGCGCGAATACAAGGGTCAATGAGAAAGCGCCACTTATTGGTTACTACACGAGGAATCAGCAGCAAGAGGAATCGGCAGCAAGAGTTCCTTACGCATCTGCTGGTTTATGTACCTGCTGGTATTTGATGTATCGGCTGGTTGTTGATGACATAGGTGCGACGTCGTCGTTTTGATAATAAACGCGAACAAGTCGAGGCGAGTATGTTGAAATTGGTTCCAGCTGAGACAATAATGCGACATCGTTTTGACTTATGACTTAGGACTCTCGCTACGATGTCGTTTTGTATGCATTAGTGATCAGCTGATGGATTGTTGTATCTGCTGGTTACTCAGTCGAGAGAACAATGCGACACCGTTTTGATTATAAAACAGGAAATCATGATACGTTTCGAATAATGTTGCGAAATCAGCCGTTGGATTATTGAAGCGACCAGCTGCTGGTCGCTTGTAAATAGAGGTAATACCAGCTGAGGACACGTTACGACGTCGTTGAGATTAATTATAACGACATCGTTTTGAATTTCGAAGTGTTGCGACTGAATTCTTGTTGCGACTGGTTGTTACTGCTGGTTGTTGCTTCTGCTGAATGACAAGAGAATGATATTCGAACAGCAACTGAGGAAGATCAACAGCAGTTGAGGAATCTGTTTACCGTTATCCACTTTCAAAGCGGTGGGAGTATATCTTGTTTGAATACTCAGCATAACACGTGGAACTCGAATTGAACACGTTGGAAATGCTGCAGAACCACAGAGATCGTTGTCTATAAATAAGAGTGAATTCGAAATGCTGAGAACATCTTGACTACAGCTATTGGACCGTGACTCTACGAGTATCTCAGGAAGTGAGGAACAGAGCTTAAGAACATTGGCTGAAGCATTTTGAAAACAGAGGAACGAAGGTATAATCTGACAGAAGAGTCAGGAACTAGATTACTCGAGAATGATATTTCTTGAGTATTCCGCTGAAATCACATACATATTTGATTACTGTTCTTGATTTAGAACTGCTCTTGATTTAGAACTTGAGTTATGTGTGTGTCGATCCATCACAGGTAGTGGATCTTTTATCTTTGCATGAGTTTGCATATTGAAGAGAATTGAATTGATTCTAATGCCCAGGACTGAGTTGGCCTGAGTTTCGAAGCCGGATATGGTTTCGATAGATGAATATTCATGTCAAGATCGGATACGAATCTTGATGGCGTTGAACTGATATGGAATCAATTCTGAGATCGAAGAACAGAACTAGAATCATTTCATTACATTGCATTTGTTTTACAGTTGATAAACTGTTGTGCATTCTACTGTTATTATTATACCTGCTGATTATATTGAGATTATTCTCACCGGAGTTTATCCGGCTGTTGTTTTGTTTTGTATGTGTGCATGACAACAGGAATAAAGAACTAGTGGGGAGCAACCACGGGTAGCGAGAGATAACTACCTAGACGCTGGATCAGCAGCAGGAAGAATAAAAACCAGCTGATAGTCTAGATGTTCGGACAGTTGGACGTAGTTGCTCAAGTCTGGTTTAGTATATAAGAATCAACTGTGTACTAGTGAACTTAGCTTGTAACCGCTGTGAACTATGAAGTATTTGTGTAAATGAATAGTATTTACGCTACCAGCTGAACCTTTTATGCTTCTGCTGAATTGAATACGCTACTGCTGGTTGGAAATTTTTTTTTTTTACTAAACTTGTTTAGTTTAAATTAATAACCCACTGATTGAGATTAGAGAATTAATTGTGAGCTGAGAGCCTAACAACAGGTGGTATCAGAGCGTTACTACATCAGTGAGATCATTGAACTAGATGAGTGGGGTAGATCGAGTTCTTCCTGATTGCTTAGATTATGAATTGCATGCTTGTGTGGTATATGTCTTACTGCTTTTGAATTTATATCACATGATTCTTGTGAATAAATAATAAGAATATACCGAAGAACTATGAGAATTACATGCTTTGGAAGTGATTAACAGCATGTATTGAGTGAAGTATGAATCAGCACTCGATCTCTTGAGCAGAAGTACATTGATATATGCTAATCAGAGGAGGGACTGAATTGATTTGTTATTGCTTGATGAGAAATGATAAACACGTCTGTTTGATTCCTAGATATGCCTCCTCGAAGAACCACGAATCGGCAGACAGAGCAGGGTAGTACCTCTACTGAGGTTTTGAATGCAGCTGCTACTCCAATGGAGACTTTGTTGAAACGATTCCAGTCGTTTAAACCACCGACGTTGACAGGAACAGAAAGTGCTATTGATTGTGAAAATTGGTTGGAAGATATTGAGCAGTTGTTCAAAGCACTTGATTACACTGATGAGCGTCGGGTGAAACTGATTATACACCAGTTGCATGGTATTGGGAAAATCTGGTGGGTGGCAACAAAGAAAGCGCTTGAAAATCAGGGTACTGTGATTACGTGGGCAGTATTCCGAACAGCTTTCTATCAACGGTTCTTCCCAGTTTCTTATAGGAAGGATAAAGGAGCGGAATTTGCAAACTTGCGACAAGGGCAGTTGAATATAGAGGATTACGTTGCCAAGTTCACAAGTTTACTGAAATTTGCGCCACATGTTGCTATGAGTGATGAAGCGCAAGTGGATCAATTCATTAATGGATTGAATCCAGATGTATTACCTTGGTAAATACTGGAAGACCAATACTTTTGCTGATGCGTTGGGCGACAAGGGCAGTTGAATATAGAGGATTACGTTGCCAAGTTCACAAGTTTACTGAAATTTGCGCCACATGTTGCTATGAGTGATGAAGCGCAAGTGGATCAATTCATTAATGGATTGAATCCAGATGTATTTACCTTGGTAAATACTGGAAGACCAAATACTTTTGCTGATGCGTTGAACCGAGCAAAAGGAGCAGAAGCTGGATTACTAAGGTAGCGAAGAGCACAATTTGTGCCAGTAGCAGCCAAAGCAGCAGAGAACCCACAGATTCCACCACCCCCTCGCTTTGATGCTGGAAGCAGCAGCAGTGGGAAAAAGAAACATTTCTTTAAAGGAAAAGGAAAACAATTCAAACGATCTGGAACCAGCAGTTCTTCCAGCTCGAGCGATTTTAAACAAATGCAAACTGGACAACAAGCTGGCGATTATTGTACCAAGTGTGGAGGGAGACATGCCACAGAACAATGTAGAGGAGTGTCTGGCCTCTGCCATATTTGTAATCAGCCGGGACATTTCGCAAGAATATGTCCTCAGCGTAATTCTGGGAATTTCCAGAATTCAGCAGCAGCAAGAACAATGCCAACACCAGAAAGGCAAGCCTCTTCTGTACATTCTTACCAACCCCAAAATCCACAACAAAGTAGACAAGGAGGAAGCCAGACGGTGAGCCAACCTCCTAAGCCACAAGCAAGAGTGTTTGCATTAACCGAGGAGCAAGCACAGGCAGCCCCTGATGATGTTATTGCAGGTAACTGCTACTTGTGAAAATTTCCAGCTTATGTCTTAATTGATACTGGTGCATCACACACCTTCATCTCTGAGAATTTTGTTGTATCACATAAGTTGTCTGCTGAATCCTTAGCTGAAATAGTATCGGTTTCTTCACCTCTGGGAAAAGGAATGTTATCGATCACTGCTGTTAGAAATTGTGTGTTACAGTTTGAGGGTCACGCAATTGAAATTGATTGTGTTGTGCTCGGATTATCTTATTTTGATTGTATCATGGGCATAGATATGTTAACCAAGTACAGAGCAACAGTAGATTGTTTTCAGAAGGTGGTTCGATTCAAACCAGAAAACGCTGATGAGTGGAAATTCTATGGTAAGGGATCATGAGCTAGAATTCCTTTGATCTCTGCTATTACAATGAATAATCTATTGCGGAAAGGAGCGGAGGGATTCCTGATTTATGCAATAGATATGAAGAAAAGTAGCCCGAATCTGGTTGATATACCAGTGGTTTGCGAATTTGCTGATGTTTTTCCTGAAGAAATCCCTGGATTACCTCCATATCGAGAAGTAGACTTCAGCATTGAATTGATGCCAGGTACACAACCAATATCAAAAGCACCATATCGAATGGCACCAATTGAGCTAAAGGAATTGAAAGACCAGCTGGAGGACCTTCTCACCAAGGGATACATTAGACCAAGTGTTTCTCCTTGGGGTTCTCCAGTACTATTTGTGCGCAAGAAAGATGGATCAATGAGGCTATGTATTGACTACCGGCAACTGAACAAGGCAAAGGTAAAGAATAAATATCCATTTCCACGAATAGATGATTTATTTGATCAGTTGCAGGGTTCGGCAGTGTATTCAAAGATCGATTTGAGATCGGGATATCATCAATTGCGAGTAAGAGATGAAGACATATCGAAGACTGCCTTTCAAACAAGATACGGTCACTATGAGTTCGTAGTTATGCCTTTTGGATTGACTAACGCACCAGCAGTGTTCATGAGTCTAATGAACCGAGTCTTCCAAAGATATCTTGATGATTTCATGATTGTATTTATTGATGATATTCTAATCTATTCGAAGAATCTGAGTGATCATGCAAGCCATCTTCGGACATTTTTGCAGACTTTGAGAGATGAGAAATTGTATGCTAAACTGTCGAAATGTGAATTTTGGTTACAAAAAGTAGTCTTTCTCGGGCATATTATTTCTGGAGATGGTATTTCAGTTGATCCCAGTAAGATAGAGGCAGTGATCAATTGGCCTAGACCAAAATATGTGCCAGAAATTCGAAGTTTTATATGTCTTGTAGGGTATTATCATCGGTTTATCCAGGATTTCTCGAGTATTGCAAAGCCTATAACTCAGTTGACACAGAAAAATGCACCTTTTGTTTGGTCAGAAGCATGTGAACACAGTTTTCTTGAATTGAAAAAGAGACTCACTACCGCACCAGTGTTAACAATTCCTTTGGGAACTGGTGGATTTGTTGTGTATTGTGATGCATCTTGTCAGGCCCCGTGCTAATTACCAACAATTAACACATAATAAGCGCATAATTACGGAAGCTTAAAATCAGGGCTTAAAAATTTTTCGAAATACAAAGGCCTGAACTTCAAATCATTCAAAATATTCGATATTTAAAATAGAAGTTTACTCAACTCGATACAGCAAGTAACCACATAAATCAATTCGAAAGACAGATCCCCCAAATACAAATAAAACACGGGACACCCCGGTTCAATACATATATCATAAGTAAACTGGGACTCAGGGATGCGGGGATCGACCAACTGAACTTCCACTCGGTCCAGCTTGGTTACCTGAAACTCCTGCAAATGGGTAACACAGACCCAAACAACAAAAGCAGGAAAAGAAAATACGAGGTCAAGCCTCAGTACGAAGAGCTATCAAAGCAGTAAACATGCAACAAGCTATAATCAAAGCTATGAATGCATGAGGGCTATCAAAAAGTCGGATAGCTAGCCCAGTCTATCAACTGGCAACTCAAATCAGCCTCTATACCACCGCACAGCCAATCAGCCGGTGGAAATCATCGGTCCGTGATCATCGGGGCCC
>KV015580.1:23626-100220 GCA_001598015.1 Dorcoceras hygrometricum
GATGCATCTCACCAAGGATTGGGGTGTGTTTTGATGCAGCGAGGTCATGTGATTGCATACGCCTCAAGACAGTTAAAACCGCATGAAATTCGATATCCAATTCATGATCTTGAATTGGCAGCTATCGTGTTTGCATTGAAGATATGGCGACATTATTTGTATGGCGAGAAATTTGAGATCTTTTCTGATCATAAGAGTCTGAAGTATCTATTTTCCCAGTCAGAATTGAATATGAGACAACGAAGATGGCTGGATTTATTGAAAGATTTTGATTGTGAGATCAAATATTATCCAGGGAAATCGAATGCAGCAGCTGATGCTCTGAGTAGGAAGATGTGTGCTTTATCTTTGACTACGATCGGGGTGTCTAATTTGATAGAAACTTGCTGCATGTCTGGATATGTATTTGAAACAGAAAGAAAACCAATGAGAATTTGTGCTATCAGTGCTGAACCTGAACTGCTGATTCGAATTAAAGAAGCATAAAAGAGAGATTTAAATATCCAGAAATCGATTGAACTAGTGAAGTCTGGACATCAATCTGAATATCAAATCTGTACTGATGAGGTATTGTATGTGAATAGCAGACTTGTTGTTCCAGATATTAAGGAGTTGAAAGACCAGATTTTGAGTGAAGCCCATCGAAGAAAATTCAGCATTCACCCTGGTGGCAGGAAAATGTATAACGATTTGAAGAAACAATACTGGTGGAAACAAATGAAAGTTGATGTAACTGAATTTGTTTCAAAGTGTTTGAACTTCCAGCAGGTGAAAGCGGAAAGAAAGAAACCCGCTGGTTTATTAAAAAGTCTATCAGTTCCTGAATGGAAATGGGATCATATTTCAATGGACTTTGTAACGAAATTGCCAAAATCATCCCGAGGTTGTGATGCAATTTGGGTGATTATCGATAGATTGACAAAATTTGCGTGTTTTATTCCTTATCGAATGACCTATCGACATGATCAAATGGTAGACCTTTATGTTCGAGAAGTGATAAGACTGCATGGAGTACCAAAATCAATTGTTTCTGATAGAGATCCCAGATTTACTTCTCATTTTTGGAGTAGTTTACAGCAAGCGCTGGGTACAAAACTACATCTAAGCACTGCCTATCATCCTCAAACTGATGGGCAATCTGAAAGAACAATTCAGAAACTTGAGGATATGCTTAGAGCAGTGGTACTAGATTTTGGTATGTCATGGCAAGATTCATTACCGCTGGTGGAATTTTCATACAACAATATCAAACCAGTATAGAAATGGCTCCGTTTGAAGCGTTGTATGGAAGGAAGTGTAGTTCACCATTATACTGGGATGATGTTTCAGAAGTTCTTGAGTTGGGACCAGATTTGATTAGAGAGATGACTAAAAAAGTAAAGTTGATTCAGCAAAGAATGCGAACAGCACAGCATAGACAAACGAAATATGCGAATACCAGGCGTAGGCCTTTGATTTTTGAAACAGGGGACAGAGTATTCTTGAAAATTTCTCCTTTCAAGGGTACAATCAGATTTGGAAAGCGTGGAAAATTGTCTCCTAGATTCATTGGTCCTTATGAAATTTTAGAGAAGATAGGTGATCTTGCGTATCGACTAGCATTACCTCCATCTCTTTCGGGTATACATGATGTTTTTCATGTATCTATGTTGAGAAAATATATACCTGATGCTTCTCATATTATTCCTGCTGAGGAAGCTGAGTTGAATGAAACTCTGAGCTATTTTGAACAACCAATTCAGATTCTTGATCGGAAAGAAAACAACTTCGAACGAAGGTAATTCCATTGGTGAAGATTCAATGGAATCGACATGGCGTTGAAGAAGCAACGTGGGAGGTAGAAGATGACATAAAACAACGTTTCCCGTATCTCTTTCAATAAAGTTAGCTCTTATTCAGAATCAATTTCTCCTTATGTTCCATGTATATATAGCAACTGCTGATAAGTTCGAGAATGAACTCGAATCTTAGAGGGGGAGAAATGTAATGCCCGGAATCATTAAGAAGATGATTAGTTTAGCATTCTGACATTTAAGAATTGATGAAGTTTGATTATGAGCTCGGATTTCTTCTGGAAGTGTTGGGTGATTAAGGAACTGTGTATCGTTAATTCGCGCTAAGTGTGAGAACCAGACGAAGTAACCAGGCGAAGCGATTTGATAAAATCAGCAGCAGGTTACTGTAGCTCGCGATTGAATTTTGAAATTCAAGCGTTAGTATTGGTTACAGCTGGAAGCAGACGCGCGAATACAAGGGTCAATGAGAAAGCGCCACGTATTGGTTACTACACGAGGAATCAGCAGCAAGAGGAATCAGCAGCAAGAGGAATCAGCAGCAAGAGTTCCTTACGCATCTGCTGGTTTATGTACCTGCTGGTATTTGATGTATCGGCTGGTTGTTGATGACGTAGGTGCGACGTCATCGTTTTGATAATAAACGCGAACCAGTCGAGGCGAGTATGTGGAAATTGGTTCCAGCTGAGACAATAATGCGACATCGTTTTGACTTATAACTTAGGACTCTCGCTACGATGTCGTTTTGTATGCATTAGTGATCAGCTGATGGATTGTTGTATCTGCTGGTTACTCAGTCGAGAGAACAATGCGACACCGTTTTGATTATAAAACAGGAAATCTTGATACGATGCCGTTTTGAATAATGTTGCGAAATCAGTCGTTGGATTATGGAAGCGACCAGCTGCTGGTCGCTTGTAAATAGAGGTAATACCAGCTGAGGACACGTTACGACGTCATTGAGATTAATTATAACGACATCGTTTTGAATTTCGAAGTGTTGCGACTGAATTCTTGTTGCGACTGGTTGTTACTGCTGGTTGTTGCTTCTGCTGAATGACAAGAGAATGATATTCGAACAGCAACTGAGGAAGATCAACAGCAGTTGAGGAATCTGTTTACCGTTATCCACTTTCGAAGCGGTAGGAGTATATCTTGTTTGAATACTCAGCATAACACGTGGAACTCGAATTGAACACGTTGGAAATGCTGCAGAACCACAGAGATAGTTGTCTATAAATAAGAGTGAATTCGAAATGCTGAGAACATCTTGACTACAGCTATTGGACTGTGACTCTGCGGGTATCTCAGGAAGTGAGGAACAGAGCTTAAGAACATTGGCTGAAGCATTTTTAAAACAGAGGAACGAAGGTATAATCTGACAGAAGAGTCAGGAACTAGATTACTCGAGAATGATATTTCTTGAGTATTCCGCTGAAATCACATACATATTTGATTACTGTTCTTGATTTAGAACTGCTCTTGATTTAGAACTTGAGTTATGTGTGTGTCGATCCATCACAGGTAGTGGATCTTTTATCTTTGCATGAGTTTGCATATTGAAGAGAATTGAATTGATTCTAATGCCCAGGACTGAGTTGGCCTGATTTTCGAAGTCGGAGATGGTTTCGATAGATGAATATTCATGTCAAGATCGGATACGAATCTTGATGGCGTTGAACTGATATGGAATCAATTCTGAGATCGAAGAAGAGAACTAGAATCATTTCATTACATTGCATTTGTTTTACAGTTGATAAACTGTTGTGCATTCTACTGTTATTATTATACCTGCTGATTATATTGAGATGATTCTCACCGGAGTTTATCCGGCTGTTGTTTTGTCTTGTATGTGTGCATGACAACAGGAAGAAAGAACTAGTGGGGAGCAACCACGGGTAGCGAGAGATAACTACCTAGACGCTGGATCAGCAGCAGGAAGAATAAAAACCAGCTGATAGTCTAGATGTTCGGACAGTTGGACGTAGGTTGCTCAAGTATGGTTTAGTATATAAGAATCAACTGTGTACTAGTGAACTTAGCTTGTAACCGCTGTGAACTATGAAGTATTTGTGTAAATGAATAGTATTTATGCTACCAGCTGAACCTTTTATGCTTCTGCTAAATTGAATACGCTACTGCTGGTTGGAAATTTTTTTTTTTTTTTGTAACTTATATATGAACCAGATTAGATTTACTAAACTTGTTTAGAATTAATAACCCACTGATTGAGATTAGAGAATTAATTGTGAGCTAAGAGCCTCACACCCTTTATGGAAAGAGACTCAGTTAAGGGTAATCCCGTCAAGGAGCAATTTTATCTGATTCTTGCAGATATAGAGGTTCTTCTACAGTTACAGGAGAAGATTATAGACGATGTAGATAGAATCTTTAATTCTTTCAGTCTCAAGAAGTTAGCTAATCTAAAGATAGATGAGTCGTATTTTGATAATGAGGCACTAATTTTGTCTTGGGTTGAAACAGACTCTACTAGAGTAGCTCTCAACGGGAGGATGTACATATTAACTAAGTACAGAGAATTGTTAATCAGGAGATTTTTAGAAGCAAGGAAGATCAATTTTGTCCCAGTTGAAGGTTCTTCTGCTACTGATCTCAAAGTACTGGAGATGCTTTCCGATCTTCATAGGTTTGTGGTAGAAGATTTGAAAGAACAAACGATAGCACACGGTCTTAGATGGGAGAAGACGTGTTGCTCAAAAATTTTTGAAGGTCGCCCACGTGATCGAGGTGCTGTAATTGCCAGAACCAACACCAATACTCGATCTACATGTTGGATTAGAACAATGATCTGCGTTGATGGAGTTTTGGTGATTGAACCATGTGGTGACCACTGGGTGAAGATCCCACAGCGGGTTGTAAATAATGAGATTTCACGTCAACGATCTTATGATGACACACTCCCTCCTGTTAGTGCATTTTTCAAGCTGATGAAGAAGCGGTGGGGTGATGTTTGTATAGAAGTTGCCCAATTTTTTGTCTCTGGTAAACTCCTACCAGTTGGTTCAATAAATTTTTGCAGAGCTTTATCAATTATGGAGCCAATTTCCAATTTCGGTTCTCGTAGACATACAATTGTTACTCTGGGTTGGTCTCAACTATGTACAGCTTTCGTTCATATTATCGACAGATTTAGAGGCTACTAGAAAAGAAGTGAAGGATATCAAGTCTGCGTTATCTAAGGATTTTGATGAAAAATTAGCTGATATTCACAACGAACTTCTGGAGTTCCGCGTAGATACACAAGGACAATTGGCTTCCCTCGGTACTCACCTTGCAGAACTCATTGCCTTTCTCACTAAGGGCAGTGATGACAAAAAGGGGGAAGATAGTAGCAGCCGCCGCCCTCAACCACCTCCTGACAAGCAGCCGCCGCCCTCAACCACCACCTAACAATCAAAGCCGACCCAACGGGGGAAGTGGTGGAAGTGGCAATAGAGCAGATGAATAGAGCCGTCCTGTTGGAAGTGGTACTAGGGAAGGCAAGTCAGAGAAGAGGAGACAGTAGTGGTTCCTCAAAAAGAAGGAGATCAAGTGGTGAGTCACCTGTTCGTGGCATAAGATATGGACCATATCCACCAGGTGCACCACCCAAGAGGAGCGCTAGATATTGGATGACTGGAGCGCTAGATATTGGATGACTGGAGAAAAAGATTTTTAGAATTCTTTAACCCTTCTTGTACAATCTTATGTACAGTCGTCAGTTAATGAAATTTAAGTATTTCAGCAGACCCTTGTGCAATTTAATTTTGCTCATTTAATTTAGATCGATAGACTGCTAAGTTTTGTCATCACCAAAATGGGGGAAATTGTTAAGATAAAATTTATTAGTTTTGGTGATAACAAAATAAGAAAAGTGCTAAGTTTTGTCATCACCAAAAAGGGGGAAATTGTTAAGATAAAATTTAATAGTTTTGGTGTTAACAAAATAAGACAGTGCTAAATTCAGAAGTAACACTTGGACAGACAGCCGTTGAAGGTGACAACTACATGTTTGGAGCAAAATATACTTCAGATATTGGATTGACCAGACAGATATTGGGATTGAATATTTCAGTTGTTGGATATCAGATCTTGGTATTCGGGAATATTTTAGGAATTGAGTTGAAGCACTCAGTTGATGGGTTACTATCTCAGAGGTTGAAGATATACGGTTATCTAGTTTCTGGTATCGGGTTTTTATGTCGGTCGTGAGAGAGCAAAATATACTTCAGATATTGGATTGACCAGACAGATATTGGGATTGAATATTTCAGTTGTTGGATATCAGATCTTGGTATTCGGGAATATTTTAGGAATTGAGTTGAAGCACTCAGTTGATGGGTTACTATCTCAGAGGTTGAAGATATACGGTTATCAGTTTCTGGTATCGGGTTTTTATGTCGGTCGTGAGAACAATTCAGATGTTGATCAAGGGTTACGCAATCAGACTTTGGTATTCATTCAGCCATTGGGTACTCATGTCATAAGTATATTAATCACTAGTTGGAGATTCGCTTCAGTAGTCAACATATTTCAGCAGTTGGTATAATCAGTCGTTGGTTGTTATGATCAGCAGTTGAATTCTACTTCAGTAGAGAGCATATTCAGACGTTGGGTATTTCTTTCAGAAATGTATTCAGCCTATGGGATTCAGTTGTTGTGATATCAGACGCAATCATTCATGTGTTAGCGTGTTTCTTAACGAACAACAAAACTACATCGTTTGGATTAATTGATACGGCAGCGTTTGATTTAGCGCTAGAATTCAGACGTTGGTTTAACTGTTACAAAGATTTAGTTGGCGTTATTTATTCAGTAATAACAGTCACGTATTCTATCAGCGATGAACTATTCATCTTCTTCAAGAAAGGAAAAGCTATATTAACAATAAGAGAATTCAGGCACAAGCGACAAATCGATTCAAACGCGATCATATATTCAAAATGGAAAGAATCAATGGTGGAGATTGAGATCGTACATATGCCTGGAATTAAGGAGACAACGTCGGTCCTAAGAATCAATGGTGGAGATTGAGATCGTACATATGCCTGGAATTAAGGAGACAACGTCGGTCCTATTTTGGGTAAATAGTACACAGTATACAGAGGATGTTTTACGGTGTTTGCACAAATATGGAAAACGACATTTTGGCTCTGACGAAGCGCAATTTTCCTTAGTGTGGCAGTACATACCATAATCGTGATTTGTCGAAGATTTATAGAGGAAAATAGCTTTTATGACCGTTGAGAGCAAAGGGTATAAATAGCATAAATTTGAATTGAAGAAGCTCTCGGTCACTCTTGAATCTCTCGATTACTCTCCATTACTCTCGAATCTTCGTCCAAGTCATTCATAATTTCAATCTTTCTCGAGCTTACACTCTGTCGAAGTTATCTCTCAAAAGCTCACAAACTCGAAGAACACAAGTGTTGATTTTCACAGACATTACCTTCGAGTCATCTTCTGGTTCACCTGTTGAATCGCATTTCTTTGTTTAGAAACCAGAAGATTTACAGTCTCAGTAGATCTGTATTCACTGTTGTTATTCTAGATTGAGTCTGTAACAAACGTGATGCATAAAAGTCATTTGACAAACATATCAAGTGTTGTAAACCGCAGCTGCGACTGCTTTGTGATTGGTGTTGCTAGGAGTTCACCTGGAGTGAGGCTCGGTGATTGGGTGTTTGCAGAAGGCCTCTAACCATCAAATCTTCTAGTGTAACCTTCCTGAAAAGGAAGAAGGGGAGACGTAGGATATTGATATCTGAACTTTCATAAACAAACTCTCGACCCTTAAACTTTTACATTATCGTGTTTATTTATTGCTTTACACTGTTCACTGATCTATTGGCTTATTTCTGACATATTTTGTTAGCCAAGAAATCAGCATTTAAACTGAGATACTTAAATCTGGTAACTCGGATTTAGGTTAAGCGGGTGCTTGTAAAACTGTTTTAAAAGGTTTCGAAAATTTGAAAATGCCAAGAGTTCATTCAACTCCCCCTTCTGAACTCTTGCAGATGTTTTTCGAACCATATTGATCCTATCAAATACTCATCTCTGTGTGAACGCACTCGAAAAAAACGAGTGGGTGGCTCCTGAGTCTAGCAAAGCGAGTGTAGTGACACCAAGCACACGAATCTCTCCTGAAATAGAAACGTCACACAGGTACGCGTTTACGGTCAAACTAGATCCCCAAAAAGCAGTTTAGATGCCTAAGACATTTCTAAGTTCGCTAATCCTATCCGTCTAAGTTCTGAAGGCAAGTTCTAGAAGATCTACAGTTATAATTAGATTGAACCCAATATCCTAAGGCATAAACCTCCTAGCAGTGCTTTACTCAGCAACTAGCGGATCTGTTGTCCCATGAAACTACTTGGGTCCCTGCTTGTGGAACCGCTCGGTCATATCCTCCTCATGCGACTTCCCTGAACGCTCTGACCTCTCTAGTATCCTGGTGATCCCGACTAGCATATCCACACTAGCCCGCTCATATGGTGTCAATTGAGGAGGTGGGGAAGGAGGAGGAGGAGTAGAATCATCCTGATGGGTCCTGTCGCGTCTGGCAGGCATTCTGATACACCAAAACATTATCACGTAAATCTAAGTGCATGACTAAGCATCTAATTTAAAACTCTAAGGCCAAAACTCATGCAGGACTAAACATGCAGCATGCGAACAATAACATGAATCATAAACTATAAAACTCACAGACTGGTAGTGCGACTTCCCAGCTCCACGCAACAGGCTAGTACCCCACCAAAACCACCGCTCTGATACCAACTGAAACGAACCGTACTCTAGAAATTTTTTTTTTAGAATCATGTGTGGAATAACTAAACTAAAAAGACTATGGCTCGTTTCCTTTGAAGATTTTCTCAACATAATTTTATAACATGAATAAAACCAATACATCGAAAATATTTAATCATCAATGCTGTTTAAAAGTCATAGTATGAAAAATTGCGGAAACATAACATGTAAATAAATGTCGAAAAAGTGTATCATGACGTAAATAAAGACATCGTAGCGGCCATGGGGTACTGTTGCAACGGGCGCTCAGAGGTCCTCACCGCCAGTCGGGATAAAGTCCACAGGGTCATCACCTGCACCATTTAAACCTAGTGAGCCTAGAGGCTCAACATGCTCTATCTTTTAAAATAACAAGGTACATATACATAAAGTCACATGCAATGATAAAGTCCACAGGGTCATCACCTGCACCATTTAAACCTAGTGAGCCTAGAGGCTCAACATGCTCTATCTTTTAAAATAACAAGGTACATATACATAAAGTCACATGCAATCACATACTTGTAATAAAATAACGTTAAAACATGTATGCATGGATGATCTTAAAACCTTGTTCGTACATTTCATACATATCATAACATATAACGTACATAAGGCATGACATAACGTAACATGAACAACGTATGAGTGTATCTTTGAATGCGAACGGGCTTGTAACTGATCAGTCGAACTAACCATCGTACGTGGCGGTGCGGTTCACCCGATCTTACCTCAGGATCCCTCACACCTCTATGCTTGTCACTTCACCATGTCGTGATCACATGGATCCATAGGCTCATAATCATACATTAAAACAGGGGATCCCCGGGACCCGGTTACCCGGCTAGCTCCCATTATTAAACTTTGCCACATCACTTCAATCCCTCGGGTTTTATCTTAAAAAATATTCATGTCTGATCGTTTCGTAGAATCTCATGATGCGTGCATTTCTTAAAATCATGTAATTTAAAAGCTGAGCCCGTCAATGTATATTTAATCATTTCCTTTAAAACATTTACGTATATAGAATATCACATATATAATTAATATATATTCACGGGCTTATATATTTTCTGCTTCGGTCAAGGACTAGTTCAGGATCCTGCCCCACTAATTCTAGAGTTAACTTAAAAATTGAATTTAGCCCATAACTTTAAAATTCACCTTTAACATCCCTAAAATACTCCAATTTTGACTAATTCAAAATCAATTGACCAATTCTGACCCTGAAATCAAAGACCAATTTTGACTTAAAATCAAAGGACTAATTTTGACTAATTTCAAAATCAATTTGACTTTAAAATCAAGGGACTAATTTTTTACATTTAAAAAAGATAACTTAATCAATTTTGACCCAAATGACCAATTTTGACCAAATGACCAATTTTGATCCGATTAAGATCTCATGGTCAATTTTGACTTAATTAAAAATCCAAAAACTTCAATTTTGACTAAAAACTTAAATAAACATCAAACCGAATTAAATTAAATGTGTGACTTGATTTAAAACATTTGATCATTTTCTTTAAAATTGGAACTTTGACTTAAAATTAAAATAACCGATCCATAATAAAATAACTCGGACAAATTTAAAATATTTTGACTTGAGACTCGACTACTCGACCCAGTCCAGTCATGACAATTTAAATTCACACATGCTAAAAATCATTTTCAAGGCATTAATTTGTCTTGAAAATTTGCCAAAAATCACATAAATCAAATAAATTCTAAAAAAGCTGTAAAACATCTTAAAATGTGTTTAAAACATCAAATAAATTCATCCACGAACTTTGGAAAACCTAAGACTCGAAATCTTAATTTTCACAAAAATGACCCGACGAGGCTCATTTCGAGCGACAAAACGGTAAAAATCATTAAAACTCCATTTCTTAACCAAAACACTCCCTATTTCAACCCACATCCTCTAACTTAATATACTAGTCATTTAAACAAATAATACTCAAACACAATTCAGTACATGACCAACCCGACGCCCGCAAACCCACTGCCCGTGCGCATACTGCAACCAGGATACGTGCTAGCCATAAAATTTATAACTAATTCATTCCCTGACCAAATTGCTTCTTGTTTGGACCTACGTGACCCTAACTCAATAAGATATCCCTTGAAATCAACATTGACCACACAGATCACATAGAGTCACTTACCCGACCCCAACAGCTCTACTATCAAACACAGACGACAAGCCAGGACACGTGCTGATCATAAAATTCGTAACTAATTCATTCCTTGACCAATTGCTTCCCGTTTGGACTTACGTGATCCTAACTCGATGGACTAACTATATAGACCACCCTTGAACCTAACCCTAGACCCATGAACCACCCATGACCGAAGCTTCACAAGAAAAGAATCAAATACGTTTTTAAAACTATGAAACATGCATGGATCTCAAACGTTATGCATAGATCTAAACAAATCACATAAAATTCATGAATTGAACATTAAAAACAGTTTAATATGGCTTAAATGGTTAGAAAATGAATCGATATTACATGTCTGGCTTGGAGAAAATTGATATCTGCAAGTTACCGACGTGTGGGACGCGAGATCGGGGCACGACCGCCTTTGAATCACCAAAGTTTTGCAAATTTCGATGGGGATGTTCTTGAGGGATGAGGGGCGGCTACAAGAGATGAATGAGGCTAGGTTTGAAAGATTTTTGAGTTATGAAAAAGTGAGGGTGACAAAAATGACCCCTAATAGTTAATTAAGAAAAGATAAGGGATTTTTACATGCTTACCCCTCCAATAAGTTCTCAAGTTGATAAAAATTCTAATCCATGCTTTTAAAACTTCTAAATTTTCGAAATAAAGGCCCTCTAAAATTTTAAAACACATTAAAATCCATTAAAATAGCCCGTATAGACCAAAAACGGGTTCCCCTCCAAAATAATCATAAAAAACCCCAATTTTTCAGAAATTGTTGCTTAAAAAAAATAATAAATTTATTCTTAAAAATCTAATAATTTAAAATCTTAAATTATTTTCATCTCGGTCGTCCCTAGTCTCGTCCATGCGTCCGTAACTCAAATAGGCTGAAAACATGACATGCATACCATGCAATATGAAAATCATAAATAAATCACACAAAATGGCATGTAATCATCTAAAATTATTTTCCCCCTAGTCATGCACTCATTTCTACGTATTAAGGAATTTATAGGCGTTACAATTTATGAGGTAGCCTTGGTGGATTTCTATCACAACGCCTCAGTGCACGACAACAAAGTTATCAGTTCCATTCAGGGCAAGTCTTTTGAAATTTCAGAGGAACAGTTTGCTGGGATTTTCGAGTTACCGACAGAGGGTTTGATTGACATGAATGAAGTGCTGAAGGATTTGGTGTTTGACGGTAGAAGTGTTTTTTCTGCAGACGGTGAACAGCTTAAGACCTCCTGCAAGAAAAGGGAGATGAAGTTTGAGTTCCGACTTCTTAACGATATTATGGCAAAAACAATCACAGTCAAAGCAGGATCCTTCGATGCATTACCCATGAGCGGTTTCTAATGATGACTGCTATTCATGGCGGCGTTAAAATCAATTGGGGGAGATTGTTGTTTAACCTATTGAAGGCTATGGTGACTCCATCTTCAAATCAAGCTCGAGGGGCGGTGCATATATGTATTATTCTGAAGGGAGCACCAGACTTGGAATTGGGCGATTCGAAGGCCTTCCCTCCTCTCAAGATCTTAACCGCTAAGACTGTTGGCACTTACATTGCCAATAACAAGTCTATCAATGCTGAAGAGGTGTTGGAAGTGCTAGTGGAGAAAATGGTTAAGAAGGCTGTGACAAAGAGGAGACCAGCTCCTGCTGTTGTTGAGCCTGCCGGTAAGAAGAAGAGGACAACTGTGGGGAGAGCTGTTCCCACAGAGAAGAATATGGCATTGGTTACAGTGGTTCAAGATGTTGAACCTATCTCTGTTGTACCAGCTGTGACCCCTTGCGCTCAACGACGTCGGGCACCGAAGAGAAAATTGGTGTTGTGAGGTGAGTCTGATGATGAAACTGTTGAAAATATTACTAAACAGGTGCTTAAGGAGACAGCTGAGATAGAGACAGAGGAGATGGAAACCGTTGAACCAGTGGTGATGGAGACTACTGAGATTGAGACAGATGAGACGGAGAGCATGATAGATGTCAGGCCCCGTGCTAATTACTCAAGATAATAGCACAATTAAGAACATAATCACGGAAGCGTAAAAATCGGGCTTAAAAATTTTCGAAATAATTTAGGCCTGAACTTAAAATCATACATTCAAAATATTCATAATCAAAATATGAGTTGACTCAGACTCACATAAAACAGGTAACACAATTATCAATTCAAATACAGATCCCCAAAATACATAAGACACGGGGCATCCCCCGAGTTCGATACATAAATAAAATAATTGGGACTCATGGAACGGGGATCGACCAGCTGAACATGCACTCTGTCCATCTTGGTTACCTGAAGATCCTGAAAATGGGTAACACAGACCCAAACAACACAAAAACAGGAAAACGAATACGAGATCAAGCCTCAGTACGAAGAGCTATCAAAACAGCTAAACATGCAACATGCTATAAACAATGCTATGAATGCATGAGGGCTATCAAAGATCGAATAGCTAGACCAGCATGTCGACTGGCAATCATATCGGTCGAGACTCTATACCACGCACAGCAAGTCAGCCGGTGGAAATCATCGGTCCGTGATCTTCAGGGCCCGTCAGCCCATCACAGCTCGGTGGTCTTCAGACACGAAAAGTCAGTCGGTCACCACTCCGATGATAGCGTTGGACTTTTCAGGCACAACAAGTCAGTCGGCCAGTCACAACGTGGCTCTCAATCAGGTTATAAATCAATCTGTCAGGCTCAATATGTATGCATGAAATCCAATTCAATAATCAATGCATAATGCATACAATTCATTACGTGAAACAGCATATACAATTCAAACAATTCAACATACTGCCACGTAAATTCACATAATCAAATCAGCAGGTTCATAACATCGATCACAGCCATGTTTACGCTCAAAGCTGTTAAATCTGCTCAACTCGTACCTCAATCCTCAAAATTATACCTCACAGATTCCTCAAATGCACGGCAGGACTTCCTGGAAGCTGGAATCTGTTTCAAAGCCTCAAAATCAGCTTAACTCAAGCATAAATCAGAACCTGAACACTCTAATACCTACGGCCAGAACTATACTCAAGGTCTAAACAATTCTACGCAGGTATTAGCTACTAGACAAAGCTCAATTGATGGATCTGTTTACACAGATCCAGTTCTGAGTTTTGAATTACACAAAACCTGTTATTGTGTTTTTAATGTCTCTATGTAGTGTGCAGAACTTAAATAAGATGAAAAGACGAAATCTGGAAAATGCGTTATTATGAGAAGAACGAGAAAGCTGATCAGGAGATGCGAATTGGAATAAGAGAAATCTGATGAATTCTGTTGGAGAAATGTTCGAAGAAGAAGATGAACAGTAGAAGTCTGATCGTGTGAAGATTGAAGAAATCTGGTTCACTAAATAGTTAAAGTCTGGAACCAGTTGTGAAGAACAAAAACCAGCAGTTGCGCAAGCGTGAATGTATCAGACGTCGATGTGAAGAAGAATCTGGAATCAGCGATGATGACGTCAGTAGTGATGTCATCACAATCAGCAGTTGACAAGAAGCGCAATAGCTGGATCAGCGATGATGACATCATCAGTGATGTCATCACAATCAGCAGTGAGCCACAATACAACCAGTCGATGCAGGTACATCTTCTAAGGGAAACCAGCAGGTAGCTACAGTGAAACTAAAAGAGAACCAGCCGTTGCGCATCAAGGATCAAAACCAGACACAAGCTACAGTACATCCAGACGAGAGCTACAGTGTTTAACCAGTTGAGGATGTATAGCAAACGATGTCGTTTGGATTAGTTAAAACGGTGGAGTTTGAATTAACCAGTCGTTGGGTAATCCAGTCGCAAGCTACAGTGTACCCAGTTGCAGGCTACAGTGTTTTGCATATCCAGTCAACAGGAAATCCAGACGCAGGAAAAGCAGAAGTAGTGAAGAGTTGCAAACAAGACGCTGATAGTTACAACCAGACGCAAGGAATCCAGACGCAAAGAAGCTAAAGGAAATAACCAGACGCAGTAGTTGAAGATACAACCAGTAGCGAAGCAGTTGACGAATTATATTATGAAGATTCACTAAAGCTGGATGTCAACTGCTGAGCTTAGTTCAAATGTTGAAGACGACAAAAAGCCTGCAAAAGAAAGGACACAAGGACAACTCCCTGTCGGTACTTTACAGAACATCTTTCAACGGGAAGAACTTGTGTCCAACGAATTGAATTTGAACAGAGGCTATTTAAGGGAGAAGATTTGAAGGAAGAAGATGATTGTATGATGATTGAGAGTGCAAAAACAGAGGGAAGAAAATTGTAGACGAAGCAGTAAACCGTCATTAGAGAGGAGAGCATAACGAGTGTCTACTGCTGAGTTTCAATCAGCTTTTGTAGAGAATTTCCCTAGTGTGTGAGATTTATTCATTCGAGAGTTGTGCTTACACTGTAAATCTCACACACACAGAGATTCATTCACATTCATTGTATAGTGAATGAATCTCAAACCCAATACAAAATCAGATCCCGTCCAAGCACGACGACGTTAAACTCTGTGTTTATAGCCTTTCTCACATAGGCGTAAAACAAGTGATTGAGTGAACAGTCGAGGGCTGGTAGAGTCTAGGAGTTCTCGTAGCTGCTGGTTGCAGGATCGGGTATGTACAAGATGTATAGATCAAATCTTCCAGTGGAACCTTCCGAGGAGGAAGAAGGAAAGACGTAGGACATTGAAGTCCGAACTTCCATAAACAAACAGCTGGTCCATTTCTTTAAGCTTTCCGCATATGCAATTTATATTAGCACTCACGCATACACCATTGCACACACAGTAAGTCGAACAGATTTCTGTAAACAGAAATCTGTTTGCAACGTTTTAAAATTTAGGATTCAGTTCTGGTGTCTTCCGCATGATTTTATTTCATAACAGATCTGTCTCCGGTGCTCTGTTTTTAATGTTCAAGAACCAGAGGTATTGCACCTCCTCTCAATAGCAGCGCAAAGTTTTTTAATTTTTTTTTTGTAACAGTGCTCGCTGGCATTTAATTTCCTGATTTTCGGACCCAACAATGCTCAATTCAACGAGAAATGCTCACCCCGAAGCTTAAACCAGCAGGAGAACACACGAAACAGACTTCTCCAAAAAGCTTCGAACACCAGTAGCTACACGCTTCCACTCCAACGCTAATTCAGGGCTTCAAATGGGTAGCAATCAAAAGAGCAACTCACAACGAATCCAGCGCCACCAAAATCACTCAAATCATCTGCGGAGAACGGTGGTAATCGACGGAAGTAGGTCACGGTGAACAGTAGCTATCGAGGGTTTCAAAGAATGGAGATAAGATATATCGGGTTCGAAAATATCCTAAGTGTAGATCAACACTTATCTATATATCTCTCAATCCACCAGCTGCTGTTCCTCTAATTCAGTCATTGAGAAATGCTACAGTAGAAATCTTACAATAATAAGTAGCTTTTGCTCTCAACAAAACCAGTAGCAACAACCAGTCGTTGCATTTCTCTTCGCACACCCAAAACGACGCCGCACCAACTAATCGAAACGATGTCGTAGCGCTCCACCAGCTGGTACCAAATTCCCTACGAAAAACCCAGCAGCTGGTTACGCTAAACAATCCAGACGCAAGCGTAACTAAACAAAACGACGACGTAGAGGACATGTCACCATCGCTGCTAGCAGCTGATCCAACCAACGCCTGATACAAACATTGCAACAACTCCTCACAGCTGATACCAGACGCAACCAAAACGCAGAGTTTTAACTTATCAAAACGACGTCGCGTTGCTCCCACGACTGGTTTCTCAAACCAACAGCTGATCACCCAGTCGCAACACATTCTCCCAACGCAACTACTGATTAAATTCTACCAGCTACAAGCTACAGTCCCGTTGACTCGCGTTGACATCTGGAATGCATTACATCTGATTCCTTGCATTAGCGCTACGGCTGGTTTCCACTAAACGACAGCGTTTACTCTCGCGCCATCAACTGCTTGATCAGCTTTCACCAACAGGCGCTACTGCTGAATTCTAACATCCTCATCTACTGGAATCAGATTTCTCTCGAAAAACCACGCGACTAATCCCAAATCAATTCGATTAATCACTAATCTAAAATCTGATTCCTCACATTCTCCCCACCTTAAGATATTTCATCCTCGAAATCAAAGGAAACACAGGGAAAAATCAATCAATTCGTCACAAAAACAGAAAGCAAAACAGAAATTCATCTAATACAAACCCAAGAGTTCAAGATAACTGGGTAATCAAAAAATATCAACTAGGGAAAACACAACCAGAACTGAAATCTAAAACAACAATCTACTCAAACAGATGCGGCCACTCACGCTGCATCTTCTCTTCTGGTTCCCAAGTTGCTAATTCTCTGCCATGCTTTCTCCATTGGACCATCACCAACGGAACTACTTTGTTCCTCAGATGCTTCTCCTTCCTATCCAGAATCCGCACTAGATATTCAACATAACTCAAGGCAGAATCCAGCTCAACTTCATCGGTTCTCAACACATGGGATGGATCTGGCTCATATTTCCTCAACATTGACACATGAAAGACATCATGCATCGTTGCCAACTCATCAGGAAGTCTCAATCGATAAGCCAATTGTCCAATCCGCTCAAAAATCTCAAAGGGACCAACGAATCTAGGAGCTAATTTGCCTTTAAATCTGAAGCGCATCACGCTCTCAAGGCAGAATCCAGCTCAACTTCATCGGTTCTCAACACATGGGATGGATCTGGCTCATATTTCCTCAACATTGACACATGAAAGACATCATGCATCGTTGCCAACTCATCAGGAAGTCTCAATCGATAAGCCAATTGTCCAATCCGCTCAAAAATCTCAAAGGGACCAACGAATCTAGGAGCTAATTTGCCTTTAAATCTGAAGCGCATCACGCTCTTGAAAGGATAAACTTTGAGGAATACTCGGTCGCCAACCTCAAATTCTAACGGTCGACGCCTTCGGTTAGCATAGCTAGTGAATCTATCTTGTGCAGCCTTCATTCTACTCCGAATCAAATCAATCTGATCTTTCATATGCTGCACAAACTCAAGGGTAGAAAGCTGTCTCTCACCAACTTCTTCCCAACAAACCGGAGATCTGCATTTTTTACCATACAACGCCTCAAATGGAGCCATTCCAATAGTCACCTGGTAGCTGTTATTATACGAAAACTCAACCAAGGACAACGAATCCTGCCAGCCACACTGAAATCCATCACAACCGCTCGCAACATATCCTCTAAAATCTGGATGGTCCGCTCAGATTGACCATCTGTCTGTGGGTGATAGGTTGTACTCATAGCCAATCTCGAACCCATCGTTGCCTGCAAGCTCTTACAAAATCGGGAAGTGAATCTCGGATCTCTATCGGATACTATCGAAACAGGAACTCCATGCAATCTAACCACATGGTCGATATACAGCTTCGCCATTTTCTTCATCGAACACCTCACGTCATAGGGAATGAAATGGGCTGACTTCGAAACTCTATCAATCACTACCCAAATCGCATCGCATCCCCTACTCGATCGAGGTAGATGAGTCACAAAATCCATGGCGATGTGCTCCCAATTCCATTGGGGCACCTCCAAACTCTATAGCAATCCACCAGGTCTCATTCTCTCAGCCTTGACCTGCTGGCAATTCAAACACCTAGCAACAAAATCAGAAATGTCGCTCTTCATGCCTTCCCACCAATAGTGAGATATTTTTAAGGCATGGTACATCTTTCTCTCGCCCGGATGCACACTGTACTGACTACAATGCGCTTCATTCATAATGGCCTCTTTCAAATCGATCAAGTTCAGAACCACCAATCTTCCTCGAAATCTCAGACACCCATCAGAAGAAACAGAGAAATCATCAGACTGACCACTTCGGGCTTTAATCTTCAACTCATGAACATAAGGATCAGTCCTCTGTGCCTCCCTGATGTCACTCACAATCTACGGTTCTACTTGAATCGAAGAAACCATAAAGTACTGATCACACGGCTGGAATTGCCAACCAGAAGTACTCAACTGCTCGTAGACTTTAGAGACACTCAAAGACGAAAGCATCGTAAGCTGGGTCTTCCTACTCAATGCGTCGGCAACTGAGTTCATCCGCCCAGGCTGATACTGAATCTCACAGTTAAAGTCCTTGAGCAATTCTATCCATCATCGTTGCCTCATATTCAAATCAGACTGCGTGAAGATATATTTCAGGCTCTTGTGGTCGGTGTACACCACAAATTCTTCACCATATAGATAATGTCGCCAAATCTTCAAGGCAAACACTATCGCAGCCAACTCCAAATCATGAACAGGGTACCTCGTCTCGCGAGGCTTCAACTGAATTCTATCCATCATCGTTGCCTCATATTCAAATCAGACTGCGTGAAGATATATTTCAGGCTCTTGTGGTCGGTGTACACCACAAATTCTTCACCATATAGATAATGTCGCCAAATCTTCAAGGCAAACACTATCGCAGCCAACTCCAAATCATGAACAGGGTACCTCGTCTCGCGAGGCTTCAACTGTCGAGACGCATAGGCAATCACGTACCCGTTCTGCATCAGCACGCATCCTAAACCATTGATAGAAGAGTCGGAGCACACAACAAATCCTCCGGATCCAGACGGTAGAGCCAAAACAGGAGCAGTAGTCAACTTCTCCTTCAACGTCTGAAAACTGTACTCGCACTCATCAGTCCACACAAATCTCTTATCCTTCTGAGTCAACTGAGTCAAAGGCCTGGCTATCGAAGAAAACTTCTCTATAAAACGCCTGTAATAGCCAGCCAATCCCAAGAAACTACGGATCTCTGAAACGTTCCTAGGTCTCTCCCAATTAAGAACTGCTTCGACCTTACTCGGATCCATCGAAATCCCTTGCGCCGAAATCACATGACCCAGAAAGATAATTTGATCCAGCCAGAATTCGCACTTGCTGAACTTGGCGTACAATTGCAAGTCTCACAATCTCTACAACACCAGTCTCAAATGCTCCTTATGCTCTCTCAAGCTCCTCGAATACACTAGATGTCATCTATGAAGACGATCACGAACCGATCGATATTCTCACTGAAGACGCGATTCATCAAATCCATGAACACAGCTGGAGCATTAGTCAACCCAAACGGCATGACAAGAAACTCATAATGCCCATATCGAGTCCAAAAAGTTGTCTTCGCCATGTCAGCGTCTCTAATCCGCAACTGGTGATAACCAGAGTGCAAATCAATCTTCGAGTAAACGACTGATCCCTGCAACTGATCGAACAAGTCATCAATCCTCGACAAAGGATACTTGTTCTTCACCGTCGCTTTGTTCAACTGTCGGAAATCCACGCACATCCTCATAGACCCATCCTTCTTCTTCACAAAGAGAATCGGAGCTCCCCAAGGCGACATACTCAGTCTGATGAAGCCTTTATCCAAGAGATCTTTCAACTGATCCTTCAGCTCTTTCAACTCTGTGGATGCCAAACGGTAAGAGCTGTAGAAATGGGGGCAGTACCGGGCACCGAACTCAATGCTGAAATCGATCTCATGTCTCGGAGGGAATCCAGGAATCTCATCTGGAAACACGTCGGGAAACTCTTGGACGATCGGAATGTCGCTCAACTCCGAACCGTGATTCTGGGAAATGTCAAGCGCGTAAATCATAAATCACACGTAATGTCGCTCAACTCCAACCGTGATTCTTGGGAAATGTCAAGCGCGTAAATCATAAATCACACGTTATCCAGTGATAGCAGGCTAAACATCTCCATGGCGGACATCAGTGGAATCTTCGAGCGCGAATCAGCACCGTAGAACTCCCACTTCCCGAGTCAGGGCGAAATCTCATCAAACCATTAAAACAATCGACCGTAGCCTTATAGATAGACAACACGTCCATCCCCAAGATGCAATCAAAATCTCTCATTCCCAAAACAATCAAATTGGAAACCAAAACGTGCTCGTCAAATCGAAGCACACAATCCAACACCACTTCACGGGACCACAGACTCACACCAGCAGGGGTAGACACGGAAATAACATCACACAATGGGGAAGAACTCAACCCATTCTCACAAACAAACAATTCAGAAATAAAAGAGTGTGATGCACCAGTGTCAAATAGAACTCTCACAGGATAATCGAAAACAGAGCATGTACCTGCGATCATCATACCAGGCGCCTCCTCAGCCTGCTCTCTAGTCAACGCATTTGCCTGAGCCTGCTGCGCAATCTAAAACGGAGGTCTCAAAGGTGCTCCAAATCTAGAAGGCTCACGGGGTTGGAATCCAGATCGTTGAGTAGGGGCAGGAAACTGCGGTCTCTGAGATGAACCACCAGCTGATCCCTGCTGCGAAGGAATCGAAGACTGACCCCTCAACAGAGGACACACTCTAAGGAAGTGTCCTGGCTGTCCACAGTTACGACAGGACCCCTGAACTCCACGACACTGCGAATTCGGATGCCTTCCTCCGTACTGTCCACACGACATGCCACTAGAACCGCTTCCAGAACCACTACCAGAACCAGAACTCACAGAACCAGAGGAACTCGAATCCGCCTTCTTCTTGAACTGTTTCCCTCTTGGTCAAAATCTCTGGCGGTTCGACTGCTGTTGCTGATGCGACCCCTAAGGAGAATAGAAAGATTGTGACACATCCTGAACAGGCTGATAAATCAGAGCCTCTACCTCCATCAAACTCTCCTCAATATCCACTGCTCGGTTCACCGAATCAATATAGGTCGCAGGCGAACCAGACAAAACCATCCAGTACAAATCAGGCCTCAAGCCTTTCAGAAACTTGTTCCTCTTTGTTCTATCTTGGTTGTCAACGTGTGGCACATAGACCAAAAGCGCAGAAAACTGTCGGACATACTCAGCCACTCGCATGCTGCCCTGCCTCAGATTATCAAACTCCCGCTCTCGGCTGTTATAGAAGGACTCCGGGGTATACGCCTGTCGAAAGGCCTCGCAGAAGCTCTCCCAAGTGATCACAGCCCCACTATCACGAAGGATACGGGAAGTACCTCTCCACCAGCGCTGTGCATTGTCTCTCAGCTGCAACACCGCCAGTTTCAGTCTCTTCTCAGGAGCGTACTCCAAAGTAAACAACTCCTCCATCTGAGCTAACCAAGCCTCAGCCATCGCACCACCCTCTGCTGCAGAAAACGTCAGAGGGTTCGTCCGCTAAAACCTAGCTAAGACCAACTCCATCCCGCCTATCTGTCTAGTAACATCCTCGACCTGATGAACATCATCATCACTACCTGCCCTAGACTCCTCCTCAGTACGTCTAGTCGTCCTACCTCTTCCTCTTCTCGGCGGCATCTAAACAAGTCTAGAGATAAGATCTCACAGCAGATCGATATATCACATAGACAGATAAAAGATCACATAAGTCACAGAGTCAATCAAAATCAAATCAAAACTCTGTGCCTAGACTCGAGTGTGATCAAAGGAAATCGAGCTTATCTCAGTTTAAGCTCTGATACCAAAAAGTCAGGCCCCGTGCTAAGTACTCAAGATAATAGCACAATTAAGCACATAATCACGGAAGCGTAAAAATCGGGCTTAAAAAATTTCGAAATAATTTATGCCTGAACTTAAAATCATACATTCAAAATATTCATAATCAAAATATAAGTTGACTCAGACTCACATAAAACAGGTAACACAATTATAAATTCAAATACAGATCCCCAAAATACATAAGACACGGGGCATCCCCTGAGTTCGATACATAAATAAAATAACTGTCACTCATGGAAACGGGGATCGACCAGTTGAACCTCCACTCTATCCAGCTTGGTTACCTGAAGATCCTGCAAATGGGTAACGCAGACCCAAACAACACAAAAGCAGGAAAACGAATACGAGGTCAAGCCTCAGTACGAAGAGCTATCAAAACAGCTAAACATGCAACATGCTATAAATCAATTCTATGAATGCATGAGGGCTATCAAAGATCGGATAGCTAGACCAGCAAGTCGACTGGCAATCATATCGGTCGAGCCTCTATACCACGCACAGCAAGTCAGTCGGTGGAAATCATCGGTTCGTGATCTTCAGGGCCCATCAGCCCATCACAGCTCGGTGGTCTTCAGACACGACAAGTCAGTCGGTCACCACTCCGATGATAGCGTTGGACTTTTCAGGCACAACAAGTCAGTCGGGCAGTCACAACATGGCTCTCAATCAGGTCATAAATCAATCTGTCAGGCTAAATATGTATGCATGCATGCCAATTCAATAATCAATGCATAATGCATACAATTCATTACGTGAAACATCATATACAATTCAAACAATTCAACATACTGCCACGTAAATTTACATAATCAAATCAGCAGGTTCATAACATCGATCACAGCCATGTCCACGCTCAAAGCTGTTAAATCTGCTCAACTCGTACCTCAATCCTCAAAATTCTACCTCACAGATTCCTCAAATGCACGGCAGGACTTCCTGGAAGCTGGAATCTGTTTCAAAGCCTCAAAATCAGCTTAACTCAAGCATAAATCAGAACCTGAACACTCTAATACCTACGGCCAGAACTATACTCAAGTTCTAAACAATTCTACGCAGGTATTAGCGACTAGACAAAGCTCAATTCAACGAGAAATTCTCACCCCGAAGCTTAAACCAACAGGAGAACATACGAAACAGACTTCTCCAAAAAGCTTCGAACACCAGTAGCTACACGCTTCCACTCCAACGCTAATTCAGGGCTTCAAATGGGTAGCAATCGAAAGAGCAACTCACAACGAATCCAGCACCACCAAAATCACTCAAATCAACGGCGGAGAACGGCGGTAATCGACGGAAGTAGGTCACGGTCAACAGTAGCTATCGAGGGTTTCAAAGAATGGAGATAGATATATCAGGTTCGAAAATATCCTAAGTGTCGATCAACACTTATCTATATATCTCTCAATCCACCAGCAGCTGTTCCTCTAATTCAGTCGTTGAGAAATGCTACAGTAGAAATCTTACAATAATAACCAGCTTTTGCTCTCAACAAAACCAGTCGCAACAATCAGTCGTTGCATTTCTCTTCGCACACCCAAAACGACGCAGCACCAACTAATCGAAACGATGTCGTAGCGCTCTACCAGCTGGTACCAAATTCCCTACGAAAAACCCAGCAGCTGGTTATGCTAAACAATCCAGACGCAAGCGTAACTAAACAAAACGACAACGTAGAGGACACGTCACCATCGCTGCTAGAAGCTGATCCAACCAACGCCTGATACAAACATTGCAACAACTCCTCACAGCTGATACCAGACGCAACCAAAACGCAGCGTTTCAACTTATCAAAACGACGTCGCATTGCTCCCACGACTGGTTTCTCAAACCAACAGATGATCACCCAATCGCTACACATTCTCCCAAAGCAGCTACTGATTAAATTCTACCAGCTGCAAGCTACAGTCCCGTTGACTCGCGTTGACATCTGGAATGCGTTACATCTGATTCCTTGCATTAGCGCTACGGCTGGTTTCCATGAAACGACAGCGTTTTACTCTCGCGCCATCAACTGCTTCATCAGCTTTCACCAACAGGCGCTACTGCTGAATTCTAACATCTGCATCTACTGGAATCAGATTTCTCTCGAAAAACCACGCGACTAATCCCAAATCAATTCGATTACACTAATCTAAAATCTGATTCCTCATAATAGATGTTTCATCTATCACTAATTATGATGAAGACAGCAGTCTCAAGGTGTTATCCAATGAAGAAGGACCTCTGGTTGAGACGGAGAAGGAGAAAGAGAAGGAGAAGATTATTGACTCTGAGGACACAGAGCCCTTGAGCAAGGTTCTGGCACGTACTGAGACATCCACGTCTGATGAAGAGTCCATGTACATTGATGATCTTATGAAGCGGATCCCTGAGGAAATTATGCTTCCTTGTTATACCACTGTAGAGCCTACCAAGATCAAATTTGGCCACGGTATTCAGATCAGGGAAAGGGATTGGCACAAGGCCAACCTTCCAAAGATTGTTGTTGATGCCAAGGTGAAGGAGCCCCTTGTCGAGGAGGTGGTTAAAGGGCATCCGGCCAAAGATATGTTCACGTTGATTTGTGCTGATATTGAGTTTCTTGTACAGATACGGGAGAAAGTTATAGAGGAAATTGTTTCATTCTTTCATTCGTTCAGTCTACGCCGATTGGCAGTTTTGGAGTCAGCTTCGGACATTGTTTCCAAGGAGGAACATATTTTGGTACGGGCAGAGACAGATTCTTTGCAAACAGATGTTCAGAGGCGCATGTACATATTCGCAAAGTATAGGGAAATTTTGTTGAGGAAATTTTTGGAGGCCCGACATAGTAATTTTGAATCCGGCATGCCCACAACAGCTATTGATCTTCAAATATTGGATATGCTCTCAGAAGCTCATCACCTTGCGTTGACAAACTTGGTGGAGCATATGAGGAAACATCAGCTGAAGTGGACACGGCCTTCCTCTTCAAATCTGTTTGGGACTGGTGTACAGAGTAGTTGAATTCTTTCACGATTTCATCCGAGTGTTCAGTACTGGATTAGGCGAATGATCTTAATTGATGGATCTTGGACAGTTATAGAGGGAACAGATTGGTGGATATGCGAGTGCAGTACAACTACTTCT
Source organism: Dorcoceras hygrometricum (assembly GCA_001598015.1). Classification (NCBI taxonomy): domain Eukaryota; kingdom Viridiplantae; phylum Streptophyta; class Magnoliopsida; order Lamiales; family Gesneriaceae; genus Dorcoceras; species Dorcoceras hygrometricum. The sequence goes on from KV015580.1 coordinate 49,007, forward strand.
AGCAAGAGGACGCAGCTACCTCAGGAGCCAGCTGTGAATACACTTGCCCCGATCTGCATTTTTGTTGAGCCTGTTCAGGATCTAGATTCTCGACCGCCTTTCTCAAGAATTGTTAGCAAGAAGTTGGTTGAAATATAGTGTTGACGTTGTATAGTTCAATCTTTTTGGTCATCTACTGCCAGTTGGTACTCATAATCTTTGTACAGATATAGTTGCAGTAGGAACAGTTTTAGATTTAGAAGCAGAGCCCGTCGGGATTTTTTGGTGTTTTTCTGAGACGTTTAGATGCTCATCTGATTTTTCAAGTTCTAGCTCTTCACGTTCTAAGAATCCGAATCCTTCTAGTCATAGTTCTTCCAGTGATTCTCCTATGCATTTCCCCGCTGATGATATTCCTGAGATCTCATCTTCCGATGAAGTTCTTCCGGTCGAATAGACAACTATTGTTACTCCTCAGATATCATTACCAACTGCTGCTCCTTCAATGGATTATACAGAAGCATTTGCACAGCTCCGAGATACAGTTGATCAGATCTCTCTTGGGCAAGTGAAAACCAGATTTCACATAGACGAACTCAAGGCCGCTCATTCTAAGAAAATTTCAAACCTTGAGACTGCGTTTATTACAACTTCGGATAATTAGGACCGGGTCGTTCTTGTTCAAAACAATGTTCTCCATAAGGAGATGCAAGTTCAGAAGGCTTCTCTATCTAAGGAATTGAATGATATTCGTAAAGAGATACAGGACCAGAAAGCTGCTATTGCGCATGATATGCTTGAATTCCACGTGGAATCACAAGAAAAATTTAATACCATCCGCGCTCAATTGTCTGAACTCATAGCCTACATCAATAGGGGCCGTGATGACAAAAAGGGGGAAGATAGCAGCAGTCGAGGTCCGCGACCTCCTGATGAACGTAGCAGACCTAGACCTGGAGATAGTGGAAGAGGAAGAGGCAGCAGTAGTGAACCGTCAAGGAAAAGAGGAAGTGAATACAGAGGAGGAGGAAGCACTAGCTCTAGAGGATTTCGATATTGGCTTGGAGGAAGCTGAACAGTTTTTAGTTTTTCAGTTCTTTGTACAAATCTCTTGGACTTCGCAGTTTAAGTCATAGGCTGCTACGTTTTGTCATCACCAAAAAGAGGGAAACTGTTAAGATAAAATTTATATGTTTTGGTGATAACAAAAACAAGATAAAGAACTGAACATTAAGCTATCAGATTTGGATATTCGGGTAATTTCAGTTATCGAGTTAAGTATTTCTGTGAGACCCGAAAGTTGATAAGATTAAGGGAGTTAATTAATCGGGTTTTGTTGAGATCAGCTTTGTGTTGATGAGCTTTGAGAAGCTATCGGGTTTTGTTGAGATCAGGTTTGTGTTGATGAGATTTGAGAAGCTATCGGGTTTTGTATTAGCCCTTGGAACAGTTCTGGAGAGTTAGAATTGGCGCGGAATCTGTTCAGCAGTTAGCGCGAGTCATCGCTGAATGTTGGTGCTCAGCAGTGTGACGTCAGCAGTAGTGATTGTGTTCAGCAGTTGTAGCAAGATCTGTTGTCGCTGAGTAGTAGAGAGCGCGCTAGCGTGTTTCAGCAGTGAGTAGTTCTATTTCGTCATTTGGATTAGATGAAACGACAGCGTTTTGGATTAGCGAAGAAGACTCAGCTGTGAGTTGCGTTAGCGTCAGCTGTGTGAGAGATCTGCTGTAGCTTTGCTAACAGATGTTGGTTAGTGTTCAGCATTGAGTAGCGGGTGACGTGTCCAGTTGCGACAGTAGTTCTCTGCAACGTCGTTTGAGTTAGTAGAGATCTGTTCTGGCTTAGAGAGAGATCTATTGCAAGATCTGTTTGCGAGCGGGAATACCAGTCGTGATGGATTAAGTGTGGTGGATACTGTTTCTTCAGCTGTGAGCATATTTGGCTTATATTAGAGGACTTGGGTCTTCGAATTGAGTATCCAGTTTCCATACTTAGAATATTTTCCAGATTGCCAAATCCTGTCGCGATACCCTAGCTACTGTTCACCGAACCTTATCTTCTTCGATTGCCGACGCTAGACAGCTCCGACGAGGGCGAGAGTGGTATCGTTGGACTCCTCTTGCTCAGACACTTTGTTCGGATATTGTTTTCGAACGTTTGCTTAGTGAGGTGTGCGAAGACATCTCCCTTCTGTAGTCTGTTAGCATAAGCTTCGGATTTCGCTCCTTGATTTTTGGGGTAAGTTCAGTTCCGGCCTTTAAGCTTTGTTTAGAGCTTTCTGTGGTGTTAGATGAGGTAGGATAGCGCTGGTTGAGTCGTAGCTCCCGGCTGTTGCTTTTCTGTGCTTCGGTCTTTGAGTAGTTGCTTGTGTTGCCGTTGAGCAGGTGGTGGATCTGCGTCATTGTGGCAATATGCTTGTAGTAATTGTTGCCCAAATATTTTAGGTACGGATGTGAGCTTGTTTACAGCATAGGATTGAGCATGGATTATATGCTTTCCTGTGTGTGTACTCTGTGCTGTTATCGTTTGTGTTTTGTTATGATATCAGCTGTTGCATTTTCATACACGCATTATCCTATTGAGCTATGTTTTGCTATCTGTGCATGTTCTGTTGAATTGAGAGTACCAGGATGCTATGTTCAAGGACGAGCGGGTAGTTCCCGTATACCTTGGAGGCTGAGCGGGTAACTCCCGTACCTCATTCTCCCTGCTGGGTTTGTTAGCTGCTATGAGCGGAGTTGGTAGCTCCAACATCTCATGAGTGAGCAACAGCAGGTGGAACTGGTTGTTAGCATCTGGTATGGTGTATTGGAGACGAGTGGGTAGCTCCCATATGCTCAGTACACCATCTCGTGGCCACTACTGATTGTTCTCTTTTGATCAGATCTTGCTCTTGAGCTGTTGTTGAGATCCTTTGGCTCCATGCTTTCGGTTGTAGCCTTGATCCCTTGCATAGCATTTGCATATTTATCTGTTGCTTTCCTTATGCTGTTTTTATTGCTCTCCATGCTGGGGTTTGACCCCGATGTCCCTCTGGGGCTGGTGTATTGTTGAATGTATGTGTTTTCAGGTTTCCCAGGTTTCTCTGATGGTCTTGGATTTGACCCAGCTAGATGTGCCCCAGGAGGTGGATAGAGTGTCCCAGTTAGCGTATAGCATATATGTACTAGTACTGTTAGTCGGGGAATGCCCTGTGCTTGTGGGATTGTATTATCCGTTATAGTACTGGTATTTGTATTTGTTTAAATGTTGTACTGTTGTATTGAGTGATTGTAAAATACTGGGATTACTTTGAGTATTGTGTATTTTAAATTATAGTTTTAAATCGTCAGGCCTAAAGAGAAAATTTTAAGCCACTTTTTGTGTGCTTCCGCTATGTTTGCGTGGTTTAACTCTGATTAGAGCACGAGGCCTGACATTTTTGGTATCAGAGCTTAAGCTGGGATCAGCTCGATTTCTGTTGATCACACTTGAGTCTAGGCACAGTGTTGTGTGTTGCATGTTCTTGATTATGTGATCTATTTGCTGCATTTACTTGTGCTGTATTTGTTCTGTTGTGATCTTACCCTCTTAGGGTTTCCTAGATGCCGCCTAGACGTAGGGGTAGAGGTAGAGGGCAGATTCCGGAAGAGTCGGAAGGTCAGACAGAAGGTGATCAGCGTAGTTTTCCCCGTCGGTCGCGATAGGCAGGCCGAGGATGAGGTTGATGAGTTGGCTGCTCGAGTGAATGACATGGAGCTTGTCATGGCGAGGTTTCAGCATATGAATCCTCAGGTTTTCAATGGGGATGAGTCTAGTGCCGATGCAGATTCGTGGTTACAACATGTCACGGGTTTGTTTAATCGTGTGCAGTATGATGATGATCTCGAGTTGAGTATGGATACTTTTCAGTTGATGAAAGGTGCGGAGCGTTGGTGGAGAGACGCTTCGAGGACTTTGGAAGAGACTGGAGTAGGGATTACGTGGGACAGTTTTTGTGTTTCTTTTCATCAAGAGTATGTCCCGGAGTCCTACGTGAATGCCCGTGAGGGTGAGTTCGATAACTTGGAGCAGGGCAGTATGTCTGCTAGAGAAGTTGATGAAAGGTGCGGAGCGTTGGTGGAGAGACGCTTCGAGGACTTTGGAAGAGACTGGAGTAGGGATTACGTGGGACAGTTTTTGTGTTTCTTTTCATCAAGAGTATGTCCCGGAGTCCTACGTGAATGCCCGTGAGGGTGAGTTCGATAACTTGGAGCAGGGCAGTATGTCTGCTAGAGAGTATGCCTGTAGGTTTTCTTCCCTCCTTGCGTACGTGCCGCATGTTTCTGGTTGGGAGCGAGCGAAGAGAACTAGGTTTCTTGAGGGGTTGAAGGAGGAGTTGTATTCCTTGGTTTTGGCTAGCTCGCCAAAGAGCTATGCAGAGGCGATGGACAGTGCGATCGATATCGAGGAAGGGTTGAGGAACCGTCGGTCTCGTGGTAGGCCGCGGGTGGCGCAGAGTAGTCGTCAGTGGTTCAGGGGGCGCAACCTTCCCAGTCTGTGCAGTCGTCTCAGCCACCCCAACAGTAGCAACAGGTAGCCCAACAGTTTGGTCATCAGAGGTTTAGGCCTTGTGGTAAGCAGTTTAAGAAGAAGTCTGGTTCTAGTTCTTCTGGTTCTGGTAGCTCCAGCAGCGGTGGTACCAAGGTGGAGTATTGTGGTCAGTGTGGTGGAAAACACCCTACAGCACAGTGTGTAGGTGTGCAGGGTTCTTGTAATGTCTGTGGTCAGTTCGGGCACTTTGCTAGAGTGTGTCCTTTGTCTGGATCGCAGCATACCTCAGTTCCACCGCAAGGTGGAGGTGGATCGTCTAGAGGTCGTTCTACTTTTCTTGTTCAGCAGTAGAGGTTGGGGAGCCTCAGTTTAGGCCGTTTCAGCAGCCTGGTCCTTCGCGATTTGGACAGTCTTCCCACCCTCAGTTTTCTAGACCTCAGTTTGCCCAAGTGAACGGCATGACTAGGGAGCAAGTGGAAGGCACACCGGGCGGCGGGATTATCCAAGGTACTTGCTTTGTTTTTATTTTCCTGCACGTGTGTTGTTTGATACAGGAGCGTCGCATTCTTTTATTTCTGATGCATTTGTGGTTGAGCATGGTTTGCATACCACTCCTTTGTGTGATATTGTATCTGTTGCGAGTCCTGCCGGTGCGAGCCTGTTCTCCCAGGAGATTTTGTTGAATGGTGTTCTTAGGTTTGGCGAGAGTGTGTTGTTAGCCAACCTGATCAGGCTAATGATGCGGTATTTTGACTGTATAGTGGGAATGGACGTGTTGTCTAGCTATAGGGCCACTGTGGATTGTTTCCATGGCGTTGTGTGATTTAGGCCCCATTCTGGAGAGAAATGGAATTTCTACGGCCAAGATTCCCAGTTGAAGATCCCTTTAGTCTCTGCGATGGAGATGTTCAGCCTGTTGTCGCTTGATAATGTTGGTTTTATGATCTATGCCTTAGATGCGTCTTCTTCTTTGAGCGTAGAGCTTAGTCGAGTCCCTGTGGTTCGACATTTCCCCGATGTGTTTCCTGAGGAGATTCCTAGTTTTCCTCCGAGGCGGGAGATAGACTTCAGCATTGAGTTGGTTCCTGGTACATCTCCGATTTCGCGTGCTCCATATCGTTTAGCGCCTGCTGAGTTGAGGGAGCTTAAGGAGCAGCTTAGTGATTTGCTGGAGAAGGGATTCATTAGGCCTAGCATGTCCCCGTGGGGAGCGCCTATTTTGTTTGTCAAGAAGAAGGACGGGTCGATGAGGATGTGTATCGACTTTAGGCAGTTGAACAAGGCGACAGTGAAGAACAAGTACCCTTTGCCTAGGATCGATGATCTTTTTGACCAGTTGCAAGGCTCTGCCGCATTTTCGAAGATCGATCTACGTTCTGGGTATCATCAGTTGCGCATCCATGAGCAGGATGTAGAGAAGACTGCGTTTCGTACGAGGTATGGGCATTATGAGTTTCAGTTATGCCTTTTTTCGATGAGGATGTGTATCGACTTTAGGCAGTTGAACAAGGCGACAGTGAAGAACAAGTACCCTTTGCCTAGGATCGATGATCTTTTTGACCAGTTGCAAGGCTCTGCCGCATTTTCGAAGATCGATCTACGTTCTGGGTATCATCAGTTGCGCATCCATGAGCAGGATGTAGAGAAGACTGCGTTTCGTACGAGGTATGGGCATTATGAGTTTCTAGTTATGCCTTTTGGTTTGATGAATTCTCCCGCAGTTTTCATGGACTTGATGAATAGAGTCTTTAGAGAGTTCATCGATCAGTTTGTGATTGTTTTTATCGATGACATTTTGGCGTACTCTAAGACTCCGTTGCAGCATAAAGAGCATTTGATTCTAGTTCTTCAGAAGCTTCGAGACTCGCAGCTGTATGTTAAGTTCTCCAAGTGCGAGTTTTGGTTAGACCGAGTTGTGTTTCTGGGTCATATGATTTCTGTTGATGGTATTTATGTGGACCCCAGTAAGGTTGAGGCTGTTCTTAACTGGGAGCGACCCAAGAGTGTTGCTGAGATCATAGTTTCTTGGGTTTGGCTGGCTATTATCGGCGGTTTATAGAGGGATTCTCTAGTATAGCTAAGCCAATGACGCAGTTGACTCAGAAGGATAAGCGTTTTGTTTGGACTGAGCAATGTGAGAATAGTTTTTTGTTGCTCAAAGAGTAGCTAACTTATGCGCCTGTGTTAGCTCTGCCGTGTGGTTCAGGTCGTTTTGTTGTTTGCGCAGATGCTTCTTTGAATGGATTGGGTTGTGTGTTGATGCAGAATGGTCGAGTCATTGCTTATGCCTCTCGGCAGTTGAAGCCGCATGAGACTCGTTACCCAGTTCATGATTTGGAGTTAGCAGCAGTGGTTTTTTCTTTGAAGATTTGGCGCCACTACCTGTATGGTGAGCATTTTGTGGTGACTCCGACCACAAGAGTCTTCAGTATCTGTTTTCTCAGTCAGATTTGAACATGAGACAGCGTAGATTGATGGAGCTGCTAAAGGATTTTGATTGTGAGATCAAATACCAGCCTGGGAAGATGAATGTAGTTGCTGATGCGTTGAGCAGAAAGGCTCAAGTAGCGATGCTGGCTTCGATGCAGATTTCGAAGGTCCATGAGCATCTTAGCACTACTGGTTGGAGGTTTTACCCCGCTGAGGATTATGTTGTGGTGTCTTCTTTCCAAGTTGAGCCACAGCTTGTTTCTAGCATTAGAGCAGCTCAGAGGACTGATCCATCCATCCATGAGTTGAATCTGAAGGTTAGAGTTGGACAGTTGGAAGACTATACTGTCTCTTTTGATGGTTGTTTGAGGTTTCGTGACAGGCTTGTTGTGCCAAATTTGGTTGATCTTAAGGAGGAGATCTTGCGAGAAGCACATTGCAGTAGATACAGTGTCCATCCTGGTGCAAGGAAGACGTATCATGCCTTGAAGCAGCATTACTGGTGGGCAGGTTTGAAGAGTGATGTTGCAGATTTTGTAGCCCGATGTCTGAATTGTCAGCAAGTCAAGGCAGAGAGGATGAGACCTGGTGGTTTGTTGCATAGCTTAGAGGTTCCTGTTAGGATCAAGCGCTTACCACTAGGCCAAAAGCTATAGCTGTTAGCCAAGGTGCAACTTTATTTTCTTATAATGTGGCAGCGCAGAGTGCACCTATTATGTGCGTTAGGGTTGGCCTGTTAGGCCCATGAGTCAGGGGAGGTGCGTGTCTAACTGCTGGTGCTGTCTCAATTCCCTTAGAGATCAGTCTTACCCTTCCCTACCGCCGGCCCTATCCCCAGCAGAGATAGTACTACCCGTTAAGATCTGGAATCACAATTTTACAGCCCACATGGCTAACCAAATCAAGCGGCGCAACGTCAGCAGCTTGACGTACGAGAACTTCCCAGGAGGTCACCCATCCCAGTACTGTTCTCACCCTTGCACGCTTAACTCAACAGTGCCCCAATGGAATTGGGAGCACATAGCTTTGGATTTTGTCACGCATTTGCCCCGTTCCAGCAGAGGTTGTGATGCTGTGTGGGTGGTAGTAGACAGATTGTCGAAGTCTGCGTATTTCATTCCCTACACATGAGCTATCTTTGAGAAGATGGCGAAGCTATACATAGATTTTGTGGTGCGTGTGCATGATGTGCTAGTTTCGATTGTTTCATATTGTGATCCTCGATTTACTTCCAGGTTTTGGAAGAGTTTGCAAACAGCTTTGGGAACTAGATTGGCTATGAGTACAGCGTATCACCCCCAAACAGATGGCCAATCGGAGAGAACTATCCAGATTTTAGAGGATATGTTGAGAGCTGTTGTGATGGACTTCAGTGGTAGCTGGCAAGACTCGTTGTCTTTGGTTGAGTTTTCCTACAATTACAGCTACCAGGTCACGATTGGCATGGCACCGGTTTGAAGCTTTGTATGGCAGAAAGTGTAGATCGCCAGTGTGTTGGGAAGAAGTGGGGGAGAAGCAGCTTTCTTCCCCAGAGTTTGTGCAGCAAATGAGAGATAAGGTGGACTTGATTCGCCAAAGAATGAAAGCTGCTCAAGATCGCCAAGCCAGTTATGCGAATAAGAGGTGTAGGCCTTTAGAGTTTGAGGTTGGTGATCTAGTTTTCCTTAAGGTTTCTCCTTTTCGCAGCGTTATGAGATTTGGTCTCAAGGGTAAGTTAGCTTCTCGTTATGTTGGTCCTTATGAGATCTTAGAGAGGATTGGTCCTTGCTTATCGACTGTTGTTGCCCCCAGATTTGTCTTCCTTACATGATGTGTTTCAGGTTTCGATGTTGAGGAAGTATGAGCCAGATCCCTCGCATGTGTTGAGAACTGACGAGGTTGAGTTAGATCCGACTTTGAGCTATATTGAGTATCCCTTGCAGATCTTGGATAAGAAAGAGAAAAACTGAGGAACAAAACCATTCCATTGGTGATGGTTCAGTGGATCAAGCACGGTAGAGAAGAAGCTACTTGGGAACTGGAAGAGAAGATGCAGCGTGAGTGGCCGCATCTGTTTGAGAAGATGTTGTTTTGTTTCAGTTGTTGGTTGCTTGTATTTCTTTCCCCAATTATCTTGAACTCGTGTTTTGGGGTCGATTGATTTCAAGGACGAAATCCTGTTTTAGTGGGGGATAGATGTGAGACCCGAAAGCTGATAAGATTAAGGAAGTTAATTACTCGGGTTTTCTTGAGATCAGCTTTGTTTGATGAGCTTTGAGAAGCTATCGTGTTTTGTTTTAGCCCTTGGAACATTTCTGGAGAGTTAGAATTAGCGCGGAATCTGTTCAGCATTTAGCGCGAGTCATCGCTGAATGTTGGCGCTCAGCAGTGGTGACGTCAGCAGTAGTGATTGTGTTCAGCAGTTGTAGCAAGGTCTGTTGTCGCTGAGCAGTAGAGAGCGCGCTAGCGTGTTTCAGCAGTGAGTAGTTCTACGTCGTCGTTTGGATTAATTGGAACAACAGCGTTTTGGATTAGCGAAGAAGACTCAGGTGTGAGTTGCGTTAGCGTCAGCTGTGTGAGAGATCTGTTGTACCGTTGCTAACAGATGTTGGTTAGTGTTCAGCAGTGAGTAGCGGGCGACGTGTCCAGTTGCGACAGTAGTTCTCTACGACGTTGTTTGAGTTAGTAGAGATCTTTTCTGGCTTATAGAGATATCTGTTGCAAGATCGAAGAAGACTCGAGGTGTGAGTTGCGTTAGCGTCAGCTGTGTGAGAGATCTGTTGTACCGTTGCTAACAGATGTTGGTTAGTGTTCAGCAGTGAGTAGCGGGCGACGTGTCCAGTTGCGACAGTAGTTCTCTACGACGTTGTTTGAGTTAGTAGAGATCTTTTCTGGCTTATAGAGATATCTGTTGCAAGATATATTTGCGAGCGGGAATACCAGTCGTGATGTATTAAGTGTGGTGGATACTGTTTCTTCTGCTGTGAGCAGCTTTGGCTTATATTAGAGGTCTTCGAATTGAGTATCCAATTTCCATACTTCAATATTTTCCCGATTGCCAAATCCTGTCGTGATACCCTAGCTACTGTTCACCGAACCTTATCTTCTTCGATTGCCGACGGTAGACAGCTCCGACGAGGGCGAGAGTGGTAGCGTTGGAATCCTCTTGCTGAGACGCTTCGTTCGGATATTGTTTTCGAACGTTTGCTTGAAGCTGGTGAGGCGTGCGAAGACATCTCCCTTCTGTAGTCTGTTAGCATAAGCGTCGGATTTCGCTCCTAGCTTTTTGGGGTAAGTTCAGTTCCTGCCTTTAAGCTTTGTTTAGAGCTTTCTGTGGTGTTAGATGAGGTAGGATAGCGCTGGTTGAGTCGTAGCTCCCGGCTGTTGCTTTTCTGTGCTTCGGTCTTTGAGTAGTTGCTTGTGTTGCCATTGAGCAGGTGGTGGATCTGCGTCATTGTGGCAATCTGCTTGTAGTAATTTTTGCCCAAATATTTGAGTACGGATGTGAGCTTGTTTACAGCTTAGGATTGAGCATGGATTATATGCTTGGCGGTGTGTGTGCTCTGTGCTGTTATCGTTTGTGTTTTGTTATGATATCAGCTGTTGCATTTTCATTCACGCATTATCCTATTGAGCTCTGTGTTGCTATCTGTGCCTGTTCTGTTGAATTGAGAGTACCAGGATGCTATGTTTGTTGGCGCAGTGTTGGATCCGGTTCCCGTTTCCCGGGGCGCAGCGGAAGTTTAAAAATTTTGCACTGGGAATCGTTCAATACATAAAATCTATTCAATAAAACATACATAGGATGTTTAATGAATGTTACCTTGCTGGCGTCTAGGCTCCTGGCTCCGACCAGATTCACAGGGAATCCGGCACTTCAATGTAGGCGGCGATAATCCGGTCCACGACTGGATGCACGAGTCCTTCGTCAGTCTGCACTAGAAGAGCTGACGAATTTATCACGGACGGAATCTCCTCGTCGACGTGATCAGAACAAGTCCGATCACGAAGCAAACGGACGGCGGCGGCGCGGCGGCCGTGAGGGAGTTTGGAGAGGAGGGGCGGCGCAAGCTATATGGAGGCTAGGGTTGGTGTGTTATGATGTTATGTCATGTAGCCCTAGGTCTAGCATAAGTAGACCAATGATGGGCTTGAACCAATCCAATGGGCCTGGGTCAGGCCCAGGTCCATGTGAACATTCGGTTCATTTCCATCACCGTGGCTCCATCACAACTCTGATCGACGATCAGATCGGACCGATCAACACAGTTTCCAAAACTGAGTATTATGATGTGAAAACAATTTTTCAGGCCACGTAGTCCAAAATTGCAGTTTGGCCCCTCAACTTTGGGAAATCGCAATTTGACCCATGTTGACTTTTAGGAAGTCACACTCCCTAAATTCCTCCTCCTATGCTCAACACATTGAGCTCAGTTTCCATACGGAAATCGTGAATCCAGTACTTGTGTAACCCACAATGGTTCAGGGATACAGCTAGCCGTGGGCCCACAACCATTGCGACTCCGAAATCACAATTTCGGACTTTCCCATCGGAGGATATCCACGCATAAAGGCGAGCGGTGAATCCTCGACAACGAAGCATCGACTCCTACATGCATCGGGACCTCACCCAATCCCGCCACCTAATGACCCCAAGTGAGTCGGTAAACGGGTCAAAGTGAGGCACCTATCATGTAGAGTCTCAATGACGTTTCGAGTAGTGAGGACTAATCAGTACAACCAAGACCTCGGACTTATCCACTCGACAAATGGTAACCACTTGAAAAGTCCGAACGAGGGTAGTTCGATAGATCACCAGGTCACTATCCATCTGCATGCTCAGAAAATCACAATATTCCCTACCAATGAAACATGGTACTTCACATCGCAGATGCTAGTCTCAAGCTCGGGCGGCCTTATCCTCATTTTGACGGCCCAATCGACTAGGAACGAGTTCAGAATACACAGTGACTATTAGATGTGTTTCATGATAGCCATCACATCCACTATCACATCTAACATACACTATGGTGCATTCTAGGTATTTATCCAACACAATTGTTAACATTATAACATAATGAAAATAAAGAATGCCATATAAGAAATACGTGTTTCATAAATAAAGATCGTTATATATACAAGAGTCAATAGAACCCACACGCCACAAGTTGGCTAATTGGGCATCTACTCTAACTGTAACGACCGGACTTTTCTCAAAAGAAATTTAGAAATTTGGGGTTCGAATTGAAAGACCCAAAAATTTCAATCTTAATAAACATAAAAGTCGTTACTAAAATTCTGGACTAAATTGCGAATATACACAATTCATTGCTGCTGAAATGCGGAACAAAGGAAACAATGAAGTGAGCGGAAGTAATACCCAATTCTGAAAACACTTTTCATAACAAATGAAGAAAATCAGCTGCAAGGGTATACAAACACGGAACTAAATCCTCAGCTGATCGAAATACAAATGAACTTGCATATATCTTTATACCAAGTGTTTAGACAGATTTCTACAAAATAAGGAACTAGAAATCTGTTAACATACAAAACTGTAACTAAAGTTCTGTACATCAAAACAAAGTCTGAAAGAAACAACGAAAGATGTCCACGATAAACACCACTGTCCAACCAGCCACTCTCCATCCAGCTTCTTACTGCCCATTACCTGCACTCAATGAAAACTAGTGAGCCAAAGAAATTTAGAAGCCGAACGCTTCTTGCCCTTGCGTTTGGGCCCCTTCCTCGCAGAGGAAGAAGAGCCCATAAGGAGGACGGGCTTGTCCTTCTTTATGGTCCCCTCAAATAACTACAAGCATGTTCACCACCTCTTCAAGGGTGGCTTCCAGCTTGTTCATGTTGAAGTTGACCACAAAGGGGTCGAATGCAGCGGGTAGTGAGAGGAGAAGCAAATCCACAGACAGCTCATGTGGAAGTGTGATATCAAGGCCACCAACTTTTCAATGAGCCCAATCATACGAACCCCATGCTCGCGGACCGAAGTCCCATCGCGCATGCGGCTCGTCATAAGCTCCTTGACAGTGGTGAACCTCTCAATTCGAGAGTTCTCCCCATACAGCTCTTTGAGATGAAGATGTATGCCCCAATAATATGAGCCAACATTAAAGGGAGTTCCAACCGACTCACAGCGAGTGTCAATGACGTGTACAGCTTTCCGACATACATTACCCCCTCAATAATATGAGCCGGGCCATGTATACGGGTAGCATCGACGTACACTCATTGTTGATGGAAGGTAGGAGAATTTAAACAAATTTAAATTCCCTTAGTTTATCGAATAAACTTTTAATCTTGATATCAGTTTTAAATTATATTTAAAACGAGGGATTTAAATTTTTGAAAATTTGGTCTCGAAAATATTAAATCACAATTTAACATGCGGATTCAACTTAACATATATCGCATATATAAAAACTTTGGGATGATCGATCGTGAGAGCTGTGCGGTCCGTGGTTGCCAATCACGGACCTGGGTCCAGTCCTAGGTGAAATTTATTATGCAATGCAATCCTATTACAATTGCTTCCGGTTCTACAGATCTTCGGTCTTCAATATCTTTGATCATCATGTCCACCATCTTCAAAAAGGCCTCCCACTAAATCTAATATTTACATTTAAATGTCCATGACACATTGGGATACAATTTAAAGGGGTGGGAACGGGCATAAACCAGGCCCACTTTATAAATGATTTCAACAATATTTACAACCAAAATTGCAAAACCTAGAGCATACACCTAACACATTGGGCACGACTCTCGATCATCCCAAACATGCAATCAATCCAATTAATTGACAAAAATTAAATAATCAAATCAAATTTGATAATTTCCAACAAAATCATATTTTAATTATAAAATAATATTTTATAAATTGAATCATATTTTGTTAATTTTAATTGCATCATATTGGGCTTAAAAGAATTTTAGGCCCAAAATCTCAAAAATTTTAAAATCGATTTTTGGTCCGACCAAAATTGGTCCGAAACAAAACCTACAAGACAGAACAGTCGTCGCATCGCCACGAGGAATCGCCGGACGGCGGCCGCACGGCGGCGGCCGCCGCCATCACACAGCGTGCGGCACATGGCCGCACGCTGGCCACGCCATGCGCGACGGATATCGCGCGCCACCGTGCGCGATAATCGAGCATGGTGGTCGGCCAGCGCGCAACGATGCGCGCTGGCCTGTGCGGCACATGGCTGCACGGCGCGGCCGAGCCGCACGCCACCATGCACGACAATCGCGCACGGAGGTCGGCCAGCGCGCAACGATGCGAGCTGGCCTGCGCGTGCTGTCGCGCGCGATGGCGCCGCCTCGCACGTGACGTCGGCGGCTGTGTCAAAAAAAAATTTTTTTTTTGTATTCTGAAACTTTGAAATCTATGCAAATCGTTCAATACATAAAATCTATTCGATAAAACATACATAGGATGTTTAATGAATGTTACCTTGCTGGCGTCTAGGCGCCTGACTCCGACCAGATTCACAGGGAATCCGGCACTTCAAGGTAGGCGGCGGTAGATCTCCTTAATCCGGTCCACGACTGGATGCACGAGTCTTTCGTCAGTCTGCACTAGAAGAGCTGACGAATTTACCACGGATGGAATCTCCTCGTCGACGTGATCAGAACAAGTCCGATCACGAAGCAAACGGACGGCGGCGGCCGTGAGGGAGTTTGGAGAGGAGGGGCGGCGCAAGCTATATGGAGGCTAGGGTTGGTGTGTTATGATGTTATGTCATGTAGCCCTAAGTCTAGCATAAGTAGACCAATGATGGGCTTGAACCAATCCAATGGGCCTGGGTCAGGCCCAGGTCCATGTGAACATTCGGTTCGTTTCCATCACCGTGGCTCCATCACAACTCCGATCGACGATCAGATCAGACCAATCAACACAGTTTCCCAAACTGAGTATTATGATGTGAAAACAATTTTTCAGACCACCTGCAGTTTAGCCCCTCAACTTTGGGAAATCGCAATTTGACCCCTGTTGACTTTTAGGAAGTCGCACTCCCTAAATTCCTCCTCCTATGCTCAACACATTGAGCTCAGTTTCTGTGCGGGAATCGTGAATCCAGTACTTGTGTGATCCTCAATGGTTCAGGGATACAGCTAGCCGTGGGCCCACAACCATTGCGACTCCGAAATCACAATTTCGGACTTGCCCATCGAATCATGGTAAACCGCCTAGCAACATCGCCCCATGATCCCCAAAGTATCACTAATAGTGCCTGAAAGAACCAGTTGGTCATGGTTAGCGTACAGTACGGTCCTTTCAACACATATATCCCGATCAGATCAACGACCATTGGTAAATCGTGAGTCGCTAGAGATCCGATAACTATGCACATATCTTGGAGATCAAATAGTGACATCACGAGTGTTACTAGGCAAACCCATTTACCTAAAACACATCCAATACTCTGGCCAGAGATTTATCGTACTATTATCTCCTCAGATAGCATAGGATATCCACGCATAAAAGCGAGCGGTGAATCCTCGACAACGAAGCATCGACTCCTACATGCATCAACACATATATCCCGATCAGATCAACGACCATTGGTAAATCGTGAGTCGCTAGAGATCCGATAACTATGCACATATCTTGGAGATCAAATAGTGACATCACGAGTGTTACTAGGCAAACCCATTTACCTAAAACACATCCAATACTCTGGCCAGAGATTTATCGTACTATTATCTCCTCAGATAGCATAGGATATCCACGCATAAAAGCGAGCGGTGAATCCTCGACAACGAAGCATCGACTCCTACATGCATCGGGACCTCACACAATCCCACCACCTAATGACCCCAAGTGAGTCGGTAAACGGGTCAAAGTGAGGCGCCTATCATGTAGAGTCTCAATGACGTTTAGAGTAGTGAGAACTAATCAGTACAACAAAGACCTCGGACTTATCCACTCGACAAATGGTAACCACTTGGAAAGTCCGAACGAGGGTAGTTCGATAGATCACCAGGTCACTATCCATCTGCAAGCTCAGAACATCACAATGTTCCCTATCAATGAAACATGGTACTTCACATCGCAGATGATAGTCTCAAGCTCGGGCGGCCTTATCCTCATTTTGACGGCCCAATCGACTAGGAACGAGTTCAGAATACACAGTGACTATTAGATGTGTTTCATGATAGCCATCACATCCACTATCACATCTAACATACACTATGGTGCATTCTAGGTCTTTATCCAACACAATTGTTAACATTATAACATAATGAAAATAAAGAATGCCATATAAGAAATTCGTGTTTCATAAATAAAGATCATTATATATACAAGAGTCAATAGAACCCACACGCCACAAGTTGGCTAGTTGGGCATCTATTCTAACAATGTTCAAGGACGAGCGGGTAGTTCCCGTATACCTTGGAGGCTGAGCGGGTAATTCCAGTACCTCATTCTCCCTGCTGGGTTTGTTAGCTGCTATGAGTGGAGTGGATAGCTCCCACATCTCATGAGTGAGCAACAGCAGGTGGAGCTGGTTGTTAGCATCTGGTATGATGTATTGGAGACGAGTGGGTAGCTCCCATATGCTCAGTACATCATCTCGTGGCCACTACTGATTGTTCTCTTTTGATCAGATCTTGATGTTGAGCTGTTGTTGAGATCCTTTGGCTCCCTGCTTTCAGTTGTAGCCTTGATCTCTTGCATAGCATTTGCATATTTATCTGTTGCTTTCCTTATGCTGTTTGTATTGCTCTCCGTACTGGGGTTTGACCCTGATGTCCTCTGGGGCTGGTGTATTGTTGCCTGTATGTGTTTTCAGGTTTCCCAGGTTTCTCTGTTGTTCGTGGCTTTGACCCAGCTGGAGGTTCCCCAGGAGGTGGATAGAGTGTCCCAGTTAGCGTATAGCATATATGTACTAGTACTGTTAGCCGGGGAATGCCCTATGCTTGTGGGATTGTATTATCCGTTGTAGTACTGGTATTTGTATTTGTTTAAATGCTGTATTGTTGTACTGAGTGATTGTATAATACTGGGATTACTTTGAGTATTGTGTATTTTAAATTATATGTTTCAAATCGTCAGGCCTAAAGCGAAAATTTTAAGCCACTTTTTTTATGCTTCCGCTATGTTTGCGTGGTTTAACTCTGAGTAGAGCACGAGGCCTGACAATTTCAGATCAGAGCTTATCAGGCCTTGTACAGAGGCTTCGTTTCAGATCCGAGAGATTGGGAACAGTATATAACGGGGAATATAGTTTATCAAATCAGATGAGAGAAATTTAGATCAGGTTATATATCAGTTTCAGCTCAGAGGTTATTTGTTCAGATTTAAGAAATGAAGATTCAGATCAGAACAGGGTATTCAGATATGAATAGAGATAAGAGCTGACGTTACGTGTAAAGAAGAGAGATTTCATATTTGACTATGGTATAGTTAAAGAGACAAAAAGGGATTTCAGATCTGAATATATTGTTAAAGAAAAGGAGGAAGAAACGTAAAGGAGATAACTCGGATCTGACAGTTATATAGTTTTGATGAAGTTAAAGAGGGAAGTTACGCAATAGAAAAAAAAGTAAAGCTTATATATTTGAGAGAAGATTTCAGATCTTAGTGTCGAAACAGATTTGAGCTTCAGACATCAGATATTCATTCCAAAGGATTCAATGATCAAGATTCAATCGTATAAAGCATGTTAGACAAAGTGGATGAGAGAGACTCAGTTCAGAGCTATTTGGAGAATACTTTGCAGGACGCAGAGTTGGTCTATTCGATGTTTACCTATTTTGGGTATTAAAGTCAACAAAGATCTGACAACTTTAGACAGACCTTTGCATAGCATTAACGGAGTATTTAATGCGTTGATACGATGAAGAAATGCAAACATGGTTTGTGTCTACTGGCTCATTTATGACCGTTGAGGATGGAGATGTATAAATAGCTGAAGATTTCAAACGAAGAAGCTGTCGATCATTTTTGAATCTCTCTCGCAAGTTTTACTCTCTCAAGCTCTCTGCGAAACTACAAGCTTGGTGACTTTCAAAAACGCACTCTTGTAAAAATATTTTGAGTCCGAGTTTTGAATATCTCGAAGAACACTCTCGTTCAGTTAATATTAGAAATACCTTTGAGATATCTTATGGTTTACATTTGTAAACAAGTTTCATTGTAAAGAAACCAGAAGATTTACAGAACTCTATTGTATTGCTTTCATTGTAAAATCAGATTAGAGTCTGTAACGAACGTACTTTCTGAAGCAGTTCGAAAAATTCATTTGATTGTAATCAACAGTGATATCTGCGTAGATTGTGGTTTTTAGGAGTTCACTTGTAGTGTGGCTTCAGTGATTGGGTGTCTACAGAAGCTGTACACATCAAATATTCTAGTGGAATCTTCCTAAAAAGGAATAAGGGGAGACGTAGGATCTTCAGATCCAAAATTCCACAAACAAACTCTCAACTCCATTTTTTACTTACTTGCATCGTATTTATTGTTAACTGTTCACTGTTTAATCGGTTTATTTTCGCACAATATGTTAAGATAAAATTTATAAGTTTTGGTGATAACAAAAACAAGATAAGAACTGAATCTTGAAAATCAGATCTGGACATTCAGTTTTCATTGTTAACAGTTAAGTATTTTCAGATCCGAAAGATTTGGGAATAGTGTACTCAGATTTCAGTTATCGGGTCAGGATTTCAGATTTAAGGATATTCAGATTTGACTCAGATTCTTCGGTAACAGATCCGGGTATGTTTATTCAGATGTTATATATCAGATCCGGTTATTCAGAAAGTATATCTCAGATCTGAACATATCAGATGAGAACAGACTCAGAAATGAACAGATTTAAATTCAGGGTAATTCAGATGTTATTTTTTCAGTATCAGTATAGAGGCTACACTTCATACATTCAGTTATTATCGGAAATTCAGATCTGACAGATTCTCGGTTCTACAAAGGAGGAAGTCTCGTAAAGTAGAAATATTCGTTCAGATTTGAGAAATAAAAGGGAAAAGTTTTCAGATCTGAAGTTTATTGATACGATAGATAAATTTATTTGAGAACAGCTTTCAGACTTCAGTACAACAAGATGTGAGCTTCAGATCTCACCAGACGCTATCAGTTGATTATTTGAGAGGAATCAACGGTCACAACTTGAATTAAGGAAACAAATCAGAACTATTTTTAGTAAAGTCGCAATTATGTAGAGTGATTGATACGCTGTTTACCCAGTTTGGTAAATGAGTCAATTAAGCCCTGTCATGCGACGATGAAGATATACGAAGGGATTTGTTTCTACTAACCGTTGAGATTGAAGAGTATAAAGAGCTGAAGATTTCAAATGAAGAAGCTCTCTATAGATCTTGGTGTCTCAGTTGATTTATCTCACACTCTCACGCTCTCAAAATTCTAGGAATTTTCAAGTGCTAAAAAATATTCAAAGTCCCAGTGTTTAAATCTCGAAGAACATTCCTTTGTTCTTATTAGATTTGTCTTCGAGATAACTACAGTACTCAAAACATTGTATTCTTTGTATTATTTAGATTGAGTCTGTAACGAACGTGCTTTGTGAAGCAGTTCAAAAATCTGTTTGATTGTAAAATAGCAGTGCATCTGCTTGGTTGTGGTGGCTAGGAGTTCACTTGGAGTGAGGCTCGGTGATTAGGTGTCTACATTGTCTGTATTCATCAAGTCTTCTAGTGGAACCTTCCTGCAAAGGAAGAAGGGGAGACGTAGGATTTGATATCCGAACTTTCACAAAGACACTCTTGATCCCTGCACTTTTACTTTATCTGCATCGTATTTATTTTTTATTAACTGTTTACTGCTCAATCGGTTTATTTCCGCACATTTTTATTGTTAACCGAGCGAACAGCTTTAAACTGAGAGCCTCAGATCTGATAACTCAAATATGAGTTTAGTGAAGGCTTGTAAAACCGTTTTTAAGGTTTCGAAAAATTAAAATCCAAAGGAGTTAATTCAACACCCCCCCCCCCCGTTCTGAACTCCTAGGCCTAACTTCGATCATAGGATCCTAATCGATCCTATCAATTGGTATTAGAGCATGTGCCTCTCATTCATTGAACAGTATTATCTTCTGTGCTTATATATTTGAAATATGTCTACTTCTCACAACAAGATTCCTATGTTTTCCAATGAGGAGTACGATGACTAGAAGATTAGGATGCAAGTGCACTTGGCCACGCAAGACGGTGACATGTGGTTCGTTATCAGTGATGGACCCATGAAGATCATGAAAGCCAATGCAGCTATAGCAATATCCGATGGGGCACCTCAGTGGGTGGAAAAGAACCGACATGAATATACAACTGAGGACAAGAAGAAGGCAAATTGACAACGTGGCAAAGGATATTTTATACAAGATGCTGGATAAGAACATGTTCAGCAAAATCAAAACATGCGCCGCTGCAAAAGAAATATGGGAGAAACTGACTCAGATCTGCGAAGGCAATGACGAAACCAAGGAGAACAAATTGATCGTGGCCCAAAAGAAGTATGAGTCGATAAAGATGCGAGATGGAGAGACCATGGCTGAGTTCGATGAAATATTAGTGCTGTTGTAATATAGCTGACCAGTCTTGGCAAGGAATACAGTAACAGAGAACTGGTTCTCAAGGTGATGAGAGCGCTGCCCAGAGAGTGGATATCAAGACCATGGCGATGCGGGAGTCCAAAGATCTGAACAGGCTTGAGCTCCATGATCTGTTTGCGAATCTCAAAGCCTTGACCAGTCTTGGCAAGGAATACAGTAACAGAGAACTGGTTCTCAAGGTGATGAGAGCGCTGCCCAGAGAGTGGATATCAAGACCATGGCGATGCGGGAGTCCAAAGATCTGAACAGGCTTGAGCTCCATGATCTGTTTGCGAATCTCAAAGCCTACGAGTTCGAGCTGGAGACCAGATCTGAGGCTGGACCGTCTACCTCCCAACCAACTAAAGCCCTAGCTGCAACAACATATGAACAGTGCTCACAAAGCAAATCTGCAGATCAACTGAGCAACGATATCATGTCCCTCTTCGTCAAGAATTTTGGGAAATACCTGAGAAGATCGCAAAACCCTTCTTTTAATTATAACAAATCTGAAAAAATAATTACTGATATGAATTGTTATAATTGTGGTCGTCCAGGACATTTTGCAGCATATTGTAACAGGCCCAAGAAGGAGGACAGATCTAAGAGAAATGAGAAAAAGACGATAGATCAAAAGAAAGATCCAAAGAGATAAGGATGAGGACCAGATCTGATAAAATGCCCAACTGAAGAATGATAAAAAAGTACTTGTTTATGAGGAAAGTAACAAGAACTGGGCAGATTCAGACTCAGATTCTACATCAAGCAGCTCCTCATCCAGTGACAGTGAGCCAGAAGAAGTCCACTGCTTGATGGCAGATCAGACCACTACTGAAGATGAGGTATTTGATTTTTCTAATTGTGAATTTACACGAGAGGACCTGATCAATGCACTTAATGAAATGGTCCATGAGTATCGGAAGCTATCTCAGACATTTGAGGAAGTCAAAGCTGAAAACAATGGTCTGAAAAATAGTTCAGTTGAATCAAGCACTGCTCAGCTTGAGGATACTGACAGTTTAAAGACTGAGTTAAGTAAGATGATGATTGAGAATGATCTCCTGAGAAATATGTCCTATGAGCTCAAATCTGAAAATGAAAGGTTAAATGAAGTGATGAGCTCCTGTACCAAGTCTTCTGTTTCCTTGAGCAAGCTGCATGAGACTCAAAAGCCACTGAACGACAAATCAGGCTTGGGTTTCAGCGTTGGAGAAAGCAGCTCTGAGGGAACGAGCACTCAATCAGATCTGGCATATGACAAGTTCAAAACGATGAATTTTGTCAAAGCCAGTGTGATACACAATGCTTATGAGTCGGTAAAGTATGATGACAGACCTCTGGGCAACTGAACCAAAAAGGCAAAGCTGGTATCGGATATATCAGACCTGAGAACTCCAAGCCAAGCTGGCTAAAGAATAGACTTCAGAAAGATAAGGTGAAAGCTGGTTCTAAGTCGTCCGTTCCCAACCAGTCCAGGTGTGGTTCTAAGAAGGTAAATCTGTGTGGGCAAAGGTTCATCCCCAACGAGATCTGAATGGTCCACATACTAAGCCAAACCTCAACAGATCTCACAAAATTTCTGCACATACCCTTATGGACTCAGATACTGGGAATACTGTTAAGAAATTAAAGTATGGGTCCCAAAGGGGTAATCCGATCTGGACCCAAGTGAAATTGTGTACGAAAATCTTTTTTTGTGATTGCAGGGTAACAGGTACAAAGCTGGAGAAGAATCTATCATCTGGTACCTGGATAGTGGCTGTTCACGACATATGACTGGAAATCCAAAACTACTATCAGATTTTACACCGCACAAAGGAGCTAAGATTGTGTTTGGTGATAACTCTCATGGTAACACTGTGGGTAAGGGTAAGCTTACCCATGGTAACATCTCCATATCTGATATTCTTATCGTTGAGAATTTGTGCTACAATCTGATTAGTATAAGTCAGCTATGTGACAATGATTACACAGTTAAATTTCAAAAGCACACATGCACAGTTCAAAATCCAGATGGTCTGACTATATTGGTAGGCAAAAGATCAGGGAATACCTACATTATCAATTGGTCAGAGCAGATGGGATCTGAACAGATTTTCCTAGCAGCTGGCTCTTCCAAGAGCTGGCTGTGGCACCAAAGAATGAATCATCTGAATTTTAAAACTCTTTCCAAATTGAGTAAGCTAGAATTGGTTTCTGGTATGTCCAAAATAAATTTTTCTAAAGGACAATATTTGTGCAGCATGTTAGTTGGGTAAACATATTCGATCTACTTTTAAAAATAAAAATGGTCAACGTTCTTCCCCAAGCTTATAGCTTTTACATATGGATCTTTTTGGTCCTATACCCGTAACAAGCTTAGGGGGAACGAACTACACCCTTGTCGTTGTTGATGACTTTACAAAATTTACATGGGTGTTGTTTTTAAAATCAAAATCTGAAACTGTTGACCAGCTGATTAAGCTTTTAAAACGTTTGCAAAATGACAAAGCTTGTACTGTCAATCGGATAAGATCTGATAGAGGAACTGAGTTTTTAAATTATAAGCTATCATCTTATCTGGAAGACATTGGGATAAAGCATGAGCTTTCAGCAGCGAGAACTCCTCAGCAGAACGAGCTAGCTGAGAGGATAAACCAAACTTTAAAAGAAGCTGCTCGATCTACGATTGCTTATTCCGATATTTGACAAAAATTCTAGGTAGAAGCAGTTAACACAGCTTGCTACACTTAAAACAGATCTATGATTAACAAGACCCATGGAATTACCCCATATGATATCTGGAGTGGCAAGAAACCTGATATATCTTATTTCTAGGGTGTTTGGGTGCAGATGTTTCATTCATAATAACGGCAAAAAGCACCTAACCAGCTTTCGATGCCAAATCTGATGCAGGTTTATTTCTCGGATATTCAGCTGTGAGCAAAGCCTATAGAGTGTTCAACAATCGAAGTCTGACGGTCGAAGAATCAGCACATGTGGTGTTTGACGAAAACAGCTTTCGATCCAACTCAGCTGCGAGCTTACATGAGTTGTGTTCACGTCTGGAATCAACCAGCCTTGATGAATCAGATGACGACGTGCCACAACAAAGTTATTCAGCTGATCCCCAACCAGATCTGGACACACAACAAGATAATGCTCACGCAGATCTGACAGGTAACCCAGTAGTCATTGATTTGACTAACGTTGACCCTGTACAGGAACATATCTCATCTAGTGTGCCAGTTGCGGATGTTGAACCAACTACTGCTCAAGTGGATATGCAAGCATATCCTGCAGTACATCAATTGATATCTGATCCAAATCTGGAACAACAAAGCCCTTATCAATTGGTGACAGACAATCCAGATCAAGCCAACCAATCGAACATCCAAACTGAACAAGGAGCAAATCCAATCAGATCTGATCTTCTGTAGAATAGATATCATCCACCCGAGCAAATCATAGGTAACATTCACTCTCATGTTCGCACACGCAGCCAGCTCATGCATGATCACTTTGATTCAGCATTCATATTGCATATAGAACCAAAGCTGATAGAAGAAGCCTTAGCTGACCTGAGCTGGATAGATGCAATGCAAGAAGAACTTAGTCAATTTAAAAGAAATAATGTATGGCAACTAGTTCCCATACCTACTTATCATTCACTGATAGGAACTAAATGGGTCTTTAGGAACAAGCTGAATGAAGATGGCGTAGTAACTAGAAACAAAGCTAGACTGGTAGCACAAGGATTTAGACAAATGGAAGGCATAGACTTTGATGAGACTTTTGCACCAGTAGCTAGATTAGAAGCCATTCGCATGTTTCATGCATATGCTGCATACAAAGACTTCAAAGTATTTCAAATGGATGTGAAGAGTGTCTTTCTAAATTGCATCTTAACAGAGGAAGTATATGTTGCACAAACTCCTGACTTTGGAAATCATACATATCCGGATCACGTTTACAAAATGGATAAAGCTCTATATGGGTTGAAGCAAGCACCCAGAGTTTGGTATGATACACTTTCAAAATTTCTTATCAAGCATGATTTCACAATAGGCACCGTCGCTAAGACCTTATTTAAATTTATCAAATCTGATCATGTCCTGTTAGTACAAATTTATGTAGATGATATTATATTTGGGTCAACTAACCCCAAATTGTGCCAGAAATTTTCTAAGTTGATGCAGGACAAGTTTGAGATGAGCATGATGGGTGAGCTGATGTTATTTCTAGGATTACATGTGGGACAGCTTGACAATGGGATCTTCATTAATCAAGCAAAATACACAAAACAACTGCTGAAGAAATTTAGCATGGACAACCGCTCAGCAGCTGCGACCCCGATGAGTGCTTCTATCAAGTTAGACAAAGACGAAGCTGGAACTGCCATAGAGGTATCTTTGTATCGTGACATAATTGGCTCTTTGCTATACCTAACTGCTAGCAGACCAGACATCATGTTTGTTGTCTGTATGTGTGCCAGATTTCAATCAGAGCCTAAAAAATAGCATTACATAGCTGTAAAGAGGATTTTAAAGTATTTAAAAGGAACTTCCAATGTGGGTCTTTGGTATCCCAAAGACTCCAGCTTTCAACTAATAGGTTATAGTGATGCAGATTACGCAGGATGCAGGATTGATCGGCGAAGCACAAGTGGGACTTTTCAATTATTAGGAGATCGACTGATTTCCTGGTTCAGTAAGAAGCAGACTTCAATTGCAACGTCCACAGCTGAAGCAGAGTATCTAGCGGCTGGAAGCTGCTGTTCTTAGATCTTATGGATTCAACACCAGCTCAAGGACTACGGTATTGATGCTTCTGAAGCGCCTATTCTCTGTGACAACACCAGTGCCATCGCAATTACTCAGAACCCTATGCTGCACTCAAGAACAAAGCATATCGACATCAGGCATCACTTCATAAGAGATCACGTGCTCAAGAAGGACGTCCGGCTGGAAGATGTGCCAACAGATCAGAAAGTTGCTGACATCTTCACAAAACCTCTACCGGACGCTAAGTTTTCATTATTTCGAAATATTCTTGGTCTCCTAGAACTGCCCTGATTTGTCCTTGTGCTAACAAATTGCAGGTTGATTAGCGGTTGTTTACTTCAGATCTGAGCCTACTGTTCTGGGGGAACAGCGTGGTTTTCAGATTTAGTAAACATTCAGACTTGGGAGAACCTCAGCTTTAGGGGGACATTAGATCTGAATTAATAAGTGCTAAGTCAGCTGAATGCGTGAGATGTGAATCCAGTCAGATTTCGCGTATATTCAGCTGATGCTTAAAAGTGGATAGATCTGGTAGTACCTCAGCTGGTATATCAATTGGTTTCAGATCTAAGGCTGTGACGTAATGGCAAAGTGGTGCTTGTTTTTCACTTTTTACCCTTTGCGGTTAAAACTCAAAATTATTTCAAAAATCTTTTCCAAAACGATTTCAAAAATCTTTTCCAAATCAAATCGATCCATTGGATGATTGACACGTGTTGTCATCATGCGAAACGTCACATCCATATGGTAACGTGTACCGTTTAATCTTCCGATCACCTTCCCTATTTATATTATGTCGTTTCAATTTCACTAACCCTTACTTTGCGCAAAATACACTACTGCTTTCCAGTGCTTCTTGCTTGCAGATAATCTACTCTTCGGCGTTTTCTTCCCAACTCAACCTATCAGCAATGGCATCTTCACTGATTAACAACGCTATTCAGGTCTACTTTGACTCTGTACTAGGAATGGAACACGAAGGGATGGTTGCAATGTTTGAAGCCCTTCTCTTATCTGGCCTCAGTGGGTTTTTGGGATGTTCTTCGGCCATTTACGAAGTTTCTCTGGTGGATTTCTTCCACAACGCTTCAGTCAGGGTCGGTGAGGTTGTTAGTACTGTTCAAGGAAACCATTTGCTATTTCAAAAGAGTTGTTTGCTGGAACCTTTGAGTTGCCGTTGGAAGGGTTGACTGATTTGCATGAGGTGCCAAAGGATCTGGTTTTTGAAGCGAGGGGTGCGTTCTCATATGATGTTAAACTGCTAAGCACCTCTTGTAAGAAGAGGGAGATGACGTTCAAGTTTCGGCTGCTGAATGATATCTTGGCGAAATCTGTGACTGTGAAGGCTGGGTCATTCGATGTTGTAACCCATGAGAGATGCTTGATGATGTTTGCTATTCATGGGGGTGTTATGGTCAACTGTGGACGATTGTTGTTTAATATTTTCAAGGATATGGTAACCCCTAACTCAAAACAAGCACGAGGGTATGCGGTGCAGATCTGTATTCTGTTGAAAAATTCCCCAGATCTGGAAATGGGTGAATCAAAAGAATTCCCACCTCTAAAGATTCTAACTGCTAAACCTGTTGGCACGTATATTGCAAACAAGAATATTTTGTTGATGTGGATGAGCCTGCGGTGCAGAAATCAGCGGAGAAAAAAAAGGTAGTGCCTAAGAAGAGACATGCTACTACTGTTGAAGCAACAATTGTTAAGAGGAAAAGGACAACAACAGAGAGAGCTGCTCAAGAAGCTAAGATTTTGGCGCTTGTGACAGTGGCGCAAGAGGCTGTACCTATCCAAATGGTATCAGATGTGACCCCTCCTGCTCCAAAACGCAAAGCATCGGAGAGGAAGTTAGCGTTGCCAGAAGGTTCTGATAATGAAATTGTTGAGAAAGAACCAGATGTGGAGAATGTTGTAGAGCCACAGAGGGAAAATACAACTGCTGATGACGTGGATAAGATTATTGATCAAGTTATTACTGAAACAGCGCAGATGGAAACAGATGTGTAGGAACCATCATTAACCAGATCTGATTAGTTGATATCACTGAGCGCTCGAATGTTGTCAATGATGAGGATGATAATCTTGATGGATCTGAAAATGAAATTTCTAGGAAAATGGCATCTTTTAGTGCACCGAAATAGTTTCTTAAAGAGCCTTTGAGATCTGGGGAGGATGACGACATGTCTGGGATTAAGCAACCAGGTAAGATAATTGATATGGAGAAGGAGAAGGAGTCTGAGAAGGACAAGGAGATTGAGCCAGTGGCTACTAAGGATTTGAGCCTGGCGAAGAGTGTTGCAACGATGTCTGACTCTGAGGACACAGAGCCCTTGAACAAGGTTCTGGAAATTACAGATAAATCTAAATCTGATGAAGAGTCCATGTCCATCGAGGATATTCTGAAACAGATCCCAGAGGGGATGATGTTGCCATCCGTGACAGCTGCAGAAATTACAAGAATAAAATTCGGACTTGGCATTGAGATTCCGGAAGTCAACGAAGGAGATTGGTACAAGGCTAGTCTCCCTCAGATTGCTACATCAGACAAGGGGAAGGCGCCTCTTGTTGCGAAGGATGAAATAAAATGGAACCTGGCCCGGGAGATGTTCGGTTTAATTTGTGCAGACATATATTTCCTTGTACAGCTTAGGGAAAAGTTAATAGCAGATGTTGTCTCATTCTTTCATTCTTTCAATTTGAGCAGATTAGCAGTTCTTGGTTCAGTCAAAGATATAATTACCAAAGAAGAGCAGATTTTAGCTTTGGCTGAGACTGATTCGTTAGAGACAGCTGTAAGGAGGCGGGAGTATATAATTTCTTAATACAGAGAAATGCTTTTGAGAAAATTTTTGGAAAGCTCATCGCAAAAACTTCAAACCCGGTCAACCCACTACAGCCATTGATCTTCAAATCATAGCTTTGCTCTCTGATGCTCATCTTTTGCATTAGAGACATTACAGACTCAGATGAGAATACACGGTCTGAAGTGGGAACGGATATGTAGCTCAAGCCTGTTTGAAGGAGAAAATAGAGATCGCGGTGTAGTTATTGCCCGATCCAATACAAACAATAGGTCTTCGTGCTGGATTCGAACCATGACGTTGGTTGATGGGTCCTGGATTATCCAAGAGGGAGGATATTTTTGGAAAACCATACCACGGCCAGTTGCTTCTAGCCAACGGTAACTTCTACCTCAATGACAATACAATGATACTCTGGCCCCGATTAGTGAATCTTTCAAGATTATTCGCAAACGATGGGCTGACGTATGTATAGAAGTTGTACAGTTTTCTGCTTTTAACCTTTTGCAACCAGTTGGTTAGCACAATTTTTGCAGAGCCTTAGTTGTTAGAAGTTCAGTTAGAGATTTAGAGGTAGACCCAATGGAGTTTTGTGGCGTGTTTTGGCGAGGTCCATATGTACAGCTTATTTCTTCTGATTCCAGTTCTAGTTCCATTCGTCCAGATCCTACAACTTCTGATAGCTTTTCTCAGCGCAATCTAGATACATTTTTGAATTCTCCAAGTAAGATTACTTCTACTGATTCTCGTATGCTCTTCACCACCGATGACATTCCTTTGGGTATAGAGACAGCTGTTGACCAGATCTTGATGCCTACTGTTGATGTTACCCCGAAAGATTTCACAGAGCCCTTGGCACAGCTCCGGGCTTCAGTCAATCAGATTCAAATTGAGCGAGTGCAGAAAAGGGATGACGTAGAAAAGCTCAAGGATGTGCTTCTACTACACATCAGAGGCCTTGAGCAGCGGATTACCGAGATTTTATAACAACAGGACTGGACCTATCGAGGTCTGTTTGCCAATGTTTGACAAGAATTTTAGCTTCAAAAAGCCGCCCTGTTCCTTGAAATTCTAGAATCTCGACGGAAGCTACAATCTCACCAGGTTGTTTTGTCTCAAGACATGGATAGTATTTTGAAGGGGATCCAAGACCAGCAAGCTGCTCTTTCCAATGATTTAATGGAATTCCATGTGCAAGCACAGGAAAAATATAATACCCTCACCTCTCAGTTGTCCGAGCTTGTTGATTATATCAATAGAGGTGGTGATGCCAAAAAGGGGGAAGGAAGTAGCAGCCGAGGTCCACAGCCTCCTCCAGATGATAGATTCAGACCTGGTTCTGGAGACAGTAGTAGAGGCAGAGGCAGTAAGAGTGAACCCGCTAGGAAACGAGGTGGTGGTGGTTCTCATAGAAGAGACTGGAGATATTGGATTAGAGGGAGCTGAATTTTGGATAGATCTGGACAATTTTTTTTCAGTTCTTTGTACAAATCTTTTGTACTTTGCTTCGTATTGAATATATATAGCAGACTTGGAGAAATTTATTTTTGTCTCTTTAAGTCAAAGACTGCTAAGTTTTGTCATCACCAAAAAGGGGAAAATTGTTAAGATAAAATTTATAAGTTTTGGTGATAACAAAAACAAGATAAAACTGAATCTTGAAAATCAGATCTGGACAGTCAGTTTTCATGGTTAACAGTTAATTATTTTCAGATCCGAAAGATTTGGGAACAGTGTACTCAGATTTCAGTTATCGGGTCAGGATTTCAGATTTAAGGGTATTCAGATTTGACTTAGAGTCTTCGGTAATAGATCCGGGTATGTTTATTCATATTTTATATATCAGATCTGGTTGTTCAGAAATTATATCTCATATCTAAACATATCAGATGAGAACAGACTCAGAAATGAACAGATTTAAATTCAGGGTAATTCAGATGTTATTTTTCAGTATCAGTACAGAGGCTACGCTTCAGACATTAAGTTATTATCGGAAATTCAGATCTGACAGATTCAAGGTTCTACAAAGGAGGAAGTCTCGTAAAGTAGAAAGAGTCCGTTCAGATTTGAGAAATAAAGGGAAAAGTTTTCAGATCTGAAGTTTATTGATACGATAGATAAATTTATTTGAGAACAGCTTTCAGACTTCAGTACAACAAGATGTGAGCTTCAGATCTCACCAGACGCTATCAGTTGATTATTTGAGAGGAATCAACGGTCACAACTTGAATTAAGGAAACAAATCAGAACTATTTTTAGTAAAGTCGCAATTATGTAGAGTGATTGATACGCTGTTTACCCAGTTTGGTAAATGAGTCAATTAAGCCCTGTCAAGCAACGACGAAGATATACGAAGGGATTTGTTTCTACTAACCGTTGAGATTGAAGAGTATAAAGAGCTGAAGATTTCAAATGAAGAAGCTCTCTATAGATCTTGGTGTCTTAGTCGATTTATCTCACACTCTCACGCTCTCAAAATTCTGGGAATTTTCAAGTGCTCAAAAATATTCAAAGTCCCAGTGTTTAAATCTCAAAGAACATTCCTTTATTCTTATTAGATTTATCTTCGAGATAACTACAGTACTCAAAACATTGTATTCTTTGATTATTTAGATTGAGTCTGTAACGAACGTGCTTCGTGAAGTAGTTCAAAAATCTGTTTGATTGTAAAATAGCAGTGCATCTGCTTGGTTGTGGTGGCTAGGAGTTCACTTGGAACGAGGCTCGGTGATTGGGTGTCTATAATGTCTGTATTCATCAAAATCTTCTAGTGGAACCTTCCTGCAAAGGAAGAAGGGGAGACGTAGGATTTGAGATCCGAACTTTCACAAACAAACTCTTGATCCCTGCACTTTTACTTTATCTGCATCGTATTTATTTTTTATTAACTGTTCACTTCTCAATCGGTTTATTCCGCACATTTTTATTGTTAACCGAGCGAACATCTTTAAACTGAGAGCCTCAGATCTAAGTTTAGCTAAGTCTTGTAAAATAGTTTTTAAGGTTTCGAAAAATTAAAATCCAAAGGAGTTCATTCTAACCCCCCCCCCCCTTCTGAACTCCTAGGCATATTTTTGATCCTAATTGATCCTATCACAATACTTGTTAATCGAGAAAACATATTTGGACTGAGAGCCTCAGATATGGTCACTGAGATCTGAGTTAAGCGAGGCTTGTAAAAACAATTTTAAAGTTTCGAAAAATAAAAATCAAGGAGTTCATTCAACCCCCCCCCCCCCTCTGAACTCCTAAGCTTATTTTAACTATATTTTCGATTCCATTGATCCTATCACAAAGGCTTCATCCATTCTAGCACATCACCATGGGGAGCCCCAGTGCTGTTCGTCAAGAAGAAAGATGATATGATATGTTTATGCATCGACTATAGAGAGTTGAATAATTAACTATCAAGAATAAGTATCCTCCCTAGGATCGACAATATGTTTGATCAGTTACAAGGTGCAGCTGTATTTTCTAAGGTAGATCTCCGATCGGGATATCACCAGTAGAAGGTTAAATATGAAGACGTTTACAAGACAACTTCCAGAACGTGCTATGGGCATTACGAATTTTTAGTGATGTCTTTGTAACAAATGCACCATCAACATTTAAGGATTTAATGATTAGAGTATTCCAACCTTTTCTAGATCAGATCGTAATAGTATTTATAGACGACACCCTAATCTCCTTCTAGAACAGAGAAGAACATTCAGATCAGCTTAGACGTGTCTTACATATTTTGAGAACTAAGCAACTTTTTAGTAAGTATGAATGTTGGCTTGTTAAGGTTGCATTACTTTGTCACATAATTTCTAAGAATGGTTTAAAATTAGGCCCATCGAAAGTAAAAGCAGTTTGGAAGTGGTCTGTACCACAGAGTATTACAGAGATCCGTAGTTCCTTAGGAGTTGTGTGTTATTACCAATGTTTAATTTAAGGAGTTAGAAGATAGTTGTTCCTTTAATGTCTTTGATTAAGAAAATTGTGTATGGACCCCAGAGTGTCCATCCAGTTGTGATAGATTTAAGCAAGCTTTGATAGAAGACCATGTTTTAATACTGCCATCTGGAAGAAGGAATTACGCTATATTCTCAGATGTAGCAAAGGCGGGTTTGGTGCTGTATTTATGCAAAGAGAAGATGATGTGTAATGCCTGGAATCATTAAGAAGAGGATTAGTTTAGCATTTCGACATTTAAGAATTGATGAAGTTTGATTATGAGCTCGGATTTCTTCTGGAAGTGTTGGGTGATTAAGGAACTGTGTATCGTTAAATCGCGCTAAGTGTGAGAACCAGACGAAGTAACCAGGCAAAGCGATTTGATAAAATCAACAGCAGGTTACTGTAGCTCGCGGCTGGTTGAATTTTGAAATTCAGTTGAAGCAAGAAGCGTTATTCGTGGTTACAGCTGGAAGCAGACGCACGCATACAAGGGTCAATGAGAAAGCGCCACGTGTTGGTTACTACACGAGGAATCAGCAGCAAGAGTTCCTTACGCATCTGCTAGTTTATGTACCTGCTGGTTATTGATGTATCGGCTGGTTGATGATGATGTAGGTGCGACGTCGTCGTTTTGGTAATAAACGCAAACCAGTCGAGGTGAGAATGGTTCCAGTCGAGAGAGCAATGCGACATCGTTTTGACTTATAACCAGGAATTTTGCTACGATGTCGTTTTGTATGCATTAGTGATCAGTCAATGGATTGTTGTATCTGCTGGTTACTCAGTCGAAGGAACAATGCGACACCGTTTTGATTATAAAACAGGAAATCTTGATACGATGCCGTTTCGAATAATGTTGCGAAATCATTCGTTGGATTATTAGAACGACCAGCTGCTGGTTTCGTGTAATCGAAGTAATACCAGCTGAGGACACGTTACGATGTCGTTGAGATTAATTATAACGACATCGTTTTGAATTTCGAAGTGTTGCGACTGAATTCTTGTTGCGACTGGTTGTTACTGCTGGTTGTTGCTTCTACTGAAGAACAAGAGAATGATATTCGAACAGCAACTGAGGAAGATCAACAGCAGTTGAGGAATTTGTTTACCGTTATCCACTTTCGAAGCGGTGGGAGATATCCTGTTTGAATACTCAGCATGACACGTGGAACTCGAATTGAACACGTTGGAAATGCTGCAGAAATACAGAGATCGTTGTCTATAAATAAGAGTGAATTCGAAATGCTGAGAACATCTTGACTACAGCTATCGGACTTTGATTCTGCAAGTATCTCAGGAAGTGAGGAACAGAGCGTAAGAACATTAACTGAAGCATTTTGAAAACAGAGGAACGAAGGTATAATCTGACAGAAGAGTCAGGATTAGATTACTCAGGAATGATATTTCTTGAGTATTCCGCTGAAATCACATACATGTTTGATTACTTTTCTTGATTTAGAACTTGAGTTGTGTATGTGTCGATCCATCACAGGTAGTGGATCTTTTATGTTTGCATGAGTTTGCATATTGAAGAGAATTGAATTGATTCTAATGCCCAGGACTGAGTTGGCCTGATTTTAGAAGCCGGAGATGGTTTCGATAGATGAATATTCATGTCAAGATCGGATACGAATCTTGATGGCGTTGAACTGATATGGAATCAATTCTGAGATCGAAGAGGAGAACTAGAATCATTTCATTACATTGCATTTGTTTTACAGTTGATAAACTGTTGTGCATTCTACTGTTATTATTATACCTGCTGATTATACTGAGATGATTCTCACCGGAGTTTATCCGGCTGTTGTTTTGTTTTGTATGTGTGCATGACAACAGGAAGAAAGAACTAGTGGGGAGCAACCACGGGTAGCGAGAGATAACTACCTAGACGCTGGATCAGCAGCAAGAAGAATAAACACCAGCTGATAGTCTAGATGTTTGGACAGTTGGTCTTAGGTTGCTCAAGTCTGGTTTTGTATATAAGACATAAGCGTGTACTAGTGAACTTAGTTTGTAATCTCTATGGACCATGAAGCATTCGTATAAATGAATACTATTTTCGATACAAGCTGAACCCATTTGCTTCTGCTGGTTTACGCTTCTGCTGGTTGAAAATTTTTTTTAAGTAACTTATGTATGAACCAGATTAGATTTATTAAACTTGTTTAATAACCTACTGATTAAGATTAGAGGATTAATTGTGAGCAGAGAGCCTCACATGATGTTTGCCTACGCTTCCAGAAAACTGAAATTCATGAGAAGAACAACCCTACTTACGATCTTGAACTTGCAGCAATGGTCTTCGTAGTAATGAATTGAGGTACTACCTCAAGTACTTTCTTCACTCAGCAAGAGCTCAGCACGAGATAAAGAATATAACTAGAACTGGTAAGAGACTACGAGTGCATCATTAGTTATCACCCCAGTAAAGTTAACGTAGTAGCAGAGGCGTTAAGAAAACAAATCCGGACGATATTAGCTCAACTCTCAGTTCAAAGATCATTAGCTAAAGAACACAGAGTTTTCAAACTGGTAATGATTACGCAGATGCATGCTGCGAGTTAGTTGGGCGTACCATCCAGTCTACGTTAAGAGATCGACTTAGATAAGCACAATCAAGTGACGATTAACTACACAAATGAAAGTAACAAAACGAACAGAATAGACAAATGGGCTATGCTGATAGCCATCTCCGCAGGCTGACACACTAGCGCCCGATTTGACTTATGAAGAAGACCAAGAGAGGATTCTTCTTAGAGAAAACCGAAGGCCAAGAAATAGAAGTATTCCCCTGATTAAGATTCAATGGGCAAACCATTCAGAAAGAGAAATAAATTGGGATGCCGAGACGGATTTGTGTAGTTGATACCCAAATCTATTTAAGTAGATTGTTACGTCCAGGAAATCCAATAAATCCACAATGATAGATCTAAATTTTTTAAGGGTTTAATTTGCTTATTTCAGTGCCCTTCTTCAGCTTCAATTCAACGATTCGGTTTTTGTCCAAGCTGAATTCTCAGATTAGAGCAGGAACCCGATTCACAGTAAGTTGACCGGTCGAATACTAACAAGCACGGTCCAGCCTATATTAAATTCGGTTTGGTTTATGCTTGATTTTATACAAAGCAGTGCTTTCAAAGATATTTTAAATGGTGAGATCATGGTTTTGTTTTCATTTAAATACGTATCATCACTTCACAATCACAACAAACAAACTCATTCAAAAGATTTTCATTTTAAAGCGGTGAAGAGCTCTCAACCAACCGACCGAAACTTCAACTCTTTCAGAGTGATATTTGGATCACGCATGTTAGTCTTTTGATCTAAGTTTGCGATCTGTTTTTCCCGAGCTGATTTTAAGTCGCGATTTGTTTCTTTTCCTGAGCTGCTTTAAGCTCACGATGTGACAAGTAATCCAGTATTCTCATTTAAATTGTATTGACTTTTCCTAATTTGAGTTGAACAAATAGCCCAAATCTGATTTTCTATTCTAAGCCAGTACGCTAGCGTTCTGTCGTACTCCAAGCTGATTCAGCATAGGTCGACTCTGAACTGATACAGTAATTTCAAATTTAATTCTTTATTCCTTTAGCTTTGATTCGAAGGTATAACTCCAATCTGTTCGAAGTTATACCCAATTTCAAGAGATAGTCCTTCAGTATAGAGCTCAGCTATTCGTATTTGTTCTATAGCCCGAGCTGATTCCAGTTTTCTTCTTCGATTGAACACCGATGAACTTTCAGTAGACTTTGGACATGAAAAGAGTTTTAAACAGCAAACCATATTATAAAGCGATCTTATACATATCAAAGAATAGCAATTTAAAGCAAGTTTTACAGAAAAACTTTTTAAATAAAGTTTCAGCAGAGAAAATGTTTTATTGATATATGACAATGTGACGAAGGAGGAATGACAGAAGATTCCCTGTCATATATCATAATAGGTTTAAAGGAAGTCAAGTTTCAAAGTTTAAAGTGATTTATAGCAAATATAACAGACGGTCAGCATAGGAAGGGTGAGGACCCTGGCTGACGAACCAGTGTGTCCCTTCACATAGGAAGGGTGAGGATATTGGTTAACGAACCTTTGTGCCCCTTCACGGGGATTTTTTAAAAATAATTCAAAACAAAAACTAATTTCAAATCTAATGCATTTGGAGCGGCGTTACAAAAATACCGCAAAACTCCATTGCAAAGGGCGGATGCTGAAAAAAAATAAGATAGTTCGCTGCCTGCAGCAATGGACTGGTAAAAAAAAATATATATATATATATATACTTCACATGAATCAGGTCACGTGAGAAGATTTTTGGGCGTCCGCATATGCACAGTGCGGACGCTCAAATTTGTTCGGTTCCTCACACTTTGGCTATAAATTATGGCAAGCGTCCGCAACTTTTCTTACACAGAGTGTCCGCAACTCTTCTTACACGGCAAGTGTCCACAAATCTAATAAAAAAATTTAACCGTCTGCTCTTCTCTCCAGCGTGCGCTCTTCTTTCCAACGTGCGCTCTTCTTTCCACCGTGCATAAGTCGTCTTAATTTCGTCTCCAGCTTTCAACGTTTACGTCATCCAGCTCAACATACTTATGCAGAGTTTGTTTATATATATATATGTCATTGAATTAGTTATTTATAATTTTTTAGATATTGTGTATTATATTTTTATCTATATTTTAATTTTAATAATAAAATACTTGTTATTAATTTATGAAATTTTTTTATTATTATATAATGTTTTTTCGGAATGGAAGCAAATCGAGGTCCACAAGATCCCAGTGTATTGTATCTTCAAGCAACACATATCTCGAATACAGTATCCTTCGACACCGTTGATCACATCATACATGTGAAACGTTCAGATAATCTTATCTGGATGTTATACTCGGGACAACATATTCACAATCGGGTTATTGCCTACTTACAATATATGGGTTTTTATGGTGTGTTGCAGTGTGGCTTTCGTACATATGATATCCATCTTATTACTGCTCTTGTTGAGCGATGGCGTCGTGAAACACATACATTTCATTTTCGCTGCGGTGAAGCCACGGTAACACTGCAGGATGTATCAATTATCTGGGGACTGCGAATTGATGGTGAACCTGTGTCGGAGTAGATTATTCACATTCTGTGCGACAGTGGCAACATATATGCTTGGATTTATTGGGTTTTGAGCCTGCACAGTTATACTTCAAAGGAGGACATCTATCTATGACCGCGCTTCACGAACATTGTATCGCTACACATATTAGCGATTATAGTTCAAAGGAAGATCTCCAGAAATATAGTCGATGCGTGGCCTTGATGATAATTGGAGGGATTATGTTTCCAGATTATCAAGGAGGCTCAGTTAGACTCATGTTTTTGCAACTACTCCGAGACATTCATCAGGTACATGTATTAAATTATTTGATTAATTATTTGTCTAGATAAAAATTTTAACCCGATTTTTTTATTAAACATATCAGGTGAATTCATATAGCTGTGGAAGTGCGGTCTTAACATTTCTATATCGACAGTTGTGTAATGCAACAAATATAGGAAAATGTATAATATCTGGACAGCTTTATATTTTACAGGTAATTTCATTAAAATTTTAACTGATGTTTCACTTTATATTGTAATTTTTAACCGTATTCATTTAATTTAAAGATATGGGCCTGGAGCAGAATAAAACTTGTTAATCCTGATCGACTTAATTTAGTACTTGTGGCACCAAATATTCAACCTGATGGACATACACCAATACCTCCCTACGGTGCACGATAAAATATTTAACTATTTATAACATAACATAACTAATAAAATCATTCTAAATATAATTAATGTTGTTTTTAATTATTAGGTGGAACTCCGTGTTTAGTTACACTCATGCACCAACACATGTTGTTAGAATTATTAGAGCATGTTTCGATAAAATGAACAATGATGAGGTAATATTAAATTTATTATGTCTATTTAATTGCTTCGCAATATTTAATTGTTTGTAATTATTTTTGTCGTGCAGTTTAACTGGACAGTGTATAGAAGCAATGATATTGATGTTAAAACAATCATTGAGTCATACGACAATAAGATCTGGCGTTGTGTTTGTCCTCTGATTTGCTTCGAGATTGTGGAGATGCATCGTCCTAATCGGGTAATGCGGCAGTTTAAAATGAGGCAATCCATTCCCACACCTGCATTGGACAACGATTCCCTCCACAACATTGTTAGAGTAGATGCCCAACTAGCCAACTTGTGGCGTGTGGGCTTATAGACTCTTGTATGAAACAATCTTTATATATGATATTCGCATTTATTTATATGGCATTCTTTACTTTCATTGTGTTGTATGATGATTAACAATTGCGTTGAGTAAAGACCTAGAATACACTGAAGTGTATGTTAGATGTGATAGTGGGTGCGACGACTATCATGAAACACATCTAATAGTCACTGTGTATTCTGAACATGTTCCTAGTCGATTGGGCCGTCAAAATGAGGATAAGGCCGCCCGAGCTCGAGACTAGTATCTGCGATGCGAAGTACCATGTTTCATTGGTAGGGAACATTGTGATGTTCTGAGCATGCAGATAGATAGTGACCTGGTGATCTATCGAACTACCCTCGTTCGGACTTTCCAAGTGGTTACCATTTGTCGAGTGGATAAGTCCGAGGTCTTGGTTGTACTGATTAGTCCTCACGACTCGAAACGTCATTGAGACTCTACATGATAGGCGCCTCACTTTGACTCGTTTGTCGACTCACTTGGGGTCATCAGGCGACGGGATTGGGTGAGACCCCGATGCATGTAGGAGTCGATGCATCGTTGTCGAGGATTCACCGCTCACAGACATGCGTGGATATCCTATGCTATCTGAGGGGATAATAGTGTATAAATCTCTGGCCAGAGTACTAGAAGTGCTTTAGGTAAATGGGTTTACCTAGTTACACTCGCGATGTCACTATTCGATCTCCAAGATGTATGCATAGCTATCGGATCTATAGCGACTCTCGATTTACCAATGGTCGTTGATCTGATCGGGATATATGGATTGAAAGGACCGTACTGTACGCTAACCACGACCAACTGGTTCTTGCAAGCACTATCAGTGATACCTAGGGGATCATGGGGCGATGTTACTAGACGCTCTTACCATGATCCGTTGGGCAAGTCCGGAATTGTGATTCCGGAGTCGCAATGGTTGTGGGCCCACGGCTAGCTGTATCCCTGAACCATTGAGGGTCACACTGTATCCCTGAACCATTGAGGGTCACACAAGTACTGGATTCGAGATTCCCGCACGGATACTCAGCTCAATGTGTTGAGCATGAGAAGAGGATTTTGGGAAGTGCGACTTCCTAAAAGTCAACAGGGGTCAAATCGTGATTTCCCGCTGTTGAGGGGCAAAACGGTCATTTTACACTGGGGTTCTGAAAAATGGTTTTTCAGATAGTATTCAGTTTTGGAAACTGAGTCGAGCGGTCCGATTTGATCGGTGATCGGAGTTACGATGAAGTCTCGGTGATGGAGATGAACGGAATGTTAATCCGTTGGACCCGGGCCCGTTGGGCCGGATCCAAATCCATCACTAAGTCTATTTAATATAGACTTAAGACTTAATCACACACAACTCAACACTAGACTACAAACCCTAACCCTAAGTGTGCGCCGCCCCTTCCCTCCTCTCATAAGCCGCCAGCGCCGCCCTTGTGCCGCCGCCGCCGCCTTGTGTCGCCGGAAAATTGTTCCGGTCAACTTGAAGAGGAGAATCCGTCCGCACCGATCTCATCAGGCCTTCTATTGCTGGCTGATGAAGGAGTCTCGCATCTGGTCGTGGACCGGATTGACGTTATCTACCGCCGCCTACCGTGAAGTGCCGGTTTCCTCGAGAAACTGGTCGGAGCCAGGCACGAGTTGCCAGCAAGGTAGTCATCTAAACGCCCTATGAATGTCATAGCTTGCATGTTTGTATCGAATTGTATTGATCGTCTCCCGGAAAATTTTGTTCTTCCGCTGCCTCGCCGGGAGGCGTGATCCGGATCCGCCACGGTTACCCAACAAACATGACCAGAATAGGACATAGAAACACAGATTGAAAGTTATACCATATGGATGCCATCAGGTTGTGGAACAGAAAGTTTAGGTTGGTCGCTGACGATGAAGGACATGGACGCTCCAGACAAATCGATGATGACTACATGCCGTGTGAGATCTGTGTTTTATCAATCAGGTGTTGGTCGGGTTTGGACCAGCTGTTGGTCGATGTGCTTGGTGTAGACATCGATTTTTTACCTAAGTGTTGGAATCAGCAGCAGCAGTAGTAGGATCAGCCGTTGATTGATCGCGTCAGTTGTTGATATTTCAGATGTTGCGTGTTGGTAGAAAGCCGCAGCAATGCTGACATGGATTCCAGACATTGGTGTATTAGTGCATATCCAGTTGTTGCGAGTGATCAGCTGTTGGTATGTTAGTTGCGATGATCAGCAGAGAACGCTGAGGGACTCTGAAGCGACGACGTTTTTTGAGCAGGAACCAGCTGTTGGTTTTTTTAGCGTGTTTCGTAGCGGATAGCGAAACTACGTCGTTTAGATAATTTGGAACGATAGCGTTTGAGTGGAGCGCTTTGTATCAGCTGTTGGTTATGATAGACATCAGCTGTTGAGAGATCTCATGCGTCGTGACTGCTGGTTTGTGAATCAGCTGTTGGTAGCAAGGTGGCGTGTCCCTCTGCGACGTCGTTTGGTTAAGTTGGTGCGACGCCGTTTAGCTTTAGTGTTATTTGAAAGATTCAACTGCTGGTTAATATAATAGCGAAGGGCAAAGGCTGATGCGAAATTCCTGCTGGTTGGGGAATATTAATTGTGACGACTGATTTTGTCGGTGAATCTAGTCCTGTTTCTATCTGCTGATTGAGTAGTGTATTTAAGAGAAGACTTGGCCTTCTATTGTTTAACAGATCCCATACTTAGAAATATTTCCCGATAGCAAATCTTGTCGCGAACCCTAGTTACTGTTCACAGTAACCTTATCCGTCCTAATTGCCGGTGGTAGATAACTCCGACGAGAGTGAGAGTGGTAGCGTTGGACTCCTCTCACTAAGGCGCTTCGTTCTATACCTCTTTAGAA
This sequence comes from Dorcoceras hygrometricum, assembly GCA_001598015.1. Lineage (NCBI taxonomy): Eukaryota > Viridiplantae > Streptophyta > Magnoliopsida > Lamiales > Gesneriaceae > Dorcoceras > Dorcoceras hygrometricum. Next base: position 90,124 of record KV015580.1, read on the forward strand.
AGCTTTGGAGGAGCTAGAAGAGGATCGCAGGATCGCTAAGACACCTCCCTTGTGTAGTTTTCTAGCATAAGCATTCCCTGCCGTGCCAGTAGTTTCGTTGGGGTGAGTAAAGATGTTACCTTTAAGCTTTGTTAGAGCTTTCCGTTGAGTTAGGAAGGTAGATGAGCGCTGGTGGAGTTGTAGCTCCCAGCTGCTGTTATTTTACGCTTCGGCTTTTGAGCAGCGGCTTGTGTTGATATATCAGGTGACAGATCTGTGTTGCTCGGACTTGATTGTAGCAGCTGTGTGTGGTAATTATAGCTCAGAAGCTGGTGAGGTACGGATGTTGAGCTTATATTACGGCTGGAATTGGCATGGATATTATGTTTGATTGTTGTGTGTGCTTTACTTGTAGTTTTATATGCTGTTCAACTGTTGCATTACATACGCATGATCATTTTCATTTCAGCTGTTGTAGCCGTGCTTTGTTGTTGCTCTGTTTTCTTACCAGGATACAAGGGCGAGCGGCAATACCGCACTCTCATCTCCCTGCTGGTCTGTTAGCCCTCATGCGCCGAGTGGTTAACCACCAAAGTTCATGGGTTGGGCAACAGCAGGTTGAGTCGTTGATGCATCTGGTATTCAGGTGTGGTGTAAAGATGAGCGAGTAATTCTCGTGTGCTTGTACACACACCAATGGCCACCTTTCTTCGCAGAATCTATTGTCAGCTGTTGAATTCTTTGGCTCCCTTTCTTGGTTGCAGCCTTCGGCTGTTGCATTGTCCCTCATGCATAGCATGAGCATTATATCTTTTGCTATTTATTGCTGTTTTATAGTTGCTCTCCGTACTGGGGTTTAACCCCGAGGTCCCTCAGGGGCTGTTGTGTCTGTTTCCCTATCTGTTGTTCAGGTTTTCCAGGATTTGCAGCTGGTTGAGGTTATGATCCAGCTGGTGGTGCCCCAGGAGGTGGTTAGTGTCCCAGTTATATATAGTATTTGTATACACTGGCATCACTTCGTGTGATGCTTAGTCTTTTATAGTTGGTAGACCATCTGTACTGGTGTTGTATTCAGCCGTTGAGCATTTGTTGTACTTGAATATTTGTGTTGTTGTGGATTTATAAATTGGGACTATTTTGAGTATAGTGTATTTTAAATTATGTTATCTTTCAGTCAGGCCAAAAGCAAAAATTTTAACCACTTTTTAGTTGCTTCCGCTTGTGGTTGCGTGGTTTACTCTGATGTGAGCACGAGGCCTGACATTTTTGGTATCAGAGCTTAAGCTGGGATAAGCTCAATTTCTTGGATCACACTTGAGTCTAGGCACAGTGTCGTGTGTTGCTTGTGTTGACTATGTGACATTTGTTCTGCATATTGTTTGTGTGATATGTGATTTCTGTGCTGTTTCTGTTCTGTGATTCCTTATCATCTTTAGTGCCTTCGTAGAGGCCGCCTAGACGTAGGGGTAGAGGTAGAGGGCAGTTTCAGGACGAGTCTGGAGATCAGAACGAGGATCAGCTTAGTTTCCCTTCTCGTGATCATGTTAGACGTGAAGAGGATGAAGTTGACAACTTAGCAACCCGTGTGGAAAGCATGGAGATTGTGATGGCTATGTTCCAACGGATGAGTCCCCAGATCTTTAACGGTGACGAGTCTAGCGAGGATGTGGATTCGTGGTTGCAGCACATCACTGGTTTGTTTGATCGTGTTCAGTATGATGATGTGCTTCGGTTGAGTTTGGCGACCTTCCAGCTGAGGAAGAGCGCGGAGCGTTGGTGGCGTGGCGCTTCAAGGACGCTAGAGGAGACAGGTGTGGAGATTACTTGGGATAGCTTTTGCGTTGCCTTTCGGCAGGAGTACGTTCCGGAGTCGTACGTGAACGCTTGTGAGCGAGAGTTCGATCATTTGGAGCAAGGTACGATGTCGGTGCGTGAGTATGCCTGTAGGTTTCTTCTCTTTTTGCGTATGTCCCGCATGTAGCTGGCCGGGAGAGGGCCAAGAGGACCAAGTTTATTGAGGGTTTGAATGAAGAGTTGTATACTTTGGTTTTGTCGAGTAAACCAAAGAGCTATGCAGAGGCTGTGGATAGAAATGTTGATATCGAGGAAGGTCTGCGGAACCGGAGGTCGTGTGCTAGGCCTCAGGGTGCTCAGGGTGGTCGTCCCACTGTTCAGGGAGCGCAGTCTTCCCAGTCTTCACAGTCAGCTCATCAACCCCGGTAGCAGCAGCAGCAGCAGTTGGCTCAGCAATCTGGCCATCAGAGGTTCCGACCTCGTGGCCATCAGTTTAAGAAGAAGTTTGGCTCTGGTTCTTCTGGTTCTGGCAGCTCTAGTAGCAATGGTTCTAGGACAGAGTTTTGTGGCTTCTGTGGAGGCAAGCAGTCGTCGACTCAGTGCATTGGTGTGCAGGGCTCTTGTAATATCTGTGGTCAGTATGGGCATTTCGCGAGGGTGTGTCCGTCAGCTGGATCGCATCAAGCCGCAGCCCCACCTCAGGGTCAAGGAGGATCGTCTAGGGGTTGTTCCCCTCAGTTCCCGCAGCCTAGGGTTGGAGAGACGTAGTTTAGGCCGTTTCAGTTGCCTGTTCCGTCGCGTTTCGGACAGCCGTCTCAGCAGCATTTCTCTGGACCCCAACATGCTCAAGTAAATGCCATTACGAGGGAGCAAGCGGAGGGCGTGCCGAGCGGAGTGATTGTAGGTAACTGTTCTATTTTTTATTTTCCTGCATGAGTGTTGTTTGACACTGGCGCATCGCATTCGTTTATTGCTGATTCTTTTGTGATCGAGCATGATCTGCATACCTTTCCTTTGCACGATGTTGTGTCTGTTTCTACTCCTGGCGATGCTAGCCTGTTCTCCCAAGAAGTTTTGTTGAATGGCGTTCTGAGGTTGGGTGAGCATGTGTTGATGGCGAATTTGATTCGTCTGATGTTGTGGGATTTCGACTGCATATTGGGAATGGACGTGTTGTCCAGCTATAGGGCCTCCGTGGATTGTTTCCATGGGATCGTGCGTTTTAGGCCTCAGTCAGGTGAGAAATGGAATTTCTACGGTGCCGATTCTCAGTTGAAGATTCCGTTAGTCTCTACGATGGAGATGTTCAGCTTGTTGTCGGCGGAGAACGTTGGTTTTATGATCTAAGCGTTGGATGCATCTTCTTCTTCGCATGTGCAGCTCAGCGACGTTCCAGTGGTGCGTCATTTTCCTGATGTGTTCCCAGAGGAGATTCCTGATTTTCCTCTGAGGAGGGAGATTGACTTTAGCATTGAGTTGGTGCCTGGCAAAGCTCCGATTTTGCGTGCACCATATCGTTTAGCGCCTGTCGAGTTGAGAGAGCTCAAGGTGCAACTGGATGATTTGCTGGAGAAAGTTTTATCAGACCTAGCATGTCGCCGTGGGGAGCGCCTATATTGTTTGTCAAGAAGAAGGATGGCACAATGAGAATGTGTATTAACTTCCGTCAGCTGAATAAAGCTACTGTTAAGAATAAGTACCCTTTGCCGAGGATCGACGACTTGTTTTGATCGGTTGCAAGGCTCTGCTGTATATTTGAAGATCGATCTGCGTTCAGGGTACCATCAGCTGAGAATTAGAGATCAAGATGTTGCAAAGAATGCTTTTTGTACTAGGTACGGGCATTTCGAGTTTCTGGTAATGCCTTTCAGGTTGACCAGTGCTCCTGCAGTCTTCATGGATTTGATGAACCGAGTCTTCCGCGTGTTTATAAATCAGTTTGTGATCGTGTTCATCGACGAAATCTTGGTGTATTCGAAGACTCCTTTGGAGCATAGGAGCATTTGAGAGTTGTCCTTCAGACGTTGAGAGACTCATAGCTGTATGCCAAGTTCTCTAAGTGCGAGTTCTGGTTGGATCGCGTCGTGTTTTTGGGTCATGTGATTTCAGCGGATGTCATTTCTGTGGATCCTAGTAAAGTAGATGCTGTTTTGAACTGGGAGCGACCTAGGAATGTGTCTGAGGTTCGTAGTTTCTTGGGTCTGTCTGGCTATTACCGTCGTTTCATAGAGCGTTTCTCTAGTATAGCTAGGCCGATGACTCAGTTGACTCAGAAGGACAAGTGGTTCGTTTGGACTGAGCAATGCGAGAATGCGTTTCAATTGCTCAAGGAGAAGTTGACTACTGCACCTGTGTTGGCTTTGCCGTCTGGTTCAGGTGGTTTCGTTGTGTGTTCTGATGCTTCGCTTAATGGATTGGGCTGTGTGTTGTCTTAGAGTAGATGCCCAACTAGCCAACTTGTGGCGTGTGGGTTTATAGACTCTTGTATGAAACAATCTTTATATATGATATTCGCATTTTTATATGTCGTTCTTTACTTTCATTATGTGTACAATTGCGTTGAGTAAAGACCTAGAATGCACTAAAGCGTATGTTAGATGTGATAGTGGGTATGACGGCTATCATGAAACACATCTAATAGTCGCTGTGTATTCTGAACATGTTCCTAGTCGATTGGGCCGTCAAAAAAATGAGGATAAGGCCGCCCGAGTTCGAGACTAGTATCTGCGATGTGAAGTACCATGTTTCATTGGTAGGGAACATTGTGATGTTCTGAGCATGCAGATAGATAGTGACCTAGTGATCTATCGAACTACCCTCGTTCGCACTTTCCAAGTGGTTACCATTTGTCGAGTGGATAAGTCCGAGGTCTTGGTTGTACTGATTAGTCCTCACGACTCGAAACGTCATTGAGACTCTACATGATAGGCGTCTCACTTTGACCCGTTTGCCGACTCACTTGGGGTCATAAGGCATCGGGATTGGGTGAGACCCCGATGCATGTAGGAGTCGATGTATCGTTGTCGAGTATTCACCGCTCGCAGACATGCGTGGATATCCTATGCTATCTGAGGGGATAATAGTGTATAAATCTCTGACCAGAGTACTAGAAGTGTTTTAGGTAAATGTGTTTACCTAGTTACACTCGCGATGTCACTATTCGATCTCCAAGATGTATGCATAGCTATCGGATCTATAGCGACTCTCGATTTACCAATGGTCGTTGATCTGATCGGGATATATGGATTGAAAGGACCGTACTGTACGCTAACCACGACCGACTGGTTCTTGCAGGCACTATCAATGATACCTAGGGGATCATGGGGCGATGTTGCTAGACGCTCTTACCATGATCCGTTGGGCAGGTCCGGAATTGTGATTCCGGAGCCACAATGGTTGTGGGCCCACGGCTAGCTGTATCCCTGAACCATTGAGGGTCACACAAGCACTGGATTCGAGATTCCCGCACGGATACTCAGCTCAATGTGTTGAGCGCGAGAAGAGGATTTCGGGGAGTGCGACTTCCTAAAAGTCAACAGGGGTCAAACCGAGGTTGCCCACTGTTGAGGGGCAAAACGGTCATTTTGCACTGGGGTTCTGAAAAACGGTTTTTCAGATCATATTATTCAGTTTGGAAACTGAATCGATCGGTTCGATCTGATCGGTGATCGGATTTACGATGAAGTCTCGGTGGTTGAGATGAACTGAATGTTCATCGTTGGACCCGGGCCCGTTGGGCCGGTCCAAGTCCAACACTTAAGTCTATTTAGTTAGACTTAATCAAGACTTAACATAAGACTTGTGATACACTTTAACCTAACCCTAGAAACCGCCGCCTCCTCTCCTCTCTCAAGCCGCCGCCGCGCCGCCGCCGCCGTGCGCCGCCTCCGCCTCCGCCGCCGCCCGTCTTCACCGGAAAATCGTTTCTGGCCAATTCGACGAGGAGAATCCGTTCGTGCTGATCTCGTCAGTCCTTCTAGTGCAGGCTGACGAAGGAGTCTCGTTTCTGGTCGTGGACCGGATTGGCGATATCTACCGCAATCTACCGAGAAGAGCCGACGTTATTGTAACTACGGTTGGAGCCAGGCACAAGTGCCAGCAAGGTAGTCACCTAAACATCCTATGAATGTCGTAGTTTGTTATGTAATTTTTCGTATTGATCGTCTCCCGGATGTTTAATTTCTGTTCTTCCGCTGCCTCGCCGGGGGGCAGATCCGGATCCCCAACAGTGGTATCAGAGCCAGTGTTTTTCAGATCTGATCATACGATTATGCCTTATTGTATCTAACGTCTTAAATTTCAGATCGAAATCGAACAAAATCTTGAAGAAAATATCACGGCGCCGCCGCGCATGGCGGCGCCCCTCCGCGTGCGTTTGAGCGCAAGCGTCCGCGCGCGATGAACGCGCAACAGCCGGCCGACGCTGCTTCTCCTCTGCGCAAACGATGCGCGGTATTGCGCCAAAGCTGGTCGACACTTCTCGCACGATGTTGCGCCCGTTGGCCACACGCTGGCCGGCAGTAGGGGCGACGCTGATTGCACGAATGTCGAGCGGTGGTGCGCAGCTTGCCGCGCGCTTGTGTCGGAGGAGGCTGGACGTTGGCTGGCCATTGCTGCAATGTCGCGCCGCTCGTGGCACTTGCTGGCCGACGTGATAATGCTCGCCGCTGCGCACGTTGGGGGCTGGTTGCGCGCTGGACGCGAGATGCGCGCGCGATGCGGCGGTGGAGCATGCCCCTTGCGCCGCGTGCAATTTTCTTCATGGCGGCGCCGCCGCCGGCCGGCCGCCGCTCCGATGAAGCTCCGGCGATGTCGTGACGGCTGGTCTGATTTCTTCTAGGGTTTGGTTCGGGCCTGTCCCGGGCAGCCCGTGAAGTTTTCGGGCCGGTATGCGATGTCGGGCCCGGTTTTGATCGATTTTGAAATTTTAAGTTTTTGGGCCTAAAATTGTTTTAAACCCAATTTGATACAATTAAAATTAGTAAAATGTGATTTTAATTATGAAATGTGATTTTTGTAATAAAATATGATTTTGTTGATTAAAATTGTTTTACGGCAAAATACGATTTTATTATAAAATACGATTTCGTAATTAGAATATGATTTTACAATAAATAATTAGATTATTTAATTATGCATGTTAATTAGATTAATTGCATGATTGGGGTGATCGAGAGTCGTGCCCAATGTGTTAGGTGTATGCAATAGGTTTTCTTTGCTTTCGGTTTTTAATATATTTGATTATCATTTAAAGTGGGCCTGTTTGTGGCCCGTTCCCACCCCTTGATAAATGTATCCCTTAAATGTCAGGGTTTTTAAATGTAAATTACTAGATTTAGTGGGAGCACATCCGAAGATGGTGGAGATGACGATCAGGATATTGAAGACCGAAGATCTGTAAAACCGGAAAGCTTTGTAATAGGATTGCATTGCATCTTGCATTATCCCTAGGATTGGACCCAGGTCCGTGGCTGGCCACCACGGACCGCATAGCTCTCGCGATCGATCATCCCAATGTTTACTTTATATATGTTGATATATAGACTTGTTTAATCCGCATGTTTGCATGTTTTAAATTAGATTTAAATATGCATGAGGCCAAAATGTTTTTCAAAATAAAATCCCTCGTTTTAAATTTGATTTAAAACTTATATCATGATAAAATGTTTATTCGATAAACAAAAGGGTATTTAAATTTGTTTAAATTAACCCTACCTTCCATCAACAATGGGTGTACGTCGATGCTACCCGTATACATGGCCCGTCTCATATTATTGAGGGGGTCATGTATGCCGGAAAGTTATCCACGTCATTGACAATTGTTGTGAGTCGGTTGGAACTCCTTTTAACGTTGGCTCATATTATTGGGGACGTTAAGGGGACCGTCCTTCACGACTCAACATTGATGGGTCAATCTTGACACGTGATAGTAAACGGCGTCATATTATTGGGCCCTTACTGGACGTGAGGTGAATACATGGAGGTTCCACCGGTTGCAATCGGAAACTATCTTTTGGGGGTCATGGATGGCTGATATTATTCGGGTCCATGATCGCTTGATTGGGCTCCATGTACCCACTAAAGAAACCTGTTTTCTCGATTTCATTAGAGGGTGGTGAAATCGTTAAAATAGTGGGAGGGTAATTCATAAAACTTAATGACCATGTTTTATGTCTTAGCTTATATCTTATATAGTTAGTAATGCATGTCTGTTTTCTTTTCAGTATAACTGCTATATAAAATGGTTTCGATGAAAAACCCGCTTGCTGCTATACTGGATAGCAACAGGTTCACCGGTCTGAACTACCAAGACTGGCTCCGCAACCTTAATCTTGTATTGGTTTCGGAGAAGCTCCTCTATACGATAGAGAAGTCCCCTCCAGAGGAAACCTCTGCCAATATCAGCCCTGAGGAGCTGATTACGCTTAACCAATGGCGTGACGACGAGGTTAAAGCTCGATGCTATGTGATGGCATCGATGTCCAATGAAATGCAACGGCGCTTTGAGAAGACAAAGTATGCCTCTGCCATACTTTTTCATCTCAAGGAACTGTACGGGGAGAACTCTCGACATGAGAGGTTCACGGCTGTCAAGGAGCTGATGACGAGCCGCATGCGCGATGGGACTTCGGTCCGCGAGCATGGGGTTCGCATGATTGGGCTCGTTGAAAATCTGTCGGGCCTTGATATCGCGCTTCCACACGAGCTGTCTGTGGATGTACTTCTCCTCTCGCTACCCGCTGCATTTGACCCCTTTGTGGTCAACTTCAACATGAACAAGCAGGAAGCCACCCTTGAAGAGGTGGTGAACATGCTTGTAGTGTTTGAGTGGACTATAAAGAAGGACAAACCCGTCCTCCTTCTGGGTTCTTCTTCCTATGCGAAGAAGGGGCCCAGACGCAAGAGCAAGAAGCGTTCTGCTCCTGCGAAAGAGGAAAAGTGTCAGGCCTCGTGCTAACAACAGATAAACACATGCAGAAGCTATCAAAAAGTGGGTAAAATTTTCGCTTTTAGGCCCGACGGTTTTAAACATATAATTTAAAATACCACGATACTGAAAATAAGTTCCCAAATCATAAACGTTAAATCAACAAAGCATACATAAGTTCAACATGTATCATAATCCCCTACGGGTACAATCAACGAAGCGCGGGGCATCCCCCTGACTAACTGATACATACATATATATGCTATATGCTACTGGGACACACTAGCCACCTCCTGGGGCACCACCAGCTGGGTTAAACCCACGACCAGCTGTAGAACCTGGGTTTCCTGAAAAACAACATAACAAAGAAACAAACCAAGCCCCGGAGGGACATGGGGTCAAACCCCAGTACGGAGAGCAATAATACAACATAAATAACAGCAAGGAATAAAATGCAGGTGCTATTCATGAGACGCCAAGGAACAATGGAAAGCTCGACCCACAAGGGAGCTAAGGAACTCAAACATAGCTCCAAGAATCATCGACAACGTACAATGGCCACGAGGTGTGTTCACAGTGTGGTAGTGAGCCACTCGCCGTGATACTACACCCACTTACCGGATGCATCAAACAACTCAACCTACTGTTGCCTCGCCCATGAACTGTGGTAGTTAACCACTCGGCTCATGGTGGCAACGATCCCAGCAGGGAGATGAGAGTGCGGTATTGCCGCTCGCCCTCACATCCTGGTAAGAAAACAATAACAATGCAACAATGGTACAAAGACTACCAAAACTGGAAAGGAATACCATGCGTGTATGCAACATGCGGGAATGCAAGCATATAAACATATGCAACGCAGAAAATACACAAATAGCATACACAATTCTCAACAGAACACAACAGCAGGCACGGCAATTCCACATACCAGCGACTACAATTCATCCAAGCCATAACTTCGCTGTAAAACAAGCTCAAATCCGTACCTTAAACTGAGCAACAACTAACCCTGCGAGAAATCCCGAAGACTCTGGTAAAAGCCTGTTAAACACACGGTACACAACATAAATCTAACAGGTCGCTAATCAAGCTCACGGCTGGGAGTCTCACTCAACCAGCTACCCAATATACCTCAACAATTACATAGAGAACTTAAAAACTATGTCTAGGAACAAGGTCTCACCGAAAACCAGAACGTAGTTCTACCAAAACGACGCAACACTCGAACGGCAGCAACTTCGCGTTCCTCGACTAGCCAATTACAGCTTCTAAAACTGGTATGAATTGGAAGAGCTTCTCAAGAGGAGTCCAACGCTACCTCGCACGAGCAAAACAACCACCGGAAACGACGGGAAATCGCCGGAAAAGCTCACGGCTGAACAGTGTTCTAGGGTTC
>KV015581.1:0-28296 GCA_001598015.1 Dorcoceras hygrometricum
TAGCTTGAACAAGACTCACCTTTTTGTCCATTTTGACATTACCTCTTCTGGGTTTTTGAAACGAAGTTGTTTGTATATAATGGCCCCATCCTTGTATTGGTGGGGAAAGGAAACTCACAGGGGGGCCCCTCTAGTTGTTAAGATGGAGAACCCAAATAATTGGTCAATGGTGGAGTTAGAATCCCCCTCGGAAGAGGACTTCATGAACCCAAACGGCGCTGTTCCAAAGGGAGGACGTAACAAGAACGCCAAGCAGCTCACTTGGGTTCTTCTCCTCAAACCCAATAAAATCAGTGTTCCATCTCTCCATGGATGAGTGGCCTAAAACCAAATCAGTTGAATCTCCCACAGCCAGACACAACACAGCGTTTTCGATTTCTATCCCAATAACCTTTTTGAAGGCTTTGAAAAAAGCCACTCTAAAAAGGCCCGTAAATTTAGTAGTTTACCCGTATAGCTTTACAAATGGACTGTTCCTTTAGTTTATATAAATATTTTAGTTAAACTTAATACCCTACGAAATCTTTGCCACCCTCTAGAAACAACATGAGTCGGCATTTGCCAAGATAAAATAAATAGCAAAATGCCAAGCCCAAGAAAAAACACCAAATTCATATGGCGTGGACGACGCACAGTGGATGGTGGACAGTAGACAACTGACGACGGACGACGGATGGAGGACAGTAAGCAGCGGACGGTGGATGGGACATAGATGAACGATGGATGGAACGATTAAATTAAATGTCTGATTCTGGAACAAGAGCGCTATGCAAATATGCAATTGAGGGCTTCAGCTTAATCCAAAAAGGGTCCAAAAGTTGTATAATGGAGATAGTATCACCGTACTCTTCGGGTTTTTTCACTGTTTACAATAGAGCGAGAGATTAGAGAACGGTTGCCACCACCATTTCCACGACCACGAGAGGAAGAGGACATACCGGATTGGTGCGGTGCGGGGCCTGAGCGTCGGCGCTGAACGTAGAACGCCACTGATGAAGCTCCGGAGGTGTCGAGAGAGTCTTGAAACAGGGAGAAACTCTCGGGCTTGGAGAGGATATCCTGAAAAATCGGGAGTGGGGTGAGTGCATCTGAGCAGCGGAGAAACTTGAGAAAGATGAGCCAAGCCCGCGAAGAAACCAATGGGATTTATCGGTTTCATCGATCGCACGACCAATAGCCGCAAGTTGGTCGAGATTTGAATTGACGTCCGTATTCAGAGACCGTTCGGTAACCTTTCTTCATGAGTTGCAAATCGTCTTAAAGAAGAAGTTCACGAGATTTGGAGCGATGGCTAAAGGCCGCTTCAAGTGCAAGCCATACAGCCCGTGAGGTTGTACACCCGATCACCTCGGCCATGGACTCTTCGGTGAGAGAGGAGAGTAGTAAACTGAGCAGACGCTGGTCTTGTGTATGCCAAGCAACGTAAGCACGGCTCGGAACAGAAACGCCGGTTGTGTTTTGAGTGGTAGGGGAAGGGGCCGGCTTGCTGCCATCGATGTATCCCAGCAAGTTTTGGCAAGCAAGGATGGGCATAATCTGATATTTTCCATAGCAAGTAGTTGGATGATGTAAGTTTGATGGTAATCATATGTATTAGAGTGGAGTAGGGAAGAGCATCGGCATCTTGAGCCATGGCCGGATTGAAGCAGCGTGGGGAGGGAGAAGGCTGCTGTAGCGTGAAAGGCTAGGGAAGGAGAGGATTGGTTAGGCTGATACCATGTTGAGAAAGATATGATTTGCCTTGAATCAATCTATTCCATTCAATCAATATATAAAGATTACACGGAGAGAAAAATAAGGAAACTGAATAACAACATTCCCTAAACAAATGGAATGAAATCAAAATAATAAATGTGATAATTATGTATCTGATTTTCCGTTATCATTAGCAATATAAGAACTAGCAATATAAGAACGACAAAAAATGAAACGAAATGCAAGAGTAACCTCTCCCGCCCATTTTCATTCAGATTACTTCTTCATCGAAAATTAATCAATAATTTAAATCGAGGTATTTTTCAAAATAACGTGTGTAACATAAATTCAGATTAAATTACAGTCCGTCAAGTTTTAAGTTATGTTCTACCCATATTAATTTAAATTTAAAACTCAGAACATATTAAAGATATAAACCAACCACAGAGGAATTAATAAACATTCAAACCCCAAAAAAAACTGCACTAAAAAGGCCCGTAAATTTAGTAGTTTACCCGTATAGCTTTACAAATGGACTGTTCCTTTAGTTTATATAAATATTTTAGTTAAACTTAATACCCTACGAAATCTTTGCCACCCTCTAGAAACAACATGAGTCGGCATTTGCCAAGATAAAATAAATAGCAAAATGCCAAGCCCAAGAAAAAACACCAAATTCATATGGCGTGGACGACGCACAGTGGATGGTGGACAGTAGACAACTGACGACGGACGACGGATGGAGGACAGTAAGCAGCGGACGGTGGATGGGACATAGATGAACGATGGATGGAACGATTAAATTAAATGTCTGATTCTGGAACAAGAGCGCTATGCAAATATGCAATTGAGGGCTTCAGCTTAATCCAAAAAGGGTCCAAAAGTTGTATAATGGAGATAGTATCACCGTACTCTTCGGGTTTTTTCACTGTTTACAATAGAAAATAAAAAATTTTGATAAAATAATGTAAATACGAAATATTTATCATTCTACCGTATCACACCGTCGGAGAAGGCGTGACAAAAGTTAATCACGCCCTCTCAAACGGCGTGATTCAATTTTTTTTTTTATAAAAAGTAAGTAACGTCCATTTGAAGGGCATGACTTGAATTTATTTATTAAAAAAAAAAAAAAGCGTTGTCCAAGTAATAACCTCCCCATCCCTTCTTTCATGATATTTGCGCTGTAGTATATACGTTTCTTCAATATTTCTTCTTCCACACAACGCGTCCATTGTTGCTTCTCTTCACCTCCTCCATTATTCTATATCTTTAATGTCATCCACAATGAAGCTTTTGTAGCATTCACTGTCTCTATTGCCGCATCTCTTCACCCTGCTTTTCAGGACTTCTCTTGGTAAATTCAGTGTTTACATATGCCAAAAACACCACGAAGAAAGGCTCCTATGTCTGTAAATTTTGGTGTTTCTCCAGCATTTTCGTCCCTCAGATAGCTTGAAAGCCATTCAAGATTCTATCTTTAGGTGTTTCTTGAGCAATACCCGCCTGGATTTTCACCATTTAGCTTGAACAAGACTCACCTTTTTGTCCATTTTGACATTACCTCTTCTGGGTTTTTGTGTGCTCTTTTTCTCGGGAACCATGTTTTTATTAAAAAATAAATAAATTCAAGTCACGCCCCTTACGCGGGCGTGACTTACTTTTTTAAAAAAATAAAAATTGAATCACGCCGTTTGAGAGGGCGTGATTAACTTTTGTCACGCCCTCTCCGACGGCGTGATACGGTAGAATAATAAATGTTTCATATTTACATTATTTTATCAAATTTTTTTATTTTCTATTGTATACAATGAAAAAACCCGTACTCTTCCCGAATTCTTTGTGGGGATTTCAAAAATCCGCGAAACCGAAAATTATCCCCCAAAACCGACCTCATTCGAGTATTCCTCGTGGAGGCCCAAACCCACGAGGAAAAATACCATTTGACACCGGATTCAGTCATATTATAGTGCTAACAAACATAACCAGCAGCTAACTTTCCATATTATAATTATCATCAGTTTTTGTATCCGTAGAAAATAATTCATGCAACAATCCAAAAACCTCATAAAAAATATCAATCCTCGAAGAAACCCTAACAACATAACACCAAGAGAAAAAAAATTGATCGTCGAAATACTCCCAAAGTTAGAAGATGATGGCACCGATACACGATGAGAGAAGTGCGAAAACGATCACCAGAATGAGGCCGGAAGTAGCAAAACCAAGGGCATTGCTGCCGGCACTGCTCGGCGAGGATAAGGATTGGTTCGAGGGCGGAGTGATGGGTTCGAGTTCGAGTACTTTGACGATCATCTTGAGCCCCCTTTCGCAGTGGCCGGAGACGCCGCTGATGAAGTAGTAGAGTCCGGGGTGGTCGAGAGTGAAGAGGGTGTCGCCGTTGTTGGAGAAGAATATAGGGTGGGACGATCGGCATTTCTCGTACTCTTCCTGTGTCACGACCAACACTGAATCCTTCTGGTATTGGAACCCTACATAGATTTTCCAAGATTAGTCGAGTTAATCTATTTATAAACATGATGTTGGCATGTTATTTTTGCAGTGTAGAATTGTAGTAAAAAATGATATCATTTAAATTCAAACTTTAGAATCACTAAAGCTTGATTGGAGCCTGAATAACGAGAGTACTAGCTCGCTCTCATAGATAAATTACTCATAAAACAATGGTTTTAATAATCTATTCCTTTACATATGTATCATTCCAATTGTCTCTCAAGATTAACCATTAAAAATAAAGTTGGTCTTTCTGCTTTGTGATTTTTCGCAAACACAAGAATTAAGTAGCGTGATATCGATGATCATAAAATATCAAAACTTGGAAAAAATTGCGTATGACCTATTCCCTAAATCTCACGTTCTACGTTTCACAAATCATAAGCAATGTTATTAGAACTCTAGTTTATATGTTAAAATGTACGGATACAAAGCATGCAAAAGTAATAGTAGGAAATGATAGAAAGAAAGATTGCATAAAGATAACTTACTCAAAGTATCATTAACCTTAAACCTGTTGCTTGAAGCCCAATCGTTGTACAATTGCTGATTCTTCGTCGAAGGAATCGCCCATCCGTTGTCGCCGCCGACATCCAACTCCACGCACCGAACTGAAACCGCTGTTAAAATGGTTGATAGAATGAGAAAACTCGTAAAATTTGAAGCCATTTTTCTTTGTCAAATTTGGACTTTTTGGGAAGGGAGCTCTTGCTTTGTCAGTTGAATTAGTTCTGATATTTACTGGTAGCCTGGTAGTGAGGGGATTCGGTTTTAAATACCAAATTAAAAAATGGAATTTGAATTTCGTTGGAATTTTAAGGGATTGAAGAGATTTCAGTTAGTTAACAAATCCCATAAGATTTGATAAGATTTCTTTTCATGGGATTGATTTGAAGAATAAAAATATATCATAAATCTATTTTTATACATTTGCTTCTATTACCAATAGATAATTATAATTTTTTTTTCTCCCTCAGCCACCAACAGATAGGTATCAACATTTTTTCCTCCCTTAACGACGAGGTTTATAATGAAAAAGAAAAAGTATTGCGTTCATTAAGGCAAACTCATGATTAGTCACTGTGGGATGGGCAATAGAGAATGTGGAGTGTACGTGCAATGGCTGACTCAAATTATGAGAATATTTCTCTTATTTTATAATAATATTTAGATTAAACATATTAGATATTATATTCATATTAGATTTAGACAATACATTCTCGTCACTTTCAAATAAACTTAAGTTTTAAATAAAATTTGGTTTTCGTTTCTTGAATTATTTGTTTGTGAAAGTTATTATGATGTTTGTTGAAATTTTGGCTTTTTACGGTGGTTTTTATATTTTTTATAAGTGTTTCTTTTTTTTGGTAATGGTTGTTGTCGTAATTGGATCTTATATTGCTGACTTGAATATATCATTTCATAAAAATAAAAGGTGTATAAGTAACAATTTCTTAGAAAAAGATCTTTAAAGAGAAGTAGTGAGGATGGAGTTAATGTATCGTGTTGAAAGAACAAAGAGAGTTCGTGGTGTGCTTCAAATAGGACCAACGGCATTTTACAAATTTGTTATGACGAGAAAAGACACTTTTAGTGATATACTTATATTATACATAGCACCATAAAAGAACAAGTGGTGAAATGTTTATATATTGTTGGACAAAATGAAAGTGGTCGTTCAATGAGATATGTATTTATACATTGGGTAGAAACAATCGGTGGACAGTTCCACAATATCTTGAAGGCAATCATATCTCTTGAGTACCAATTTATGATTCAACTTGATAGATACGAAATCCCATGGAAAATCCTCATAATCCAAGATTATATCCATATTTTTAAGTAAAAAAATATTTGAAACCTTTCGAAAGTTTAATTAAATTTCTTTTTGAGTTACAACTAAATCAAAATTTTATGTTACATATGATAAGATTGTATTGATGCAATTGATGAACACATTTCGTGTAAGTTCTAAAGAACATGTTGTTGGCTGCATGTACCTTTGATTAGAAAAATTTACATATGTGTTACCTTGATTGAAGTTTCTTCAGTTGATGGTCAACTCCTTGATGATAAGCTTATAAAGAAGAAAATCTAAATTCCGAATGATATTTCTTGCTCATTAAGTTAGGTCTTGAAAAGAAAACAATAAAAGTAAATTATAATAAACAAATACTTGTTATAGGTAAATTTTTTCTTGACGATATAATATATATGCTAATCGGTGGTTTTATCACTCTGATATCCCATATATCATCTGTCAGGCCTCGTGCTCAATCAGAGTAAAACCACATAAAACACAATCGCGGAAGCATAAAAATAGTGGCTAAATTTTCGCTTTTGGCCTTACTTAGAAAACATAATTTAAAATACAATGTTATTCAAAATATTGGTTCAACACTCGAAAACCAACTACAACACAGTCAACATACAAACATAGAGTGACTCCCAAATTAGACAAGTAGATGAGTTTCTCGCTCAACATAGATACAATTCAGCAATAAAACATAACATCCTCACGAGGCATCCCTCGGAGGCTACTTTGCTGCCTAATATAAATACATAATAAATATAACTGGTATATCCACTTCCTGGGGCACTACCAGCTGGGTCAGCTCCACGACCAGCGGTGAAACCATGATAACCTGAAAACACTTACAGGCAAACAAAACAACCAGCCCCATAGGGACAAGGGGTCAAAAACCCAGTACGGAGAGCAACTGAAAAACAACAGTTAAATAGCAATAGATAAAATGCGAATGCTATGCATGAGAACAAGGCTACAACCGAAGACAGGGAGCCAAAGGATCTCAAGGAACTGCTCAACAACTGGTACAGATCAACTGAACAATGGTGGCCACGGGGTGTGTGAGTATATGGGAGCTACCCACTCATCTCAGCACACTGTACCAGATGCACAACAATTCCCTCAACCTACTGTTGCCCAGCTCATGAGATGTGGGAGCTACCCACTCCGCTCATAGTGGCTAACAGATCCCAGCTGGGAGATGAGTTATACGGGAGTTACCCGCTCGTCCTCCAACACAAGCATCCTGGTACACGCAGATCAAGATAACAAGGCACGGCTAAACAAGATCGGAGCTCAACATGAATAATGCGTGTATGAAATGCAACAGCTTGCAATAACAACACAACAGGAGCAATCAATAGCAACACAGAAGCAAACAAAGCAGCTCACATAAAATCCATGCCAAATCCAACGCTGTAAAACAAGCTCACATCCGTACCTTAGTTCTGAGCTACAACTACCACAAACGGAATCCCGAGCAATCAGATCTGAAACCTGTTAAACAATAACACAAGGCAGCTCAGGGACAGTAACACAGAACTTACGAACTAGGAGCTACGAGCTCCACCCAGCTCTATCCTACCCTTCTAGCTCAACAAACAACTCTAAACGAAGCACAAGGTAGGAACTAACACTTACCCAACGAGCTATCTGAAAGGCCGAAGCAATTCCACGCTTATGCTAACACACTACACAGATTAGCTTCCTTCGCGATTCTCTCCAAGCTTGACGCAAGACTCCAAAAGCGGTACCAAACGAAGCGCCTTAGCAAGAGGAGTCCAGCGCTACCACTCTTACTTCAATCAGAGCTGTCTATCGCCGGCAAACGGAGAAAATAAGGTTCGGTGAACAGTAGCTAGGGTATCGCGACAGGATTATCTTCCCAGAAATATTTCTAAGTGTCGGGAAAGAATATGCGACGAAGGGTCAAAATCCTCCTTAAATAAGTCAAATATACTCAAATATGACGAACAGTAACCACCGACAAAATCGTGGTTCAAGTCTGAAATCTTCTCAGATCTGAGTACCACACCAGATTTGGACCCTGCGTCAAAACGACGTCGCACAGAAGGTCAAACATATCTCGCTACACCGACCCAAGTCCGCTTTCCCCAACAGATATACATCATCTGCTAATCCTCAAATCTGAATCATTAAACGGCGTCGCATCACGTTCACAATGACGTCATCCAAAACGATATCGCATCAGAACCAGATCCTAAAAACCAGATCTCACACATTCAACCTAGGCAGATCTGAAATCAACGAACCGCACCGGTCTACTCCAAAACCACGAACCGAGCCGGTCCACGCATTACCGACGCTTGCGCAACTCAAACCTGAAACCTCTAAAACAGCGTCGCTTCAATACCTCCGAAAGATATCCAACTAGCGCGACCACCAGGTTTCACCACCAAATCTGAATGCGATCACCCAACACTGACCAATACTCAAATCTGATCATTTTCCGTGGAAATTCTCCAACACTCCAGAGCTGTTTCCGAAGAGAATACTGACCCGATTACTTCACCAAGCATACCAGCTCAAAGATGGTCCATCCCAGATCTGTTCAAGCCAAATCTGGTCTATGCTAAACCCGATTAATTAACTAAATTAATCCAATAAACTTTTGGGTCTCACATCACCTCGAGACTCTCACCCGTTAGAACACCTCTTGCCCCGAGGTGATCATCACCTCTTGCAAGAACACCTCTTGTCCCTAGGTGACCATCAACTCTTGTAGGAATACCTCTTGACCCGAAGTGACCATCACCTCTTGCAGGAACACCTCTTATGTAATGCCCCAAAATCCATAGGATCACATATATGCATTTTATTTATTTCAAGGTCAAAATGACAATTTAAAATGTTAGCATAAGCTGTTTTTATTGATTTCAGAATGAGGTACAACACAGAAAGTTCCAGCAGATGTCACTCCAAGTGCAATGCACGAGCAGATTTTAGAAATCTGTTTAAATGATCTTAGGAGAACAAAATGATTTCTTTTAAAAATGGTTTGGTATATTTGAAAATTAAAAATGGAGAGGGAAATTTTACTAAAATTTCATAAATTTAAGGTGTGTCATGCTTGATGACTACACCTCCTTTGCCACTAATCCCTCCCATACAAATACCTGTTTTCAAAGGAAAAGATTCATTTCATTTACAGGAAGCAAACTCTTTTGTGTTCTCTCAAAATATTTCAAAAGAGCTCGTGTTGTTGCTTGAGGAGGAACGCTGAGGAAACCAGCTGCTGTTGTAAAGCTCACGTTCTAAGGCAAGTAAAAGCTGATCCTTTGCTACACCATTTGAAGCATATATTGATTTTCTCATTTTATGGATATGCTTGCCTGTATGTTAAAGTTATGTTTAAGTTCATGTTCAAAGAAGATTTATGAATGTTTAAGAAAGAAAGATTGGGTTCAAAAGTTATGTTTTCTGCATCCAAGTTTTCCAGTATGTTTTAAAAAGATGTTTAAAGATACTGAGGAGTTCAGATTTGAGTCACGTATGTTCATGAATTGTTCTTCTTTCTGGTAAATGGTAACGTCTGAATTTGGCTCTATGTAATCGGTGGTGCTAGTTGAGTCAGAAGCTAAGTCTGGTTTGATAGGTAGAACTGGTATCGTAGATGTCGTTCGTGATGTTGCAGCACCAAGTTCTTTGTCAGATTTTGTTTCCTATGTAAGCGATTAAATCTCATGTTTAAATCAGCATCATTCAATTCAGCTTTCGTGTTTCGCTACACATCAGATTTTGGTCAGATTTCAAAGTATTAAATACTTCACTACTGAGTCGCTTATGAATTTCGTTGACCTAGTCGCAACTGTTTTATTTCTAAACACTATTCTGCTGGATACATCTGTTTCTTTTCCAAGCACTGTTCCCGTGTTGACTACTGAGTTGAGCAGCGACATCTGTTTTGACGTTAGCTTATACTATTTCGAGTGTAAGATCTATTTCCACAGTTGAAATCTATTTGGCTTTCCAGTACAGTTTCTTTTAGAGAAAGCTGTTTCTATTTCAGCGATTACTTTCCAGTAGTCAAATCTGATATTCAGTATGTTTTAAAATAGGAAGAAAAATTTTAAAAAAAGCGAACCCAGTGAGATTTCAAAAGCTTAATTCAAAGAAGATTTCGAAAGAAAGGAGTTTAAAGGAACGAAGTTTATTTTAAATATTTATGGCATACATAACAGACGATCATAAGGGAGGGTGAGTGCCTGGCTGACGAACCAGTGTGCCCCTTCAAATATGAAGGATCAGGATTACGGATTGCTGGATCTGTATACCCCTTCATATTGAGCTATATGCTAAGAACTGATATCAGTAGTCATTTGATCAAGTGCACATTGGACCTAAGGAGAGCTTCTAAGCCATAAATCAGAAAGTTTGAAGAATTTAAACGAAGGGATCTGGGCTATTATCCTCACATCCAAGCTTACGAAAGTTATGAAAGAAAGTTCAAGAAAGAAAGTTTAAAAATGTTTATGTTTAAATGAAGTTCCTTTAACTCAGTTATGAATATGTTCAGATGTCTGCCTGCAATTGCTGTTTATATATGAAATATGTTTTCCGCAAAAATTTCAGTACTTGGCGCCGAGAGTATTTGTGTGTCAGTTTTGTGTTTGTGTTTCGAATTTTTTTCTAAGTTATAAGAAATACAGCTTATAACAAATTGCCGTTTAGCCATTCTTTTTATTTCAAAATTTTAATTCGCCCCAAATCTCTTGACCCCGTGGGTTCGGGTGCTCACAACAGTGGTATCAGAGCAATGTTCCTGAGATAAACACATGCACTATCAGTTGGATCAGATTTCATCGATCGTTTCTCCAAAGCTGTGAGTTTATTTTCAGAGCATTGTCTTTAAATTTTTAGCATGTTCTGATAAATTATATGTGATGGATTACGGGTTATAGATTATAAGATGTCAGGAAGAGGAAGAGGTAGAAGATGTAATCCCTTAGAGGAAACCAACCCTGACAGTAATGCTAGTATCTCTCAACTCCTAAGACTACTGGTAGAGCAAACCGGCAGAGGTAATGGCCAATCTTCTAGCAGCAGAGGACCAAAGCATGATGATTCCCAAGAAAAGTTCAGAAGACAGAAGCCAAAGGAGTTTAGTGGTACAACGGATCCATTAGTTGCTGAGAGCTGGATCAAATCGATGGAGGTTATTTTTGAGTACCTCCAGATGCCAGATTTAGATAGGCCAAGATGTGCTATCTATATGTTAAGAGATGACGCCATGATTTGGTGGGAAGGAGCTAAGATGTCTGTGGACTTGTTGAATCTTACTTGGGCGGATTTTAAACAAGTATTCTATGAGCAGTACTTCACGGCAGATAAGAGGTCTGAATTGAAGAGGGAGTTTCTGACCCTGAAGCAGGGGGGTATGACCGTGCAAGAGTATGTGCGGGCATTTTAAAGAGGGTGTTACTTTGTACCTTTGATAGGTAACGACCCATAAGAGAAGTTAAGCCACTTCGTGGAAGGATTAAAGCCTATGTTCAAGATGAACGTTAGGCTATCTGTGCCCAGGACTTACAGAGAAGCAGTGGATAGAGCCCTGCGAATTGAACGAGACTAGAAAGATGTTGATGAAGAAAGGCAGCAGAAGAGGCAGACCTTTCAGCAGAAGGATCAGAGGCCATTCAAGAAGCAGAATAAGAGTCAGCAAAGGCCTCAAGAGCAGAAACCTCTACCGATCCAACCTATTAGTGCAGTTCCAGCCAGCAACAGCAGTAGATCGGTGTGTCCTAAATTTCAGAAGATACACCCTGGTCAATGCAGACTTGGACAGAATGTGTTGGCGCAGCGGCGGATCCGGATCCCGTTTCCCGGGGCGCAGCGGAAGTTTTTTAAAAAAATTGCATCGGGAACGGTCAATACATAATAACAAATGCAGTAAAACATTCATAGGATGTTTTAGAGCGCTACCTTGCTGGCGTCTAGGCGCCTGGCTCCGACCAGATTCACAGGGAAACTGGCACTTCAATGGTTGGCGGCGGTAGTTCTCCAAATCCGGTACACAACTGGAAACACGACTCCTTCGTCAGTATGCACTAGAAGAGCTGACGAATTTACCACGAACGGAATCTCCTCGTCGTGGTGGTCGGAACGAGTCCAACCACGAAGGCGGCGGCACACGACGGCGGCGCGGCGACGCGTGAGGGCGGCGGCCGAGAGGGAGAGTGGAGGTGAGGGGCGGCGGCTAGTAGGGTTTGGGTGTAATGCAAGTGTCCCTCCCATGTAGCCCTAGGTCTAGTATAAGTAGACTCATGATGGGCTTGAACCAACCCAATGGTCCTGGGGCGGGCCCAGGTCCATATGAACATTCGGTTCGTTTCTATCACAGTGGCTTCATCATAATCCCGATCGGTCCAACCACGAAGGCGGCGGCACACGACGGCGGCGCGGCGACGCGTGAGGGCGGCGGCCGAGAGGGAGAGTGGAGGTGAGGGGCGGCGGCTAGTAGGGTTTGGGTGTAATGCAAGTGTCCCTCCCATGTAGCCCTAGGTCTAGTATAAGTAGACTCATGATGGGCTTGAACCAACCCAATGGTCCTGGGGCGGGCCCAGGTCCATATGAACATTCGGTTCGTTTCTATCACAGTGGCTTCATCATAATCCCGATCGACAATCAGATAGGACCGATCTACACAGTTTCCAAAATTGAGTATTATGATGCGAAAACAATTTTTCAGACCACCTAGTCCAAAATTACAGTTTAGCCCCTCCAATTTTCAAGGATAGTCAAACTAGCCCAAACTTTAGGGAAATTGCAATTTGACCCCTGTTGACTTTTAGGAAGTCGCACTCCCTAAATTCCTCCTCCTCTGCTCAACACATTGAGCTCAGTTTCCGTGCGGGAATTGTGAAACCAATACTTGTGTGACCCTCAATGGTTCAGGGATACAGCTAGCCGTGGGCCCACAACCATTGTGACTCCGAAATCACAATTTCGGACTGACCCATCGGATCATGGTAAAGCGCCTAGCAACATCGCCCCATGATCCCCTAGATATCACTGATAGTGCCTGCAAGAATCAGTTGGTCATGGTTA
This sequence comes from Dorcoceras hygrometricum, assembly GCA_001598015.1. Lineage (NCBI taxonomy): Eukaryota > Viridiplantae > Streptophyta > Magnoliopsida > Lamiales > Gesneriaceae > Dorcoceras > Dorcoceras hygrometricum. The sequence goes on from KV015581.1 coordinate 13,085, forward strand.
GCGTACAGTACGGTCCTTTCAACACATATATCCCGATCAGATCAACGACCATTGGTAAATCGAGAGTCGCTAGAGATCCAATAACTATGCATACATCTTGGAGATCAAATAGTGACATCGCGTGTGTTATTAGGTAAACCCATTTACCTAAAACACATCTAGTACTCTGGCCAGAGATTTATTACACTATTATCTCCTCAGATAGCATAGGATATCCACGTACAAAGGCGAGCTGTGAATTCTCGACAACGAGCATCTCCTACATGCATCGGGATCTCACCCAATCCCGCCACCTAATGACCCCAACTGAGTCGGTAAACGGGTCAAAGTGAGGAACCTATCATGTAGAGTCTCAATGACGTTTCGAGTAGTGAGGACTAATCGGTACAACCAAGACCTTGGACTTATCCACTCGACAAATGGTAACCACTTGGAAAGTCCGAACGAGGGTAGTTCGATAGATCACCAGGTCACTATCCATCTGCATGCTCAGAACATCACAATGTTCCCTTCCAATGAAACATGGTATTTCACATCGCAGATGCTAATCTCAAGCTCGGGCGACCTTATCCACATTTTGACGGCCCAATCGACTAGGAACGTGTTCAGAATACACAGTGACTATTAGATGTATTTCATGATAGCCATCATATCCACTATCACATCTAATATACACTATGGTGCATTCTAGGTCTTTATCCAACACAATTGTTAACATTATAACATAATGAAAATAAAGAATGCCATATAACAATACGAATTTCATAAATAAAGATTGTTATACAAAGATAAAACCCACACGCCACAAGTTGGCTAGTTCGGCATCTACTCTAACAGAATGTCTGCTACAGATGTGGGTTGCCAGGGCATATTTTGAAATATTGCCCAAAGTCAAGGCAACTGGTGACCTGTAGAGCCTATGTAATGACAGCTGATCAAGCCAACCCAGACTCGACAGTAGTCATGGGTAAGATTATGATTGCTGGTTTTCCTTCTATGTCTTTGAAGATTCAGGAGCTACTCATTCCTTTATAGCAGCCAAGTTCGCTAAGAAGTTACCCGTTAAGCCGGACCAAGTAACTATAGGCTTTTGTGTAACAGTACCATCGAGAGAAGAGTTAGTATCCCATGATTTTTTTAGAGGTTTAGAACTTAGACTTCAAGGGCATTTGATTACTGTTCGAACTTTAAGCTTCGAACAGTAGAGGTTAATCAACCCAGAGGAGATCCATTTAAGTTCGAGGCCAATCATGTTTGGAGGATTCCTCGTATTATATCAGCTCTTAAGGCTCAACGCTGTTTGAGTAAAGGAGGGATAGGATTTTTGACAAGCTTGTCGTCTTTAGCAACGGATAGTAAGCCCCAACTTTCAGATGTGGAGGTGGTGAATGAGTTTCCCGAGGTTTTTCCAGAGGATATCCATGGACTACCACCAGACAGAGAATTGGAATTTTCGATTGACTTAGTTCAAGGAGCTGCTCCAATTTCTAGACCACCCTACCGTTTAGATCCATCAGAGATGAAGGAATTAAAAGAACAGATACAAGATTTGTTAGACAAGGGATTTATTAGACCAAGTACGTCCCCCTGGGGAGCCCCTATTCTTTTCGTTAAGAAGAAGGATGGAAGTTTGAGGTTGTGTATAGATTATAGAGAGCTGAATAAGCTGACGATTAAGAATAAATATCCCCTTCCTAGAATTGAAGATCTTTTCGACCAGTTGAAAGGATCAGTTGTGAGACCTGTGTTTTCGTAATCAGGTGTTGCTTGGGCTGAAACCAGCTGGTAGTAGACGTGTGTGTAGAAGTCATAGAATTTGCCTAAGTGTTGGAATCAGCAGCTGGAAAGATATCGCAGTAGTAGTAGGAATCAGTTAGAGCAGCAATGCTTCGTTAGATTTCAGTCGTTGTGTTTTGGTAGGATGCAGCAGCAATGCTGACGTGGATTTCAGTCGTTGGTGTATTAGCACGTATCCAACTGTTGCAAGAGACCAGCTGTTGCGAGTGATCAGCTGTTGGTTAGCGATCAGCAGTGGCTAGCGAGTGACATGTCCTGTGGTGACGTGTCCCTCTCTCTGAAGCGACGACGTTTTGTGAATAGGAACCAGCTGTTGGTTCTGTTAGCGTGTTTCTTAGTGGGTATCGAAACTACGTCATTTAGTTAAGTTGGAACGACAACGTTTTGAGTGGAGTGCTTTGTATCAGCTGCTGGTTATATTAGGCATCTACTATTGAGAGATCTGATGCGTTGCAGCTGCTGGTTGTTGATCAGCTGTTGATAGCAAGGTGACGTGTTCCTCTGTGACGTCGTTTGGTTAAGTTGATGCGACACCGTTTAGCCTTAGCGTTGTTGAGAGATCCAACTGCTGGTTGATATAACAGCGATGACGACTATTTTGTTGATGGAATCTGCTCCTGCTGCTACCAGCTGTTGAGTTGTGTATTTATTAGAAGACTTGGTCTTCGATTTGGCATGAGATCCCATACTTAGAATATTTTCCCCGATTATCGTTCTCTGTCGTGAACCCTAAGCACTGTTCACCGTAGCTTTTCTCCGACGATTCCCGTCGTTCCAGTCGTTGTTTTTCACGTGTGAGGTAGCGTTGGACTCCTCTCATGAAGATGCTTCATCCTATACCATTTTCTGGAAGCGTAGTTGGCTGGTAGCAAGATCGTGAAGCAGCTTCTTCGGCCGTGTGTTGTGTTGTTCAGGTAGTGCTTCGAATTATTCGATGAGATCTTATTTTTTGCCCTGTTTAGAGCTTCCCGTTGAGTTGTTGGGTAAGATTAATTGCTGGTTGAGTGTAGCTCCCAGTTTGTGATTCTGTGTTAGCGTCCCTGAGAATTATGCGTGTTGTTTAGCAGGTTTCTTATCAGATTTCTCGGGACCTCGTTTGTGGTAATTGTTGCACAGAATATCGAGGTATGGATTTGGAGCTTGTAATTCAGCGTGGTTATGGCTTGGATAAATTGTGAGGTTGCTGTTGTGTGAATTGCCGTTTATGATGATGTTGCATATGTTTTATGCTATCTATTTTATTATATGTTGCATACACGCATATTTCCATTCAGCTGTTGCAGCCATGCCTTGTTGTTGTTGCTTTGTTTTCTTACCAGGATGCGAGGGCGAGCGGCAATACCGCACTCTCATCTCCCTCCTGGGATCTGTTAGCCCTCATGCGCCGAGTGGTTAACTACCACAGTTCATGAGTTGTGCAACGAAAGGTTGAGCTCTTTTATGCATCTGGTATTCGGGTGTGGTGTAAAGATGAGCGGGTAATTCCCGTATGCTTGTCCACACACCAGTGGTCACTATTCATTGCAGATTCTGTTGAGCTGTGCTTGATGCTCCTTGGCTCCCTTCTTCGGTTGTAGCCTTCGGCTGTTGTCCCGTTCTTCATGCATAGCATCTGCATTTTATCTTTGCTGTTCATTGCTGATTTATAGTTGCTCTCCGTACTGGGGTTTGACCCCAATGTCCCTCTGGGGCTTGGTTTGTTTGTTGCATGTGTTTGTTTTCAGGTATTCCAGGTTTTACAGCTGGTCGTGATTTTAACCCAGCTGGTGGTGCCCCAGGAGGTGGTTAGAGTGTCCCAGTTAGTATAGTATATATATATGTATCAGTACTTAGCCAGGGGATGCCCTGTGCTCTGTTGTATTCAGTTGTGGTTGTTGTCAGGTACTTGATGCATGTTTTATGCTGTACTGTATTTCTGTGGCTTGTAGCCCTTTGTTGGTTTAAACTGGGATATATTTTGAGTATCGTCGTATTTTAAATTATGTTATCTTTCTGTCAGGCCGAAAGAAAAAAAAAAATTAACCACTCTTTAGTTGCTTCCGCTTGTTTTTGCGTGTTTTAACTCTGATGTGAGCACGAGGCCTGACATTTTTGGTATCAGAGCTTAAGTTGGGATAAGCTCGATTTCTTGGATCACACTTGAGTCTAGGCACAATGTGTGTGTTCTTGTGCTTGAATATGTGTTTATGTGCTGCGTATTATTTGTGTTATGTGATTATATGCTGTTTCTGTTCTGTGTTATCTTATCTTGTTTAGTGCCTTCGTAGAGATGCCTCCTAGACGTAGGGGTAGAGGTAGAGGGCAGTTTCAGGACGAGTCTGGAGGTCATAAAGAGGATCAGCGTAGTTTCCCTTCCCGAGGCCGCGGTAGGCGAGTGGAGGATGAAGTCGATGACTTGACAACCCATGTGGAGAGCATGGAGATTGTGATGGCTAGGTTCCAACGGATGAGTCCCCAGATCTTTAACGGTGACGAGTCTAGCGAGGATGCGGATTCGTTGCTACGGCACATCACTGGTTTGTTCGATCGTGTTCAGTACGATGATGTGCTTCGGTTAAGTTTGGAAACCTTCCAGCTGAGGAAGAGTGCGGAGCGTTGGTGGCGTGGCGCTTCAGGGACGCTAGAGGAGACAGGTGTGGAGATTACTTGGGATAGTTTCTGTGTTGCCTTTTTCGGCATTAGTACGTCCCGAAGTCGTACGTGAACGCTCGTGAGCAAGAGTTCGATCATTTGGAGCAAGGTATGATGTCTGTGCGAGAGTATGCTCGGTTGTTTTCTTCTCTTTTGGCGTATGTCCCGCATGTTGCTGGCTGGGAGAGGGCCAAGAGGACTAAGTTTATTGAGGGTTTGAACGAAGAGCTGTATTCGATGGTGCTGACGAGCAAACCGAAGAGTTATGCTGAAGCAGTGGACAATGCCATCGATATCGAGGAAGGTCTACGGAGTCGGAGGTCACGTGCTAGGCCTCAGGGTGCTCAGGGTGTTCGTCCCGCTGTTCAGGGAGCGCAGTCTTCTCAGTCTTCGCAGTCAGACCATAAACCCCAGCAACAGCAGCAGCATCAGTTGGCTCAGCAGTCTGGCCGCCAGAGGATCTGACCTCGTGGCCATCAGTTTAAGAAGAAGTCTGGTTCTGGTTCTTTTGGTTCTGGCAGCTCTAGTAGCAGTGGTTCTAGGGCAGAATTTTGTGGCTTCTGTGGAGGCAAGCATCCGTCGACTCAGTGCGTTGGTGTGCAGGGTTCTTGTAATATCTGTGGTCAGTATGGGCATTTCGCGAGAGTGTGTCCGTCGACTGGATCGCAGCAAGCCGCAGCCCCACCTCAGGGTCGAGGAGGATCGTCTAGGGGTTGTTCCACGCAGTTTCCGTAGCCTAGGGTTGGAGAGACGCAGTTTAGGCCGTTCCAATTGCCTGGTCCATCGTGTTTCGGACAGTCATCTCAGCAGCATTTCTCTGGACCCCAACATGCTCAAGCGAACGCTATTACTAGGGAGCAAGCGGATGAGACGCCGAGCAGGGTGATTTCAGGTACATGCCTTGTCTTTGATTTTCCTGCACGAGTGTTGTTTGACACTGGCGCATCACATTCGTTTATTTCTGATGCATTTGTTGTCGAGCATGGTCTGCATACCACTTCTTTGCGCGATGTTGTGTCTGTTTCTACTCCTGGCGGCGTGAGCCTGTTCTCCCAGGAAGTTTTGTTGAATGGCGTTCTGAGGTTTGGTGAGCATGTGCTAGTAGCGAATTTGATTCGTTTGATGTTGTGGGATTTCGACTGCATAGTGGGAATGGACGTGTTGTCCAGCTATAGGGCCTCCGTGGATTGTTTCCATGGTATCGTGCGTTTTAGGCCTCAGTCCGGTGAGAAATGGAATTTTTACGGTGCTGATTCCCAGTCTAAGATTCCGTTGATCTCAGCGATGGAGATGTTCAGCTTGTTGTCGGCAGAGAACGCTGGTTTTATGATTTATGCGTTGGATGCATCTTCTTCTTTGCATGTGCAGCTCAGCGACGTTCCATTGGTGCGTCATTTTCTAGATGTGTTTCCGGAGGAGATTCCTAGTTTCCCTCCGTAGAGGGAGATTGACTTTAGAAGTGCCCGGCACAGCTCCGATTTCGCGTGCACCATATCGTTTAGTGCCTGCTGAGTTGAGAGAGCTCAAGGTGCAACTGGACGACTTGCTGGAGAAAGGTTTTATCAGACCTAGCATGTCGTCGTGGGGAGCGCCTATCTTGTTTGTCAGAAGAAGGATGGCACAATGAGAATGTGCATTGACTTCCGTTAGCTGAACAAAGTTACTGTTAATAATAAGTACCCGTTGCCGAGGATCGACGATTTTTTTGACCAGTTGCAAGGCTCTGCTGTATATTCGAAGATCGATCTACGTTCAGGGTACCATCAGTTGAGAGTTAGAGATCAAGATTTTGCGAAGACTGCTTTTCGTACTAGGTACGGGCATTTTGAGTTTCTGGTAATGCCTTTTGGGTTGACCAATGCTCCTGCAGTCTTCATGGATTTGATGAACCGAGTCTTCCGAGAGTTTATAGATCAGTTTGTGATCATGTTCATCGACGACATCTTGGTGTATTCGAAGAATCCTTTGGAGCATAAGGAGCATTTGAGAGTTGTTCTTCAGACATTGGGAGACTCGCAGCTGTATGCTAAGTTCTCTAAGTGCGAGTTCTGGCTGGATCACGTCGTGTTTCTGGGTCATGTGATTTCAGCGGATGGCATTTCTATGGATCCTAGTAAGGTTGATGCTATTTTGAACTTGAGCGACCTAGGAATGTGTCTGAGGTTCGTAGTTTCTTGGGTCTAGCTGGCTATTACCGTCGTTTTATAGAGCGTTTCTCTAGTATAGCTAGGCCGATGACTCAGCTGACTCAGAAAGATAAGCGGTTCGTTTGGACTGAGCAATGCGAGAATGCTTTTCAATCGCTCAAGGATAAGTTGACTACTGCGCCTATGTTGGTTTTGCCGTCTGGTTCAGGTGGCTACGTCGTGTGTTCCGATGCTTCGCTCAATGGATTGGGCTGTGTGTTGATGCAGCATGGACGGGTCATTGCATATGCCTTGCGGCAGTTGAAACCGCACGAGACTCGTTATCCAGTTCATGATTTGGAGCTATCAGCTGTGGTCTTTGCGTTGAAGATTTGGCGCCACTATCTGTATGGCGAGCAGTTCGTGGTGTACTCGGACCACAAGAGTTTGCAGTATCTGTTTTCGCAGCCTGACTTGAATATGAGACAGCGTAGGTGGCTGGAGCTGCTGAAGGATTTTGATTGCGAGATCAAATACCAGCCTGGGAAAGCGAACGTAGTTGCTGATGCATTGAGCAGGAAGGCTCCGAAAAAGATGCTTGCGTAGTTGTATATTTCTAAGGATTGTGAGCATCTTAGCACTACTGGTTGGAGGTTTTACCCGGCTGAGGATTATGTTGTGGTTTCTTCTTTCCAAGTTGAGCCACAAATCATTTCGAGCATTAGAGCCGCTCAAAGGACAGATCCTTCCGTCCATTAGTTGAAGTTGAAGGTCAGGGCTGGTCAACTTGAGGACTATTCTGTTTCGTCCGATGGTTGTTTGAGTTTTCGTGGTCGGTTGGTTGTGCCCAATTTGATAGATCTTCGGGAGGAGATCATTAGAGAAGCGCATTGCAGTAGACACAGTGTCCATCCTGATGCACGAAAGATGTACCATGCGTTAAAGCCGCACTTCTGGTGGGCTGGTTTGAAGAGCGACGTTGCTGGATTTGTTGCTCGTTGCTTGAACTGTCAGCAGGTTAAGGCTGAAAGGATGAGACCTGGTGGTTTGTTGTAGAGTTTGGAAGTGCCCCAATGGAATTGAGAGCACATAGCGATGGATTTTGTTACGCATTTGCCTCGTTCCAGCAGAGGTTGCGATGCGATTTGGGTTGTAATCGACAGATTGTCAAAGTCTGCACATTTTATTCCCTATGGAATGATGTTCTCGTTGAAGAAAATGGCGAAACTGTATGTGGATTTTGTGGTTAGACTGCACGGTGTGCCTGTTTCGATTGTTTCAGATCGAGATCCAAGGTTTACTTCAAGGTTTTGGAAGAGTTTGCAAGCAGCTTTGGGTACCAGATTGGCCATGAATACAGCATATCACCCCCAGACTGATGGTCAAACTGGGAGAACTATCCAGACGTTGGAGGATATGTTAAGAGCTGTTGTGATGGATTTTGGTGATAGCTGACAAGACGCGTTGTCTTTAGTTAAGTTTTCTTATAATAACAGCTACCAAGTGACGATTGGTATGGCGCCGTTTGAGGCTTTGTATGACAGGAAGTGAAGATCGCCTGTATGTTGGGAAGAAGTGGGGGAGAAGCAGCTGTCTTTCTCAGATTTTGTGCAGCAGATGAAGGATCATGTGGATCTGATTCGTCAGCGGATGAAAGCTGCTCAGGATCGCCAAGCCAGTTATGCAAATAAGAGGCGTCTACCTCTAGAGTTTCAGGTTTGTGATCAGGTATTCCTTAAAGTTTCTCCATTTCGCAGTGTTATGCGCTTTGGACACAAGGGAAAGTTAGCCCCTCGTTATGTTGGACCGTGAGATCGTTGAGAAGATTGGTACTTTGGCATATCGGCTGTTGTTGCCACCAGAATTGTCTTCTCTACATGATGTCTTTCATGTTTCCATGTTGAGGAAGTATGAGCCAGATCCATCTCATGTGCTGAGAACTGACGAGGTTGAGCTAGATCAGACGTTGAGCTATGTAGAATATCCCTTGAAAATTCTAGACAGAAAAGATAAACAGCTGAGGAATAAAACCATTCCCTTGGTTATGGTGCAATGGAGCAAACATGGTAGGGAAGAAGCTACCTGGGAGCGAGAAGAAAAGATGCAGCATGAGTGGCTGCATCTGTTTGCGTGAGTGTTGCGTCAAATTCCAGTAGTTGTTTTCTCAGTTATCTTGAACTCTTGGGTTCAGTTGAGTTGTTCCTGGACTTGTTGATTTCGAGGACGAAATCGTGTTTTAGTGGGGGAGAATGTGAGACCTGTGTTTTCGTAATCAGGTGTTGCTTGGGCTGAAACTAGCTGGTAGTAGACGTGTGTGTGGAAGTCATCGAATTTTCCTAAGTGTTGGAATCAGCAGTTGGAAAGATATCAGCAGTATTAGTAGGAATCAGTTGGAGCATCAGTGCTTCGTTAGATTTCAGTCGTTACGTTTTGGTAGGAAGCAGCAGCAATGTTGACGTGGATTTCAGTCGTTGGTGTATTAGCGCGTATCCAGCTGTTGCGAGAGACCAGCTGTTGCGAGTGATCAGCTGTTGGTTAGCGATCAGCAGTGGCTAGCGAGTGACGTGTCCTGTGGTGACGTGTCCCTCTCTCTTAAGAGACAATGTTTTGTGAACAGGAACCAGCTATTGGTTCTGTTAGCGTGTTTCTTAGTGGGTATCGAAACTACGTCGTTTAGTTAAGTTGGAACGACAGCGTTTTGAGTGGAGCGCTTTGTATCAGCTGCTGGCTTTATTAGGCATCTACTGTTGAGAGATCTGATGCGTTGCAGCTGTTGGTTTGTTGATCTGCTGTTGATAGCAAGGTGACGTGTTCCTCTGCGACGTCGTTTGGTTAAGTTGGTGCGACGCCATTTAGCCTTAACGTTGTTGAGAGATCCAACTGTTGGTTGATATAACAGCGATGACGACTGTTTTGTTGATAGAATCTGCTCCTGCTGCTACCAGCTGTTGAGTAATGTATTTATTAGAAGACTTGGTCTTCGATTTGGCATGAGATCCCATACTTAGAATATTTTCCCCGATTATCGTTCTCTGTCGCGAACCCTAAGCACTGTTCACCGTAGCTTTTCTCCGACGATTCCTGTCGTTTCCGATCGTTGTTTTGCACGTCTGAGGTAGCGTTGGACTCCTCTCGTGAAGGTGCTTCATCCTATACCATTTTCTGGAAGCGTAGTTGGCTGGTAGCAAGATCGCGAAGCAGATTCTTCGGCCGTGTGTTGTGTTGTTCAGGTAGCGCTTCGAATTATTCGATGAGATCTTATTTTTTGCCCTGTTTAGAGCTTCCTGTTGAGTTTGGGTAGGATTAATTGCTGGTTGAGTGTAGCTCCCAGTTTGTGATTCTGTGTTAGCGTCCCTGAGAATTATGCGTGTTGTTTAGCAGGTTTCTTATCAGATTTCTCGGGACCCCGTTTGTGGTAATTGTTGCACAGAATATCGAGGTACGGATTTGGAGCTTGTAATTCAGCGTGGTTATGGCTTGGATAAATTGTGAGGTTGCTGTTGTGTGAATTTCCGTGTATGATTGATGTTGATGCGATCTGTTTTATTAGCTGTTGCATACACGCATATTTCCATTCAGCAGTTGCAGCCATGCCTTGTTGTTGTTGCTTTGTTTTCTTACCAGGATGCGAGGGCGAGCGGAAATACGGCACTCTCATCTCCCTGCTGCGATCTGTTAGCCCTCATGCGCCTAGTGGTTAACTACCACAGTTCATGAGTTGGGCAACAGCAGGTTGAGCTGTTTGATGCATCTGGTATTCGGGTGTGGTGTAAAGATGAGCGGGTAATTCCCGTATGCTTGTACACACACCAGTGGCCACTATTCGTTGCAGATTCTGTTGAGCTGTGCTTGATGCTCCTTGGCTCCCTTCTTCGGTTGTAGCCTTCGGCTGTTGTCCCGTTCTTCATGCATAGCATCTTCATTTTATCTTTGCTGTTCATTGCTGATTTATAGTTGCTCTCCGTATTGGGGTTTGACCCCAATGTCCCTCTGGGGCTTGGTTTGTTTGTTGCCTGTGTTTGTTTTCAGGTATTCCAGGTTTTACAGCTGGTCGTGTTTTTAACCCAGCTGGTGGTGCCCCAGGAGGTGGTTAGAGTGTCCCAGTTAGTATAGTATATATATATGTATCAGTACTTAGCCAGGGGATGCCCTGTGCTCTGTTGTATTCAGTTGTGGTTGTTGTCAGGTCTTTGATGCATGTTTTATGCTGTACTGTATTCTGTGGCTTGTAGCCCTTTGTTGGTTTAAACTGGGATATATTTTGAGTATCGCCGTATTTTAAATATTTTATCTTTCTGTCAAGTCTTTGATGCATGTTTTATGCTGTACTGTATTCTGTGGCTTGTAGCCCTTTGTTGGTTTAAACTGGGATATATTTTGAGTATCGCCGTATTTTAAATTATTTTATCTTTCTGTCAAGCCAAAAGCAAAAAAAAAAAAAAAATTTAACCACTCTTTAGTTGCTTCCGCTTGTTTTTGCGTGTTTTAACTCTAATGTGAGCACGAGGCCTGACATCAGTAGTCTTTTCTAAGATTGATTTGAGGTCTGGTTACCACTAGTTAAAGATCAAGCCATTAGATGTCTACAAGACAGCCTTCAGAACTCGTTATGGTCACTATGAGTTCTTAGTAATTCCTTTTGGACTTACAAATGCTCCATCAGCTTTCATGGATTTAATGAATAGAGTTTTCCAACCATTTTTGGATCAGTTTGTAGTTGTGTTCATAGATGATATTTTAGTATATTCTAAGACCAGATTTGAGCATGTCGATTATTTGAGGACTGTGCTTCAAGTTTTGAAGAGTAAGCAGTTGTTTGCTAAGTTCAGCAAATGTGACTTCTGGTTGGAGAAAGTAGCATTCTTAGGTCATATTATATCTAAGGATGGATTGGAAGTTGACCCAGCCAAGGTAGAAGCTGTTCAAGACTGGCCAGTACCAAGATCTGTTTCAGAGATAAAGAGTTTCTTTGGATTAGCTGGATATTATAGACGATTTATCCAAGGATTTTCTAAGATAGTTGTTCCCTTGACCTCGCTGACAAGAAATCTGGTTAAGTATGAATGGACCCCAGAATGTCAAATCAGTTTTGACAAGTTGAAACAAGCGCTGATAGAAGCCCCTGTGTTAGTTATGCCATCTGATCAAGGAAAGTTTGTTATTTATACAGATGCGTCTAAGATGGGTCTAGGTGCTGTATTGATGCAGGACCGAAGAGTAATTTCTTATGCTTCCAGACAACTTAAGAATCATGAGAAGAATTATCCTATGCATGATTTAGAACTTGCAGCTGTTGTCTTTTCCCTTAAGATTTGGAGACATTATCTCTATGGGGAGAAGTGTGAAATATTCACTGATCATAAGAGCCTCAAGTATTTCGTTACCCAGAAGGAATTGAATATGAGGCAGAGAAGATGTCTAGAGCTGGTGAAGGATTATGATTGTACGATCAGTTATCACCCAGAAAAAGCCAATGTGGTGACAGATGCCTTGAGTAGGAAGTCTGTTGGCTTAACTCAGCTTTTGGTCCAGAGACCATTGGCTTATGATATTGAGAAGTCGGGAATAGAAGTAGTGCCCAGCGGTAGTACTATGGTTTTGGCAGATCTCTCTATAAGGTCAAATCTGATAGATCAGATTCGATAAGGACAACCCAAATATGAGAAACTTCAGAAGTGGGTTAAGCAAGATAGAGAGAGAGGCAGCAACCTGTACTTTTCAGAAGGAGAAATAATCAGATTTCAGGACAGGACCTGGGTGCCCCAAGTAGACACGTTGCGATCAGATCTCATGACAGAGTCCCATACAGCCCCGTATTCTGTACATCCAGGGAGTACTAAGATGTATAAGAACCTCCAGAAGTTGTACTGGTGGCCAGGAATGAAGCGAGACATTGAGAGATTTGTCTCTGAGTGTTTGACTTGTCAATTGGTCAAAGCTGAACACCAAAGACCAGCAGGATTATTGAAGCCACTGCCTATTCCAGAATGGAAGTGGGAGTGTATAGCGATGGACTTTGTAGTTGGTCTACCTAAGACTGTTCAAGGATATAACTCTATTTGGGTTATAATAGATAGACTCACTAAGTCTGCTCACTACTTACCAGTTAAGACAACCTATGATGTGAGTAGATATGCAGATTTGTATGTAAAGGAAATAGTGAGGCTACATGGTGTTCCAGTTTCCATAGTATCGGATAGAGATCCGAAGTTTACCTCAGCTTTCTGGAAGAGTTTTCATAGAGCTATGGGTACAAAGCTGACCTTTAGCACCGCCTTTCACCCCCAGACAGATGGTCAATCAGAAAGGGTGATTCAGATTTTAGAAGATTTGCTCAGAGCATGTATTGTAGATTTTTCAGAGACTTGGGATCTAAAGCTACCATTGGTAGAATTTGCGTACAATAAGAGTTTTCAAGCATCTATCCAGATGGCTCCATATGAAGATCTCTATGGCCGCAAATTTAGAACACCCCTTCATTGTGATGAAGTTGGTGAGAGAGCTGGATTAGGACCAGATGTAGTGGAACAAACAGCAGAAGCTGTTAGAAAGATAAAAGAACGAATGAAAGCTGCTCAAAATCGGCAGAAGAGTTACGCAGATAATAGGAGAAGAGATCTGAGTTTTGAGATTGGTGATCATGTATTTTGAAAATTGCTCCAATGAAAGGAGTAATGTGTTTTGGGAAGAAAGGAAAGCTGAGTCCAAGATATATTGGATCATATGAGATTTTAGAAAGTATAGGAACGCTCGCTTATCGATTATCACTGCCCCCGCAGCTATCAGCAGTGCATAGTGTTTTTCATGTTTCAGCTTTGAGGAAGTATATTCCTAACCCTTCGCATGTGCTAAGCCATGAACCAATCCAGTTAGCGCCAGATTTAAGTTATGAAGAGAGACCAGAGAGGATTCTTCTTCGAGAAGTTAGAAAGCTAAGAAACCGTAGTATTCCTATGGTTAAGATACAATGGTCTAACCAATCTGAGCGAGAAGCTACATGGGAGACAGAAGCTGATATGCTTAACCTTTACCCGAATCTGTTTGGTAAGTAAAAATTTCGAGGACGAAATTTCAATAAGGAAGGTAGAGTTGTAACGCCCCAAAATCCATAGGATCACATATATGCATTTTATTTATTTCAAGGTCAAAATGACAATTTAAAATGTTAGCATAAGCTGTTTTTATTGATTTCAGAATGAGGTACAACACAGCAAGTTCCAGCAGATGTCACTCCAAGTGCAATGCACGAGCAGATTTTAGAACTCTGTTTAAATGATCTTAGGAGGACAAATGATTTCTTTTAAAAAGGGTTTGGTATATTTGCAAATTAAAAAAAAATGGAGAGGGAAATTTTACTAAAATTTCATAACTTTAAGGTGTGTCATGCTTGATGACTACACCTCCTTTGCCACGAATCCTCCCATACAAATACCTTTTTTCAAAGGAAAAGATTCATTTCATTTACAGGAAGCAAAATCTTTTGTGTTCTCTCAAAATATTTCAAAAGAGCTCGTGTTGTTGCTTGAGGAGGAACGCTGCAGAAACCAGCTGCTGTTGTAAAGCTCACGTTCTAAGGCAAGTAAAAGCTGATCCTTTGCTACACCATTTGAAGCATATATTGATTTTCTCATTTTATGGATCTGCTTGCTTGTATGTTAAAGTTATGTTTAAGTTCATGTTCAATGAAGATTTATGAATGTTTAGGAAAGAAAGATTGGGTTCAAAAGTTATTTTTTCTGCTTCCAAGTTTTCTAGTATGTTTTAAAAAGATGTTTAAAGATACTGAGGAGTTCAGATTTGAGTCACGTATGTTCATGAATTGTTCTTCTTTCTGGTAAATGGTAACGTCTGAATTTGACTCTATGTAATCGGAGGTGCTAGTTGAATCAGAAGATAAGTTTGGTTTGATAGGAAGAACTGGTATCGTAGATGTCGTTCGTGATGTTGCAGCACCAAGTTCTTAGTCAGATTTTGTTTCCTATGTTAGCGATTAAATCTCATGTTTAAATCAGCAGTATTCAATTCATCTTTCGTGTTTCGCTACACATCAGATTTTTGTCAGATTTCACAGTATTAAATACTTCACTGCTGAGTCGCTTACGGATTTCGTTGACTGTTGAGTTGACCTAGTCGCAGCTGTTTTATTTCTAAACACTATTCTGCTGGATACATCTGTTTCTTTTTCCAAGCACTGTTCCCCGTTGACTGCTGAGTTGACCAGCGACATCTGTTTCAACGTTAGCTTATACTATTTCGAGTGTAAGATATGTTGTTGGGATCCGGATCATGCCCCCCGGTGAGGCAGCGGAAGAACAGAAAATGCATATGCCGGGAGACGATCAATACGTTGAACAATTCATATTATGACATCCATAGGGTGTTCAAAACGAATACCTTGCTGGCACTTGTGCCTGGCTCTAACCGGAATTACAAGAACGCCGGCTCTTCTCGGTAGGTGGCGGTAGATCCGTCAATCAGGTCCACGACCGGAATCGATCTCCCTCCAATCAGCCTGCACTAGAAGACTGAAGGATTTTATCGCCAATGGATTCTCCTCAAAAAACTAGGCCGGAAACAATTTTCCGGCGA
Source organism: Dorcoceras hygrometricum (assembly GCA_001598015.1). Classification (NCBI taxonomy): domain Eukaryota; kingdom Viridiplantae; phylum Streptophyta; class Magnoliopsida; order Lamiales; family Gesneriaceae; genus Dorcoceras; species Dorcoceras hygrometricum. The sequence goes on from KV015581.1 coordinate 28,228, forward strand.
AGCGGCGGCGACGGCGGCGGCGTGAGGATTATAGAGAGGAGAGGGGGCGGCGGCTACAATTAGGTTTAG
>KV015581.1:29895-55762 GCA_001598015.1 Dorcoceras hygrometricum
CATCGGGGTCTCACCCAATCCCGACGCCTTATGACCCCAAGGGAGTCGGCAAACGGGTCAAAGTGAGACGCCTATCATGTAGAGCCTCAATGACGTTTCGAGTCGTGAGGACTAATCAGTACAACCAAGACCTCGGACTTATCCACTCGACAAATGGTAACCACTTGGAAAGTCCGAAGGAGGGTAGTTCGATAGATCACCAGGTCACTATCTATCTGCTTGCTCAGAACATCACAATGTTCCCTACCAGTGAAACATGGTACTTCGCATCGTAGATACTAGTCTCGAACTCGGGCGGCCTTATCCTCATTTTGACGGCCCAATCGACTAGGAACATGTTCAGAATACACAGCGACTATTAGATGTGTTTCATGATAGCCGTCATACCCACTATCACATCTAACATACACTTTAGTGTATTCTAGGTCTTTACTCAACGCAATTGTAAATCATCATACACACAATGAAAGTAAAGAATGCCATATGGATAAATGCGAATATCATATATAAATATTGTCATATACAAGAGTCTATAAACCCACAAGTTGGCTCGTTGGGCATCTTCTCTAACATCTGTTTCCACAGTCGAAATCCGTTTGGCTTTCCATTACAGTTTCTTTTAGAGAAAGCTGTTTCTATTTCAGCGATTACTTTCCAGTAGTCAAATCTGATATTCAGTAAGTTGTAAAATGGGAAGTTATGTTTAAAAGAAGCGAACCCAGTGAGATTTCAAAAGATGAATTCAAAAGCTGATTTCAAAGAAGATTTCGAAAGAAAGGAGTTTACAGGAACGAAAGTTTATTTTAAAGATTTATGGCATAGATAACAGACGGCCATAAGGGAGGGTGAGTGCCTGGCTGACGAACCAGTGTGCCCCTTCAAATAGGAAGGATCAGGATTACGGATTGACGGATCTGTATACCCTTTCTTATTGAGCTATATGCTAAGAACAGATATCAGTAGTCATTTGATCAAGTGCACATTGGACCTAAGGAGAGCTTCTAAGCCATAAATCAGAAAGTTTAAAGAATTTAAACGAAGGGATCTGGGCTATTATCCCCACATCCAAGCTTACGAAAGTTATGAAAGAAAGTTCAAGAAAGAAAGTTTAAGAATGTTTATGTTTAAATGAAGTTCCTTTAACTCAGTTATGAATATGTTCAGATGTCTGCCTGCATTAAATGATTTTGCTATTATCCAGATTTTACTTGTTGAGCCCCTAGGCTCATTAGCTTTTAAAATGGTGCAGGTGAGACAGTTAAGGGTCAAGCGGAAGGTGGAAGCTGAGACAGCTGGGTGGTGAAGTGTTTATCTATGGACAATGTTTTCCTGTGTCTTAGCTGTTGTCTTTTATCTTTGACATCTGTATTAGATCAATTGCAACAGTAGTAAATTCATATAGAATTTCAGATGTTGTAATATCGCAATTGCTGTTTATATATGAAATCTGTTTTCCGCAAAAATTTCAGTACTTTGCGCCGAGAGTATTTGTGTGTCAGTTTTGTGTTTGTGTTTCGAATTTTTTTTCTAAGTTATAAGAAATACAGCTTATAACAAATTTCCGTTTAGCCCTTCTTTTTATTTGAAAATTTTAATTCGCCCCAAATCTCGTGACCCCGTGGGTTCGGGTGCTCACATCTTATCCCAAGGTGACCATCACCTCTTGCAGGAACACCTCTTGACCCAAGATGACCATCACAAGCGGTCATCACAAGTTAGAGGCAAGAGGATCGAACAAGTTTCTGAACTCCCGGACACAATCCTATTATTCCCAACAATCACGCCTTGCCACGTAATTGCATTGAATTAGTCTCGAGGCGACAATCTTGCCCGAAAAATAGTCAACGTGTGCGAAATACAAGGCGCAAAAAGCACTCCAGCACGTCACACGCCGGGTAATGCACCCGCAATGATGGATCTGTGTAAACAGATCTAGATTAAGTTTTGAATTACACAAAACCTGTTATTGTGTTACTAATGTTTCTACTTAGTGTACAGATGTTAGCTATCGAAGAAAACTGTCATGAAGCAGAATTTGTCCAGTCGTGAGAAGAAACGATTTTATCAGCCGCAAGCTACAGTGATTCAGCTGTGAGCTACAGTGATTCAGTCGCAAGCTACAGTGAAATTAAAAGAGAAATCTGAAGGATCGAAGCGGTGAAAAAGAACAATTAGAGAATCTGATAAGCTTGCGTAGAGTTTGAAGATAGGTGAAGTCTAGAATTAAATAGAAGAAGCAAAGAAGTTTGTCCAGTCGTAAGAAGCAAAGAAGTTTGTCCAGTCGAAGAGAAGAAGAAATCTGTTTATCAAGGAGAAGAAATCTGGTAAACATAAGAGGAGTGAACAGTAGAAGTCTGGAAGAAGGCGTTGAACAGGACAAGCGCAATTCAGCAGTTGGAATTATCAGTCGTAAGCTACAGTGGACCAGTCGGTGATATTATCAGTCGATAGTTGATTTCAGCAGGATTTTTATTCAGAGGAAATCAGCAGATGGTTAGAAATCAGCAGGTGAATTCTTCCAGGGTAATCAGCAGGCGCAAGCATTTGAGAGATAGCGTGTTTCGTTAAGGATTGTAAGATGAAACGAAGGCGTCTTGGGCTAATGGTAAAATTTAGCCGTTGGTGTTTCCGTATATTCACCTGCTGGTATTTCAGCAGATACACCTTTCCAGAAGAATCAGCAGATAGCTACAGTTGTTCGATTAACCAGTCGATGGTACTTGTCGTTAGCGATAGCAAAACGATGTCGTTTGGATAAATGGATACGACATCGTTTTTCCTTCGCGCTAAGATTCATTCGATGGTTTTTGTGATGGTGATAACCAGCAGGTACATCTCCTAAGGGAAACCAGCAGATAGCTACAGTGAACTTGGACCAGCCGATACTTTTTAAAGTAAAATATTTCAAGCGATCAGCTGATGCATATTATCAGGCGATGAAGTAATCAGCCGATGTATTCTTTCAAATTGCTCAAGCCATCAGCTGTTGTGCAAACTATGAATCGATTCAAACGTTCATATCAGAGAAAATCAAAGGCGGAGATTGAATCGTACATATGCCATTTATTGAGGGAACAATATCAGTACTATTCTGGATAAATAGTACAATATACAGAGGAGCATTGCACACATTTGGGAAGACGTCAATTTAGCCGTAACAAGCACAGAAAGGATTTGAATCTACTCTAACGGCTATATCTTTGGAGAGAAGCTATATATACAAGATGTTTTGAAGAAATCGATGATTTTGACACTGTGTGATTAACATACAACAATCAGAAAAAATGAACGCACAGTGCAAAGAGGGAATAAAATTGGAGATGAAACAGTAGACCGCCATTAGAGAGGAGCGCATAACGAGTGTCTACTGCTGAGTCTCAATCATCTATTGAAGATCATTTTCCCAGTGTGTGAGATTTATTCTTTTGAGAGTTGAACGATACACTGTAAAATCTCACACACACAGATTCACTCGCATATTTTGAGAGATGTGCGAAATTGATTAGCGAGTGAATCACAAACAAAAATCAGATCCCGTCCAAGCACGAAGACGTTAAACTCTGTGTTTGTAGCCTTTCTCACATAGGCGTAAAACAAGTGAGTGACAGCCGAGGGCTGGTGGAGTCTAGGAGTTCTCGCAGCTGCTGGTTGCGGGATCGGGTCTGTACACGATGTGTAGATCAAATCTTCTAATGGAACCTGGTGGAGTCTAGGAGTTCTCGCAGCTGCTGGTTGCGGGATCGGGTCTGTACACGATGTGTAGATCAAATCTTCTAATGGAACCTTTCGAGGAGCTAGAAGGGGAGACGTAGGACATTAATGTCCGAACTTCCATAAACAAATAAGGTGTGTATTGTATTCTGTTATTTACTTCCGCATAAGCATTTTATTTAGCATTGCATAACACTTCAGTTGCACACATAGTAGTTGAACAGATTTCTGTAAACAGAAATATTTTTGTGTTGAGTTTTAAAATTAGGATTCAGTTCTGGTGTTTTCCGCATGTTTTTATCACATACCAGATCTGTCTCCGGTGCTCTGTTTTAATGTTCAAGAACCCGAGGTATTGCACCTCATAATAGCAGCGCAAAATTTTTATTTTACAATAGCAGCGCTGTTAAGTCCTATTTTCGTTCCTAACACGCAACGACCGCCAAGCCCCTCTATAAATACCCAGGTATTCTTCACTCTACATCTCATTCACAAACACACAAGCTCTCCGCTTTATATTCACACTTGCTCTCTATTCCCGGGTACCCGACATGACTTATGAATCGAAGGGGCTTCGTCGGAAATACTTACAGTACCCTCTACTAGCTTCTTTGGTTGCAGGTAATTAGAAGAACCAGTTCATCTATGCTCACATCTGGCTTTTCTCCCGAGGACAAAGCTCCCGACCTGTCCTCTCATATTCCTCGGGATGTTTTGTGCCGAGACCTCGAGTTGGTGATTACTCGTTGCAGGTGACTCATCTAAGCAGTTTCCTCATAGCTCAACCCCAACAGTTTTCATCCAGCTCATCCCTTGAGGACAGACCTCCTGAGCTCTCGACCTCTCATCCTGTGGCAGCTCTCATGTTGGGGAAAAATTCAGTTACATCAATTGGTGCCGTATGTGGGAAATGACAAGGTAGAAGAAAGAACGATGCCCGTTTAGGAGAAACAGACCTCAGGAGACAGGAGAGACCAGAAACACCGAAAATCTATCCCCGGGGATAGGAGAGCCAGGGTCTGACAGCCGCCCAAATAGTACAATTAGTAACGATCATCGTGGAACAGATACTAGCCAACCGACCCAAGGTGAACCCCCAACCGAACCCTCAAGTTGCAGAAATCAGAAAGACTCTGGAGGAAATTTCCCATCTGAGGGAAAGGAGTAGTTCTGAACCTCTATATCCTCCTCCAGCTCGAACAATCCCTTTTTCAGTCGAAGTATTTGTTGTAGAACTCCCTCCTCATTTCAAGTTTCCCAATGTGGGAGAATATGATGGGACATGAGACCCGAGGAGCACCTCTCAAGGTTCGAGAATGCTGATCTCCTCCATAATTATACCGACCATATCAAATGTCGAGTTTTCTTGACCACTTTGGTCAGATCGACACATCAATGGTTTAATTCCTACCTGCGAGGAGTGTCAGGAGCTTCCAAGACTTAAGTCGAGCATTCCTCCGACAGATTCTCAGTAGCAAGAAACAACCAATATCGACATTGAATCTCTTCGATATCAGGCAGAGAGAGTTATGGATCTCTGTAAACAGATCCTGATTAAGTTTTGAATTACACAAAACCTGTTATTGTGTTTCTAACAATTCTACTTAGTGTACAGATTCTAGCTATCGAAGAAAGATGTCGTGAAGCTAAATTTGTCCAGTCGATGGTTCTCAAGATAAAGTTCAGCAGCTGGTTTGGTTTATCATTTAGACGGCAGCTGGATTAGCAATGGAGACGTCCAAAGTTGAGTCAGTTGTTCGTAATCAGGCGGAGGCCAAGTTGAACCAGCTGGAGCATAGTGAACCAGATGGAACGATGAACCAGCTGCAAACGCTAAAGAAGGAAGGTGGACCAGCAGGAACATCAATAAGAGGACCAGCTGGAACAGAAGCTAAGAAGAGTCGCAAGTTGGATCTGGAACGATAAAGACCAGCTGGAGCGCTAAGCGATGATGACATCAGCAGTGACATCCAATCAGCAGGAAGCTACAGTAGAACCAGTCGATGGTTGATCCAGACGCAAGAGATAAAGCGACGTCGTACAGGAAGAAGTATCCAGTCGCAAGCTACTGTACAACCAGTCGAGGGAACTTGAAGTTAGCGATAGCAAAACGATGTCGTTTGGATAAATGGATACGACAGCGTTTTGCCTTCGCGCTAAGATTCAGTTGATGGTTTGCAATGATAAAACCAGCAGGTAGCTACAGTACATCCAGATGCAAGCTACAGTACATCCAGACGCAAGCAACAGTACATCCAGACATGAGCTACAGTGAACCAGCTGTTGATATGCATCCAATCGCAAGATGATGTACCAGTCGCAAGCTACAGTGCACCCAGTCACAGGCTACAGTGTTTTACATATCCAAGCACAGGAAAAGCAGTCGTAGTGAAGAGTTGCAACCAGGCGCAAAGAATCCAGTCGACAAAGAATCCAGTCGCGAGCTACAGTGGACCCAGTCGCAGGATACAGTGCTTTACATATCCAATCGACAGGAAAACCAGACGAAAAGAATCCAGACGCAGTGTTTGAAGAATCAACAAGTAGCGAAGTAGTTGACAAATTACGAAGAGTTACGAAAGCTGGATGTCAACTGCCGAGCTTATTTCAATGTTGAAGACGACAAAATGGCCTGCAAAAGAAAGGACACAAAGGACAATCCCTGTCGGTACTTTAAAGAACACATTTGAACGGGAAGAATTTGTGTCCAACGGATTTAATTGGAACAGAGGCCTTATATACAGAGACAACGCCATTGAAGAGCAAGTGGTTGTAGAAAAAGTTGGTTGCACAGTGCACCAACAGAGGGAAGAAAAATAGAAGCGAAGCTGTCAACTATCATTCTAGAGAAAGCTTAATTGCAGTTGACAGCTGAGCTAGAATTAGCTTGTGTAGAGAAATTTCCCTAGTGTGTGAGATGTATTCATTCGAGAGTTGAGCGTTTTATTGTAACAATCTCACACACAGATTCACTCGCACACTTCAGTGAGTTGAGCTAAATTGATTAGCGAGTGAATCAAAACCCAAATGCAAATCAGTTCCCGTCCAAGCACGATGACGTTAAAATCTGTGTATGTAGTCTTTGAACAGAAACGTTAAACAAGTTCTGAGTGAACAGTCGAGGGCTGGTAGAGTCTAGGAGTTCTCGCAGCTGCTGGTTGCGGGATTGGGTCTGTACACGTTGTATAGATCAAATCTTCTAGTGGATCCTTCCGAGGTGGAAGAAGGGGAGACGTAGACATTGAAGTCCGAACTTCCAGAAACAAATATGCTGAGTATTGTATTCTGTTATTCATTCAACATTTGCATTTTATTTAGCACACATACAGTTGGCACACTTGCACAGTCGAACAGATTTATATTGTACATAAATCTGTTTGAGTCGTTTTAAAATATAAGGATTCAATTCTGGTGTTTTCTGCATGTTTTACAACATACCAGATCTATCTCCGATGCTCTGTATTAAATGTTCAAGAACCAGAGGTATTGCACCTCATTCTCTAGATAGCAGCGCGCAAAATTTTTAATGATCCATTTTAGTAACAGCGCCTGCTAAGTACATTTGATCCTTTTAAAACCGGACCAACAAGTGGTATCAGAGTAGGTTGTTCTTGAACGAGCACTCATTTTAAGACGCATGTGCTATGTTGTTTAAAATGTTTTAACTGTTTTGAGAAGCTTATTTTATGAAGTCCAGATGAAAATGATTTGTTTTAATATAGAACCGGTTTTCTCTTGATGAAATGTCACGGGATGCGCGAGTTCCGTGCGGATGCCAAGATCCTATTTTTGTTGTGCTATAAGATCACCTGGAGCGAGGCTCGGTGACATGCACATGGGACGGAATAGGAGAATGAAAATCTGTGCTTTTATCTGTCACATTTTCTCTGGTTCTTCATATAAGTGACTCAGTAGCATATGTTATTTTAAACATTGTTTAAAGTGCTCTGATAGCTTTCAAACTATTTGTTATGCGGAATTCCATCTGATGCTTAAAATTAGTTTTTAAATGATTTGAGATTATGTTATAAAAGACAGGGAGAGTGGCGTCTTTGTCTTTATTAATTTGAGCTATCTGTTTATGCATCAGTTTCAGTTTTGTTTCAATCGTATTTTTCAAAATCATAGAATACTGTTGCATATGGTTCGTCCCAAAATGCTTTTCGTTTTCCAAAATAAAAAATCCTGCTGTCACTTTGTGTTTGTTGTGACAGTGTAGGGAGAGCTTTGATTTAAATTTCGGGAAAACCAGCTTTCGATCTCTTTTTGATTCCCACAAAAAGGGAGAGAATTGTTAGATCTTGCAATTGACTATTTAAGGTTTTGTGTAAATAAAAAAGGGAGAGATTGATGGATCTGTGTAAACAGATCCTGATTAAGTTTTGAATTACACAAAACCTGTTATTGTGTTTCTAACAATTCTACTTAGTGTACAGATTCTAGCTATCGAAGAAAGATGTCGCGAAGCTAAATTTGTCCAGTCGATGGTCTCAAGATAAAGTTCAGCAGCTGGTTTGGTTTATCATTTAGACGGCAGCTGGATTAGCAATGGAGACGTCCAAAGTTGAGTCAGTTGTTCGTAATCAGGCGGAGGCCAAGTTGAACCAGCTGGAGCATAGTGAACCAGCTGGAACGATGAACCAGCTGCAAGCGCTAAAGAAGGAAGGTGGACCAGCAGGAACATCAATAAGAGGACCAGCTGGAACAGAAGCTAAGAAGAGTCGCAAGTTGGAGCTGGAACGATAAAAACCAGCTGGAGCGCTAAGCGATGATGACATCAGCAGTGACATCACAATCAGCAGGAAGCTACAGTAGAACCAGTCGATGGTTGATCCAGATGCAAGAGATAAAGCGACGTCGTACAGGAAGAAGTATCCAGTCGCAATCTACTATACAACTAGTCGAGGGAACTTGAAGTTAGCGATAGCAAAACGATGTCGTTTGGATAAATGGATACGACAACGTTTTGCCTTTGCGCTAAGATTCAGTTGATGGTTTGCAATGATAAAACCAGCAGGTAGCTACAGTACATCCAGATGCAAGCTACAGCACATCCAGACGTGAGCTATAGTGAACCAGCTGTTGATATGCATCCAGTCGCAAGATGATGTACCAGTCGCAAGCTACAGTGCACCTAGTCGCAGGCTACAGTGCACCCAGTCGCAGGCTACAGTGTTTTACATATCCAGGCGTAGGAAAAGCAGTCGTAGTGAAGCGTTGCAACCATGCGCAAAGAATCCAGTCGACAAAGAATCCAATCACGAGCTACAGTGGACCCAGTCGCAGGCTACAGTGCTTTGCATATCCAATCGACAGGAAAACCAGACGCAAAGAATCCAGACGCAGTGTTTGAAGAATCAACTAGTAGCGAAGCAGTTGACAAATTACGAAGAGTTACGAAAGCTGGATGTCAACTGCTGAGCTTATTTCAAAATGTTGAAGACGACAAAATGGCCTACAAAAGAAAGGACACAAAGGACAATCCCTGTCTATACTTTAAAGAACACATTTGAACGGGAAGAATTTGTGTCCAACGGATTTAATTGGAACAGAGGCCTTATATACGGAGAAAACGCCATTGAAAAGCAAGTGGTTGCAGAAAAAGTTGGTTGCACAGTGCTCCAACAGAGGGAAGAAAAATAGAAGCGAAGCTGTCAACTATCATTCTAGAGAAAGCTTAATTGCAGTTGACAGCTGAGCTAGAATTAGCTTGTGTAGAGCAATTTCCCTAGTGTGTGAGATGTATTCATTCGAGAGTTGAGCATTTTATTATAACAATCTCACACACAGATTCACTCGCACACTTCAGTGAGTTGAGCTAAATTGATTAGCGAGTGAATCAAAACCCAAATGCAAATTAGTTCCCGTCCAAGCACGATGACGTTAAACTCTGTGTATGTAGTCTTTGAACAGAGACGTTAAACAAGTTCTGAGTGAACAGCCGAGGGCTGGTAGAGTCTAGGAGTTCTCGCAGCTGCTGGTTGCGGGATTGGGTCTGTACACGTTGTATAGATCCAAATCTTCTAGTGGATCCTTCCGAGGTGGAAGAAGGGGAGACGTAGGACATTGAAGTCCGAACTTCCAGAAACAAATATGCTGAGTATCGTATTATGTTATTCATTCAGAATTTGCATTTTATTTAGCACACATACAGTTGACACACTTGCACAGTCGAACAGATTTATGTTGTACATAAATCTGTTTGAGTCGTTTTAAAATATAAGGATTCATTTCTGGTGTTTTCCGAATGTTTTAAAACATACTTGATCTATCTCCGGTGCTCTGTATTTAATGTTCAAGAACCAGAGGTATTGCACCTCATTCTCTAGAGAGCAGCGCGCAAAATTTTTAATGATCCATTTTAGTAACAGCGCCTGCTAAGTACATTTGATCCTTTTAAAACCGGACCAACAAGTGGTATCAGAGTAGGTTGTTCTTGAACGAGCACTCATTTTAAGACGCATGTGCTATGTTGTTTAAAATGTTTTAACTGTTTTGAGAAGCTTATTTTATGAAGTCCAGATGAAAATGATTTGTTTTAATATAGAACCGGTTTTCTCTTGATGAACTGTCACGGGATGCGCGAGTTCCGTGCGGATGCCAAGATCCTATTTTTTTTGTGCTATAATATCACCTGGAGCGAGTCTCGGTGACATGCACATGGGACGAAATAGGAGAATGAAAATCTGTGCTTTTATCTGTCACATTTTCTCTGGTTCTTCATATAAGTGACTCAGTAGCATATGTTATTTTAAACATTGTTCAAAGTGCTCTGATAGCTTTCAAACTGTTTGTTATGCGGAATTCCAGCTGATGCTTAAAATCTGTTTTATAATGATTTGAGCTTATGTTATAAACGACAGGGAGAGTGGCCTATTTGTCTTTATTAATTTGATCTATCTGTTTATGCATCAGTTTCAGTTTTGTTTCAATCGTATTTTTCAAAATCATAGCATACTGTTGCATATGGTTCTTCCCAAAATGCTTTTCGTTTTCCAAAATCAAAAATCCTGCTGTCACTTTGTTTTTGTTGTGACAGTGTAGGGAGAGCTTTGATTTAAATTTCGGGAAAACTAGCTTTCGATCTCTTTTTGATTCCCACAAAAAGGGAGAGAATTGTTAGATCATGCATTGATTATTTAAGGTTTTGTGTAAATCAAAAAGGGAGAGATTGATGGATCTGTGTAAACAGATCCTGATTAAGTTTTGAATTACACAAAACCTGTTATTGTGTTTCTAACAATTCTACTTAGTGTAAAGATTCTAGCTATCGAAGAAAGATGTCGTGAAGCTAAATTTGTCCAGTCGATGGTTCTCAAGATAAAGTTCAGCAGCTGGTTTGGTTTATCATTTAGACGGCAGCTGGATTAGCAATGGAGACGTCCAAAGTTGAGTCAGTTGTTCGTAATCAGGCGGAGGCCAAGTTGAACCAGCTGGAGCATAGTGAACCAGCTGGAACGATGAACCAGCTGCAAGCGCTAAAGAAAGAAGGTGGACCAGCAGGAACATCAGTAAGAGGACCAGCTGGAACAGAAGCTAAGAAGAGTCGCAAGTTGGAGCTGGAACGATAAAGACCAGCTGGAGCGCTAAGCGATGATGACATCAGCAGTGACATCACAATCAGCAGGAAGCTACAGTAGAACCAGTCGATGGATGATTCAGACGCAAGAGATAAAGTGACGTCGTACAAGAAGAAGTATCCAGTCGCAAGCTACTGTACAACCAGTCGAGGGAACTTGAAGTTAGCGATAGCAAAACGATGTTGTTTGGATAAATGGATACGACAGCGTTTTGCCTTCACGCTAAGATTCAGTTGATGGTTTGCAATGATAAAACCAGCAGGTAGCTACAGTACATCCAGATGCAAGCTACAGTACATCCAGACGCAAGCAACAGTACATCCAGACGTGAGCTATAGTGAACCAGCTGTTGATATGCATCCAGTCGCAAGATGATGTACCAGTCGCAAGCTACAGTGCACCCAGTCGCAGGCTATAGTGTTTTACATATCCAGGCGCAGGAAAATCAGTCGTAGTGAAGAGTTGCAACCAGGCACAAAGAATCCAGTCGACAAAGAATCCAGTCGCGAGCTACAGTGGACCCAGTCGCAGGCTACAGTGCTTTTCATATCCAATCGACAGGAAAACCAGACGCAAAGAATCCAGACGCAGTGTTTGAAGAATCAACCAGTAGCGAAGAAGTTGACAAATTACGAAGAGTTACGAAAGCTGGATTTCAACTGCTGAGCTTATTTCAAAATGTTGAAGACGACAAAATGGCCTGCAAAAGAAAGGACACAAAGGACAATCCATGTCGGTACTTTAAAGAACACATTTGAACGGGAAGAATTTGTCTCCAACGGATTTAATTGGAACAGAGGCCTTATATACGGAGACAACGCCATTGAAGTGCAAGTGGTAGCAGAAAAAGTTGGTTGCACAGTGCACCAACAGAGGCAAGAAAGCGAAGCTGTCAACTATCATTCTAGAGAAAGCTTAATTGCAGTTGACAGCTGAGCTAGAATTAGCTTGTGTAGAGCAATTTTCCTAGTGTGTGAGATGTATTCATTAGAGGTTGAGCGTTTTATTGTAACAATCTCACACACAGATTCCCTTGCACACTTCAGTGAGTTGAGCTAAATTGATTAGCGAGTGAATCAAAACCCAAATGCAAATCAGTTTCCATCCAAGCACGATGACGTTAAACTCTGTGTATGTAGTCTTTGAACAGAGATGTTAAACAAGTTCTGAGTGAACAACCGAGGGCTGGTAGAGTCTAGGAGTTCTCGCAGCTGCTGGTTGCGGGATTGGGTCTGTACACGTTGTATAGATCAAATCTTCTAGTGGATCCTTCCGAGGTGGAAGAAGGGGAGACGTAGGACATTGAAGTCCAAAATTCCAGTAACAAATATGCTGAGTATTGTATTCTGTTATTCATTCAGTATTTGCATTTTATTTAGCACACATACAGTTGGCACACTTGCACAGTCGAACAGATTTATGTTGTACATAAATCTGTTTGAGTCGTTTTAAAATATAAGGATTCATTTCTGGTGTTTTCCGCATGTTTTACAACATACCAGATCTGTCTCCGGTGCTCTGTATTTAATGTTCAAGAACCAGAGGTATTGCACCTCATTCTCTAGATAGCAGCGCGCAAAATTTTTAATGATCCATTTTAGTAACAGCGCCTGCTAAGTACATTTGATCCTTTTAAAACCGGACCAACAGAGAGCAAGAGAACCTTCGGGAGTACATTTGGCACTTCAACAAAACTATTCTTGAGTTACCTTCGACCACCCCATACTTGATGATCGGGGCATTCACTCATGGGTTGCGAATGGGTGATTTCTTCAGATCCTGAATCAAGAAACACCCGAAGCCATTTGATGAGCTCTTGACCACGGAAGAGAAATATGTCAATGTTAAGGAAGTGTTGTCCGCTCGGCGAGCTCATCCCGAGGTCCCGAGGCTCAAGGTTCTATGGCCTCCCAACAGCCCAATAACTCAATTGATGGCTGAAGTGGAAGAACATGTGAAACGACCCAAATTACTAGAATTTTTTTGTTTGCAAACTCAAAACATAAAGTCACATTGCGATTTTACAATAATTAACTCAACAACGATTTTCAAATTTCAACATCGTAAAGATTTTATTTAAAAAAAAAAAATCATTCCTCAAAATTTTCGATAAAATTCTCATAAGTCTTTTGCGGAAGCTATAGGTCTCGGGAGTTCGCTGCCTAGGTCCTGGGCTCCTCAAGCATCGTCGCCTCAAACCTCAACATCACTCTCACCTACACACAATCAGATCTTGTGAGTCTAAAGACCCAGTAAGTTCAAACCTTTATAACAAGTACTAAATATACATCCACATGCATTAAATAGCAATACTAAAAATACGTTTTAAACTTCACATCAGAACTTTAAAACTTTAAAGAAATTTAAACGGTAAACTTTAAACTTTAAACTTTAAAATTTGACTTTAAACGTTATCGTAAAAAATATTTAAGTAAACTTCAGCCTCAAATCCTGAAACTATACGTCATGGCATTAAAATAATTTAAATCTCAAAAATAACATTTTAGGGGAAGTTTGCTCACTGATGCGACCCCTCTGTTCGCTTGATCAAGCTATAAACCCTAGTCGCTATCCCCCTCTAATATGGCTCTATGGACCTCATCCGCCGTAGTCACCATATTCCTCTATGTCCTGATTACAGTCAACTCGCATTCCTCAAAATAATTTTCCTCCTTTTCTTGTAAAACATCAACATCACGTCTCATGCCATTAACATCATAAAAATTTATCATTTCATTTTCAAAAACTTGCTGCCTATAAACATGTTTGCGATGCGTTAGAAAATATATAAAATTTGAGACAAGATCAATTGGAACCGTCTGGGCTTCTTGACGGGTTATTTGGACACCGGATGGTCTCAACGAGTCACCGGACAATCCCAAACTCACCACAATCAACCCAAGCCTAGAAAATAAAATTTTACACATCCTAAACATGTTTAAAAGCCATAAACATATTGTTCGGATGCCTTCGAGGTACTGCCATGACCTCTAAATTTTCAGCGCTACATGTTGCCTCTCCTTGGCTTCACTACGGGTCCCTGCAATTTATAACTTAAATACCCTCACTCCCAGCCAATGAAATCATCTTAGGATCTATCCTTACATGGTTGGGACCTATGGAACCACGAAACAAAGTACTGTACAATAGAAGAAATGCGCACAAAACAACCCTACTCCCTCCTAGCCTTGCCTCTGCTCACCCGATGGGATTGTATGTGCTTTGCCCCTCCCTCGCGCGACTCTAATTCTTCTCCAACCAAACCAGCTCAAAACCCGACCTCTTAAGTGTTAGAGTAGGTGCCCAACTAGCCAACTTGTGGCTTGTGGGTTCTTGTTGACTCTATGTAAAACGATCTTTATTATGAAATTTTCATATATATGACATTCTTTATCTTCATTATTATGATTACAAATATTTGGATAAAGACCTTGAATGCATTATAGTGTATGTTAGATGTGATAGTGGATTTTATGGCTATCATGAAATACATCTAATTGTCACTGTGTGTTCTAAACTAGTTCCTATTTTATTGGCCGTCCAAAAGAGGATAAGGGCCGCCCGAGCTTGATACTAGCATCTGCGATGAAAAGTATCACATTTCATTTGTAGGGAACATAGTGATGTTCTAGCATGCATATGGGTAGTGACCTGGTGATCTATCGAGCTACCCTCATTCGTACTTTCCAAAGTGGTTATCATTTACGAGTGGATTAAGTCCGAGGTCTTGGTTGTAGATTAGTCATCATTACTCGAAACGTCATTCAGACTCTACATGATAGGTGCCTCACTTTGACCCATTTGCCGATTTTGTTGGGGTCATCAGGTGGCGGGATCGGGTGAGGTCCTGATGCATGTGGGATTCGATGCTTCGTTGTCGAGGATTCACCGCTCGCCCTTGTGCATGGATATACTATGCTGCCAGAGTACTATATGTATTTAGGTAAATGGGTTTACCTAGTAGCACATGCGATGTCACTATTTGATCTCCAAGATGTATTCATGGCTATCGAATCTCTAGCGACTCTCGATTTACCAATGGTCATTGATTCGATCGGGATATTTGAGCTAAATAGACCATACTGTACGCTAACCATGACCAACTGGTTCTTGTAGGCACTATCAGTGATACCTAGGAGATCATGGGGCGATGTTGCTGGACGCTTTACCATGATTTGATGGGTAAGTCTGAAAATATTTTTTCGGAGTCACAAAGATTTGTGAGCCCACAGTCAACTGTATCCCTGAACCATTGAGGGTCACACAAGTATTGGTTTCTCAATTTCCGTACAGAAATTGTGCTCAATTTGTTGAGTATGGTAGGAGGAAGGATGGAAGTGTGACTTCCTAAAATTGGCTTGGGTAAGTTTGACTTTCGTTAAAGTAATATGGGCCTAACTTCTATTTTGGATTAGTTGGTCCGAAAATTTGTATTCACATCATAATGTTCAGTTTTGTAAACTTTGTAGATCGGTCCGATTTGATCGTCGATCGGAATTATGATGAAGCCACAATGATGGACTTGAAACCAATGTTCCTTGGGCCTGGGCCTGACCCAAGCCCACTAACCAGGTTTAAGCCCATGGAAACTATATAAATAGGGGCCTTGGGGTATTTATTTCATTCACTCCAAGTTGGGTTGAGAACTCTCCCCTTTGGTTCTCCTTTTTTCCTCCGCCTTCTCCTCCTTTCCCTTTGCCTTCGCCGCGTCACTGCCATCGTCGCCTGTCGCCAACGCCGCCGCCGTTGGAATTCATCCCGATCGTGTCGGCGTGGAGATTCCGTCCGTAGAGATTTTGTTGGTTTTCTAGTGCAAACCAACAAAGGAATTGAGGTTCCGATCGTGGATTAGATTAGGCGTTGATCCACCAGTCAACCGTTGAAGTGCTACCTTGTGGAATAGTAGGAGCCAAGCGCCTACTCGCCCGAGGTAAATTCCTAAACATCCTATGATGTTTAGATTCATACTGTTCATTTTTAAACTTCCTCTATGCCCCAGGATCGGGATTCGGATCAGCCGCTGTGCCAAAACTGATATCAGAGCATAGGATCGGATTTGTAAAATACACTGTTTCTGTCTAAATTGTATCAAAATCTTGTTTTTCAAAAAAAAAAATTCGACCGCGTGCCGCCGCCCACCACCACGTGCACCGCCGCCGCCCACCATGCCGCATGATGCGTGCACGTCGTGCACACTGCCCGTGCACCTACAATGCGAATATCGCATAGACGGGCGCGTGCGTAGCGCCTGCCGCTGTGTGCACATGCCAGACTATCTCTGCACGCCTGTCACATGGATGGGGGAAGTGCGCATGTCACAAAAGGGGTTGCACGTGCTGGTCGCCCTGCCTGTGCGCGCTGGATGCATAGCTGGACGTGAGGTAAATACATGGAGGTTGCACCTGTTGCAATTGGGCTCTACCTTTTGAGAATCATGGTTGACTGATATTATTCGAGACCGTGATTTCTTGATTGGACTCTGTGTACCCACTAAGGAAACTAGATTTCTCAATTTCATTAGAGGATACTGAAATCGTTAAAATAGTGGGAGGGTAATTCATAAAACTAAATGATCTTGTTTTATGTCTTAGCGTTTTTAATGAATAGTCTTTAATGCATGTCTGTTTTTCCTTTCAGTATAAAATGCTATCTATAATGTTTTTGATTAAAATCTGCTTGCTACTATACTGGATAGCACAAGTTCACTGGCAAAAACTACCAAGATTGGCTTCGCAATATCAATATTGTCTTTTCTTCGGAGAAAATTCTCTACACGCTATAGAAGAGCCCTCCAAAGGAGGCCCCTGCCAATTCCAGTCCTGAGGAGCTGTCAAAGTTGGAAAAATGGTGGGATGATGAGCTTAAGGCACTGTGCTATATGATGGCATCTATGTACAATGAATTGCTGCGGCGATTCGAGGAGACGGGGTATGCTGCTGCCATACACCTTCACCTCAAGGAGCTGTAGGGGGAGAACTCTCGAACTGAGAGGTTCACCACTGTCAAGGAGCTCATGACAAGCTGCATGCGCGAGGGGACTTCGGTCCAAGAGCATTGGGTCCGTATGATTGGGATCATTGAAAAGCTAGTGGGCCTTGAAATCACGCTTCCACATGATCTGTCTGTGCATCTGCTTCTCCTCTCCCTCCCTTTTTCATTCGACCCCTTTGTGGTCAACTTCAATATAAACAAGCTGGATGCCACCCTTGAAGAGATGGTAAACATGCTTGTCGTGTTTGAGGGGACCATAAAGAAGAACAATCTCGTCCTCCTTTTGGGCTCTTATTCCTCTACGAAGAAAGGGCCAAAACGCAAGGGTAAGAAACGTTCTGCCCCTACGAAGGAGGAAAAGCCCGCCAAGAAGCCCAAGGCAAGGGCTCCAAAGCCGAAAAAATCTGAGGATGTTTTCCACCACTGCCATAAGCCTGGGCATTGGAGGAGGAACTGTCGGGATTACCTCGAGCAGTTGCGAACTGCAAAAGATATATTCTACATTGAAATAAATATGTCTCTTAACTCGACTTCTTGGGTACTTGATACCGGATGTGGATTTCATATCTGCAATGACTTACAGGTAATGACAATAAGTCGGCGTCTTAAGGTGAGCCCACTTGAGGCTTGGAAACGGAGCAAGGATTGGGGCCGTAGCTATAGGATATGCATATTTATTTCTTCATTCGAATGTCAATTTGTTATTGAAAGATGTTTTATTTGTTTCCGAATTAATAAAGAACATTAGTTTTGTTTCTATGCTTGTTAGTGATGGATATTCTTGTCATTTTACTAACTCGATTTGCAATATTTACAAGAATGAATGTTTAATTGGAATCGGGAAACACTAAAATGATCTGTGCAACTTAAAATTGAGAGAAGTTCCAACTCACGACGTGGAAACACATACAACAACAATCAAAAGGAAATATGATAGTTTGAACCCGGCACAACTTTGGCATGCTAGGCTAGGTCATATTTGTTTAAAGAGGATGAACAAGTTTGTTAGGAGCGATATGTTTAATATGTCTGGTATTAACTCCTTACCAACAAGAATGAATGTTTAATTGGAATCGGGAAACACTAAAATGATCTGTGCAACTTAAAATTGAGAGAAGTTCCAACTCACGACGTGGAAACACATACAACAACAATCAAAAGGAAATATGATAGTTTGAACCCGGCACAACTTTGGCATGCTAGGCTAGGTCATATTTGTTTAAAGAGGATGAACAAGTTTGTTAGGAGCGATATGTTTAATATGTCTGGTATTAACTCCTTACCAAATTGTGAGTTCTGTCTCAAAGGGAAAATGACAAAATTGCCCTTCAAAGGCAAGCCTGAACGTGCTCAAGGCTTATTGTATTTGATCCATACTGATGTGTATGACCCGCTTAGCATTGGTACTAAGTCCGATCACAGCTACTTCATCACCTTTACCAATGATCACTCTAGGTATGGGTAGTTGTACTTAATAAAGCACAAGCCTGAATCCATTGAAAGGTTCAAGGAGTTCAAGGCTGAATTATAAAATCAACTAGAAAAAATTATTAAAACACTTTGATCCGATCGAGGTGGAGAATACTTGAGTGCCGAATTTCAATGCTATCTTAAGGAGAATGAGATTCTCTCACAGTGGACCCCCTCCGACCACACCACAACTCAATGGTGTAGCGGAGCGTCATAATCGAATCTTGATGGACATGGTTTGATCTATGATCAGCTTCAATGTACTTCCTACCTCATTGTTAGGATAGAAGTAAACTTGGGAGTTCAAGGGGGGGGGGTGAATGAACTTCCAGCCGAGTTACCAGCTGTGAAGCTTCTCAGTGACTACTGTTGTCTCGTGTAATAAACTGATTTTTTATGCGGAATGAACACGATTCAAGAAGTTGAACAATTCAATCAAAATGCATGAATGTAAAAGTAGTAGAGACGAGAGATTTGTTTTTGGAAGTTCGGAGCAATTTCTCCTACGTCTCCCCTTCTTCCTCAATGGGAAGGTTTTCATTAGAAGGCTTTGATTTATACAACCCTTTGTACAAACCCACTCTCGTGACCCGCAGCCAAGAGAACTCCTAGCAACCAACAACACATAGATCCTCGAACTAGTTCGTATTATAACATTCCAGTACTCATTTGGTTGTGCTATTCTATCACTTAGACACACTCAGTCTATAATTTTCAATTCAAACTCAAATCTACAGAGTGTATGAAGAAGAGTTAGTGACACAGAAGAGGAAATAAACGGATTAGTGCTTGTGCCACTTGTTTAAGCTAATATGAACTCTGCTTTTTCTTTTTGAGAGCTGGATCGTCAGTGACATTGATCGTTGTTCACTGAGTGCAAAATCGTTGTTGTGTGTGATCATCCCTTCACAGCTTCTCTTCTCCTCTATATATACTCTTGGATGCAATGGTAATAAATGTTACCAATAGACACGTTGTATGCATCCAAATTAAAATTCCTACGACGCCTTAAATGCTTGTATGATGAAGGTACAGCTTCATTAAATGCATTGCCCTTTTTGGCAATTCTACGCCATCTTCAGTCTGTGTCATATCCCTGAGTATCAGGTTTTAGCTTGAAGTAGTTCCAACGACTACAAATCATAACAGAGATGTCAACTGATTAGTTTCAGACAGTATGTAGCTTCAGACATTCCAAAAGTTCAGTTTGCTCCGTCGTTCTTTGCTCAGCTGGTTTTCCGTTGTCCTGTACCAAGCTGGTTTTACCTTTCTGATTTTTGAATACTGAGCTGGTATATCCTGAGCTGGTTTCAGTAGTTTCCATTGTCCAGCTGGTCTTGCCATCACACCTTAAGGTTCCGGGGTGGTTTGACTCTAACCAGCTTGGACTGAGATACACTGAGCTAGCTGTTCTCCGCTCCGATCTGGTTTCTTTGTCCAACGTAGTAAGTCTCGTCCAAATCTTGTCACTTTGGTTTGAATGATCTCTTTTACTGATATTACATCTCGTTTATTTTTTCATCACCAAAACTTCTGAAATTTATCCTAACAATTTCCCCCTTTTTGGTGATGACAATACTTTTGCTCGTAAAAGAGATTGATATATTTATCATTAACCATTTCATACTAGGAGCTCAAAATCTAGTTTACAACAAATTTAGACCATCCAATGTCTCAAAACCATTTCGTATATCTAAATCTGTTGTTAGGGTCACTCGGATCATCATTTCTTGGACTGAGACCTCTTCCTCCTCTTGAGCTAGATCCTCTACCCCGTATACTACTTTGCCCACCGCTTGATCCTTCTTCAGTTCTGTTTAATCCCTGCCCCGGTCTATTTTGTCCTCCTTCCCCATTTTTGTCAGCACCAAACTCCTTTATACTCTCAACCATCGCAGCAAGCTGAGATTTCACAGAGGCCAGCTCGTCAACCAGCTGATGGTGGCTATCAGCACAGTTGCGAACCATAGTAGTTTCCATCTTGGTAAAATGCTGGTGGCTGTCATCCATCCTTTTGAACAAAGTTCGCTCCAGTACATCAATTTTGATTTCCAGCCCATCAACAGCATTCTTGAGTTGCTCATGAAGTAGAGTTGTATGATGCCTTGTGAGGTGCATATCATCATTAATGCGTGCACATGTCAGATCAAGAGATGATACACGGGTGGATAGAGTGGTAAGAGTCTGGGTAGTCGCATCCATGAATTGGAGAGTAGAAGGATCCGTTGGTGTTGGCACGACTAACTGCATATTAGATGGAACGGGACCCTGATGGTCATAAGTATTCTTTTCAGAGGTGGTGATGGTCCTCGGATTATTCCCAGAAAGCACAATAGCTGCAGAGTGTTTTTCTAGGCTCCTATTACACCCCGGTACAATTCCATGTTCATCGTGAGCCTGGTGCTCATTTTCTACAGCCTGATGCCCATCTTTTTGAGCTGGTGGCTCATTTGTTGGCATACAATGGCGGATCCGGATCCCGTTTCCCGGGGGCGTAGCGAAAGTTTAAAATTAAGCCCCGAGATACGTTCAATACATAAAATTCAATCATAAAACATTCATAGGATGTTTGTATGAAGGTTACCTTGCTGGCGTCTAGGAGCCTGGCTCCGACCAGTTTCACGAGGAAACCGGCACTTCAAACGATAGGCGGTGGTAGATCGTCAATCAGGTCCACGATCGGAATCAAGACGCCTTCGTCAGCCTGCACTAGAAGGCCTGACGAATTCAGCACGGACGGAAACACCACAGCGCGGTGGCCGGAACAAGTCCGGCGAAAGGGCTGCGGCGGCGTGAGGCTTGGAGGAGAGGAGGGGGCGGCCGAGAGCAAGGGGCTAGGGTTTGTGTGTTGTGTTGTGATGCCCTAGATACAACTCATGTATGTATAAGTTATTCATGGGCTTGAACCGGCCCATTGGACCTGGGGCGGGCCCAGTCCAATATATGAATATTCGGTTCATCCGCATCACCGTGGCTTCACCATAACTCCGATCGACGATTAGATCGGACCGATCGACTCAGTTTGCAAAACTGCATATTATGATGCGAAAACAATTTTTCGGATTACCTAGTCCAAAATGACAGTTTTGCCCCTCAACAGTGGGAAATCGCAATTTGACCCCTGTTGACTTTTAGGAAGTCGCACTCCCTAAAATTCTCCTCCTATGCTCAACACATTGAGCTCAGTTTCCATACGGGAATCATGAATCCAGTACTTGTGTGACCCTCAATGGTTCAGGGATACAGCTAGCCGTGGGCCCACAACCATTGTGACTCCGAATTCACAATTTCGGACTTGCCCAACGGATCATGGTAAAGCACCTAGCAACATCGCCCCATGATCCCCTAGGTATCACTGATAGTGCCTGCAAGAACCAGTTGGTCGTGGTTAGTGTACAGTATGGTCTTTTCTACACATATATCCCGATCAGATCAACGACCATTGGTAAATCGAGAGTCGCTATAGATCCGATAGCTATGCATACATCTTGGAGATCGAATAGTGACATCACGAGTGTAACTAGGTAAACCCAGTTACCTAAAACACATCAAGTACTCTGGCCAGAGATTTATACACTATTATCCCCTCAGATAGCATAGGATATCCACGCATGAGAGCGAGCGGTGAATCCTCGACAACGAAGCATCGACTCCTACATGCATCGGGACCTCACCCAATCCCGCCGCCTAACGACCCCAAGTGAGTCGGCAAACGGGTCAAAGTGAGACGCCTATCATATAGAGTCTCAATAACGTTTCGAGTAGTGAGGACTAATCAGTAAAACCAAGACCTCGGACTTTTCCACTCGACAAATGGTAACCACTTGGAAAGTCCGAACGAGGGTAGTTCGATAGATCACCAGGTCACTATCCATCTGCATGCTCAGAACATCACAATGTTCCCTACCAATGAAACATGGTACTTCGCATCGCAGATGCTAGTCTCAAGCTCGGGCGGCCTTATCCTCATTTTGACGGCCCAATCGACTAGGAACGAATTCAGAATGTACAGTGACTATTAGATGTGTTTCATGACAGCCATCATATCCACTATCACATCTAACATACACAATGGTGCATTCTAGGTCTTTATCCAACGCAATTGTTAACATTATATAACATAATGAAAATAAATAATGCCATAAATAAATGCGTATTTCATAAATAAAGATTGTCATATACAAGAGTCTATAAAACCCACATGCCACAAGTTGGCTAGTTGGGCATCTACTCTAACAATCTCCCACTTGCCCTATAGCCAAATACTCATCAGACGTAGTCCCATCGCTTCGCGATGTTTTTCAAACAACGGTCCAGGCAAGGGCTTTGTAAGTGGATCAGCAACGTTGTCCGCAGAGGCGACTCTCTCAACTGCTATGTCACCTCTAGCCACAATATCCCGGATTATGTGGTATTTCCTCAGTATATGTTTGGATCTTTGGTGAGACCTAGGCTCCTTTGCTTGCGCAGCGGCACTCATGTTTGTTGGGATCCGGATCGCGCCCCCCGGCGAGGCAGCGGAAGAACAGAAAAATCATGTTCCGGGAGACGATCAATACGATAAACAATACACAATATGACATTCATAGGGCGTTCAAAATCACTACCTTGCTGGCAACTCGTGCCTGGCTCCGACCAGTTTCTCGAGGAAATCGGCACTTCACGGTAGACTGCGGTAGATAACGCCAATCAGGTCCACGACTGGAGACGGGATTCCTTCGTCAGCCTGCACTAGAAGGACTGACGAGATCTGTGCGGACGGATTTTCCTCGTCAAATTTGGCCGGAACAGATTCCGGCGAAGAGGCGGCGACGGCGGCGGCTCTTTGAGAGAGAGGAGGGGCGGCTACTCTAGCTATTAGGTTTAGGGTTTGTTGTAAGTTATGAGTTAATCAAGTCTAAGTCTAATTAAATAGACTTAATGATGACTTGGACCGGCCCAACGGGCTCGGGTCCAACGGGTGAACATTCAGTTCAGCCCCATCACCAAGACTTCATCGTAACTCCGATCGCCGATCAGATCGGACCGATCGACTCAGTTTCCAAAACTGAATACTATGATCTGAAAAACCATTTTTCAGAACCCCAGTGCAAAATGACCGTTTTGCCCCTCAACAGCGGGAAACCCCGGTTTGACCCCTGTTGACTTTTAGGAAGTCGCACTCCCCAAAATCCTCTTCTCGTGCTCAACACATTGAGCTGAATATCCGTGCTGGAATCTCGAATCCAGTACTTGTGTGACCCTCAATGGTTCAGGGATACAGCTAGCCATGGGCCCACAACCTTTGTAGCTCTGGGATCACAATTCCGGACTTGCCCATCGGATCATGGTAAGAGCGTCTAGCAACATCGCCCCATGATCCCCTAGGTATCACTGATAGTGCCTGCAAGAACCAGTTGGTCGTGGTTAGCGTACAGTACGGTCCTTTCAACCATATATCCCGATCAGATTAACGACCATTGGTAAATCGAGAGTCGCTAAAAATCCGATAACTATGCATACATCTTGGAGATCGAATAGTGACATCACGAGTGCAACTAGGTAAACACATTTACCTAAAACACTTCTAGTACTCTGGCCAGAGATTTATACACTATTATCCCCTCAGATAGCAGAGGATATCCACGCATGTCTGCGAGCGTTGAATTCTCGACAACGATGCATCGACTCCTACATGCATCGGGGTCTCACCCAATCCCGACGCCTTATGACCCCAAGTGAGTCGGCAAACGGGTCAAAGTGAGACGCCTATCATGTAGAGTCTCAATGATGTTTCTAGTCGTGAGGACTAATCAGTACAACCAAGACCTCGGACTTATCCACTCGACAAATGGTAACCACTTGGAAAGTCCGAACGAGGGTAGTTCGATAGATCACCAGGTCACTATCTATCTGCATGCTCAGAACATCACAATGTTCCCTACCAATGAAACATGGTACTTCGCATCGCAGATACTAGTCTCGAGCTCGGGCGGCCTTATCCTCATTTTGACGGTCCAATCGACTAGGAACATGTTCAGAATACACAGCGACTATTAGATGTGTTTCATGATAGCCGTCATACCCACTATCACATCTAACATACGCTTTAGTGCATTCAAGGTGTTTACTCAACGCAATTGTAAATCATCATACACACAATGAAAGTAAATAATGCCATATGGATAAATGCGAATATCATATATAAAGATTGTCATATACAAGAGTCTATAAACCCACACGCCACAAGTTGGCTAGTTGGGCATCTACTCTAACAATCTCCCACTTGCCCTAAAGCCAACTACTCATCAGACGTAGTCCCATTGTTTCGTGATGTTTTTCAAACAACGGTCCAGGCAAGGGCTTCGTAAGTGGATCAGCAACGTTGTCCGCAGAGGCGACTCTCTCAACTGCTATTTCACCTCTAGCCACAATATCCCGGATTATGTGGTATTTCCTCAGTATGTGTTTGGATCTTTGCTGAGACCTAGGCTCCTTTGCTTGCACAACGGCACCCGTGTTGTCGCAGTACACCGGGACTGGACCAACTTCATTAGGAATGACGCCCAACTCTTGGACGAAATTCCTTATCCAAACGGCCTCCTTTGCAGCAGCTGATGATGCAATGTACTCAACCTCAGTGGTTGAATCCGCGACGGTGTCTTTCTTGGAACTCTTCCAAGAGATAGCACCACCATTGAGCATGAATACAAATCCAGAGGTTGATTTCGAATCATCCACGTCACACTGGAAGCTATAATCTGTGTAGCCTTCCAGTTTCAGTTCACCACCCCCATAGACCATGAACATATTCTTAGTCCTTCGTAAGTACTTAAGAATATCCTTCACAGCCTTCCAATGCAATTGGCCGGGGTTGGCCTGGTAGCGGCTCAGATAGCACCACCATTGAGCATGAATACAAATCCAGAGGTTGATTTCGAATCATCCACGTCACACTGGAAGCTATAATCTGTGTAGCCTTCCAGTTTCAGTTCACCACCCCCATAGACCATGAACATATTCTTAGTCCTTCGTAAGTACTTAAGAATATCCTTCACAGCCTTCCAATGCAATTGGCCGGGGTTGGCCTGGTAGCGGCTCATGACACTCAGAGCATATGCGACATCCGATCTAGT
>KV015581.1:60225-79477 GCA_001598015.1 Dorcoceras hygrometricum
CTTGCAGTTCCTCCTCCAATGCCCAGCCTTGCGGCAGTGGTGGCAAACATCCTTGCTCTTGTTTGGTTTAGAAGCCTTTGCCTTCGGCTTCTTGGCGGACTTTTCCTCCTTCGCAGGGGCAGAACGCTTCTTGCTCTTGCGTCTGGGCCCCTTCTTCGCAGAGGAAGAAGAACCCAGAAGGAGGACGGGTTTGTCCTTCTTTATGGTCCCTTGAAACACTATGAGCATGTTAACCACCTCTTCAAGGGTGGCCTCCAGCGTGTTCATGTTGAAGTTGACCACAAAGGGGTCAAATGCAGCGGGTAGCGAGAGGAGAAGTACATCCACCGACAACTCGTGTGGAAGTGCGATATCAAGGCCCGACAGCTTTTCAACGAGCCCAATCATACGAACCCCATGCTCGTGGACCGAAGTCCCGTCGCGCATGCGGCTCGTCATCAGCTCCTTGACAGCCGTGAACCTCTCATGTCGAGAGTTCTCCCCGTACAGTTCCTTGAGATGAAAGAGTATGGCAGAGGCATACTTTATCTTCTCAAAGCGCCGTTGCATTTCATTGTACATCGATGCCATCACATAGCATCGAGCTTTAACCTCGTCGTCACGCCATTGGTTAAGCGTAATCAGCTCCTCAGGGCTGATATCGGAAGGGGTTTCCTCCGGAGGGCACTTCTCTATCGTATAGAGGAGCTTCTCCGAAGCCAATACAAGATTGAGGTTGCGGAGCCAGTCTTGGTAGTTCAGACCGGTGAACCTGTTGCTATCCAGTATAGCAGCGAGCGGGTTTTTCATCGAAACCATTTTATAAGCAGTAATACTGAAAAGAAAACAGACATGCATTACTAACTATATATAAAATAAACGCTAAGACATAAAACATGGTCATTAAGTTTTATGAATTACCATCCCACTATTTTAACGATTTCACCACCCTCTAATGAAATCGAGAAAACAAGTTTCTTTAGTGGGTACACGGAGCCCAATCAAGCGACCATGGACCTGAATAATATCAGCCATCCATGACCCCCAAAAGGTAGTTTCCGATTGCATCCGGTGCAACCTCCATGTATTCACCTCACGTCCAGTAAGGGCCCAATAATATGACGCCGTTTACTATCACGTGTCAAGACGATCCATCAATGTCGAGTCGTGAAGGACGGTCCCCTTAACATCCCCAATAATATGAGCCAACATTAAAGGGAGTTCCCACCGACTCACAACGGTTGTCAATGGCGTGGACAGCTTTCCGGCATACATGACCCCCTCAATAATATGAGTCGGGCCATGTATACGGGTAGCATCGATGTACACCCATTGTTGATGAAAGGTAGGGTTAATTTAAACAATTTTAAATACCCTTTCGTTTATCGAATAAACATTTTTATCTTGATATAAGTTTTAAATCATATTTAAAACGAGGGATTTTATTTTCGAAAAATTTTGGTCTCATGCATATTTAAATCCAATTTAAAAACATGCAACATGCGGATTCAACTAATCTATATATCAACATATATAAATAAATATTGGGATGATCGATCGCGAGAGCTATGCGGTCCATGGTTGCCAGCCACGGACCTTGGTCCAATCCTAGGGGTAATGCAATATACAATGCAATCCTATTACAAAGCTTTTCGGTTTTACAGATCTTCGGTCTTCAATATCTTGATCGTCACTGTCCACCGTCTTCGGATGTCCTCCCACTAAATCTAGTAATTTACATTTAAATACCATGACATTCAAAGGATACATTTATCAAGGGGTGGGAACGGGCCACAAACAGGCCCACTTTAAATGATGATAAAAATATTTACAAACCGAAATCATACAAAACCTATCGCATACACCTAACAAATTGGGCACGGCTCTCGATCACCCCAATCATGCAGATAATCTAATTAACATGCATAATTTAAATAATCTAATTATTTATCGTAAAATCATATTCTAATTACGAAATCGTATTTTATAATAAAATCGTATTTTGCCGATAAAAACAAATTTTAATCAACAAAATCATATTTCATTATAAAATCATATTTCATAATTAAAATAACATTTTACTAATTTTAATTGTATCAAATTGGGCTTAAAACAATTCTAGGCCCAAAAACTTAAAATTTCAAAATCGACCAAAACCGGGCCCGATATCGCATACCGGCCCGAAAACTTCACGGGCTGCCCGGGACAGGCCCGAACCAAACCCTAGAAGAATTCAGCCATCACGACATCACCGGAGCGGCGGCGGCCGGTGACCTTCACCTTCAACGGGAATGGTTGGAATTGAACCATATCAGAAATTTCCTTTGTCATCAGCTGATCTCTGTTGTGTTTTAGGTCTCTGAGTTCTCCTTCTCTTTGCAAAAGCCTTTAGAGGGAAGGAGATGGTAGATTCTGAATTAAAAGATTCATTCACTTGCTTCCGTTTGCAACGACGTGCCACCAGCGGGCACGAATCCATTTCTGAGCTCTCCTCAGAATCAAAATTTGTAGGAGTGACTTGTCTCCTGGGCTCTACTGTTTGAGTTGACACCTTCTGCTTTTTCTTTCTTGGTTCTGCTGCTGTTGACTTTTTCTTCCTGTTTACAGTTTTTACTTTCTTGATTGGCTGGAATCCTTGTGACTCTCCATCTTCGACGTTACTAGCGGTATCTTCATTTTGCTTGCTAGATTCACCAGTTGGTTTAATTTCTGAGTTTCTCTTAATATAAGTCTGTACCGACTTACTGGTTAACACTTTCTGGGCTCCAATATTTTCCTTCAAAATATGTTGCAGCAATGCACTAACCTGAATAGCGAAGCCCTGCGATTGTCGTTTAGGAGTTTTCACCATGTTCAGAAGAACTTGAAACAATATTTGAGCCCAGTTGACTTTCAGTCCGGCAGTAATTGCTATCATTATGTCAAGTTTTTCACTGGTAACTTGATTGAACGAACCAGCTTTAGCGCATAGCGCCTTGGCTACAATATCGTGCATCAGACGGAATTCAATTTTCATTTCCCTTTTCTTGTTAGGTGCCTTGAACGGCTCATCAGACCCAGAGAACTGTCGACGCATCTCAATTACTTTCTCCTTCGGAATTGTCAGAAAACTAGTCAACCCCTCAGAAGGTAGCCCAAAAACTTCAATAAACGTATCCTTGGTAATCTCTATGTTTCAAGCACCCACGAGACTAAAAATTGTTCTTGCAAGAACCTTTGCATTAGCGAAAAATTCAAGGACAGCCTCATCATAGACTGACCCGGACGCCTCCAGAAATCCTTTGATCCCTGAATCCTCCAGTGATTTAAACATTTGACCATTCCACTGTGCTCCATGGTAAGCACAGACGCAAAGTTCACCTTCAAAGCATTGACGAATAGAACGGACGCCATTTCTAATAGTAACGGAATAGTGAATTGAGTATGAATGCAATAAAATGCAGGGAGGTGCAGTGATTTGCGTGCAATATTAGGTAGCGCAAAATATGTTGAATCCGTACTGGAAAAAATAAAGAGAAATGGTTTTTGTTTGAGCGGGGAGAGAGAAGGGTTTTTCTGGGCATGTGGTATCATCATACTTAAATGTATTTTGGAATATCGGAAAGATGACCGTCCGATTTAAAACAAGTTTTAAACGCTAACTCAATCTCTTCTGTTCAATTTTTATATACCAGCAAGGAAACAAATAAGGCAAACCCCTTGATAACGTCACACTGTACCTCGAGCTGGACCAGATCAGGATGATACCGACCAGCTCGATGGAAACCAACGGACTGGTTTAGCTATCTGTTTGACTCATATTGTTCCCTCTGAATTGATGCATGCAGAACATATTCATGACATATCAAGTAGACCTAAAATGTTTCTAAGGTAAGAAAACTTAGCGTTCGGCAGAGGCTTGGTGAAGGTGTCAGCAACTTGCTGATCCGTTGGCACATGCTCCACTCGAGCGTCCTTCTTAAGTACATGGTCTCGAATGAAATGATGTCGTATGTCAATGTTCATAGTTATGGAATGCAGCACTGGATTCTGAGTTATCGCGATCGCACTTGTATTGTCACAGAAGATGGGTGCCTCTTGTGCATCAACGCCATAGTCCCTGAGTTGTTGTTGAATCCATAACAGTTGAGAACAACAACTTCAAGCTGCAAGGTACTCTGTCTCAGCTGTGGACGTAGCAATAGATGTCTGTTTCTTGCTGAACCACGAAATAAGCCTATCACCCAGAAATTGACAAGTTCCACTTGTGCTTCGGCGATCAATCTTACACCCTGCATAGTCTGCATAACTATAAACAATTAAATTCAAGTTGGAGTCTTTGGGATACCAAAGACCCACATTCTGCGTGCCTTTCAAATATTTTAGAATGCGTTTAACAGCCATGTAGTGAGATTGGTTTGGGTCAGCTAGAAACCTGGCACACATACAGACCGAGAACATTATATCTGGTCTGCTTGCTGTGAGGTATAAAAGTGAGCCAATCATCCCCACGATAAATGGTTACCTCGACGGCAGTTCCAAATTCGTCTTTGTCCAGCTTGATGGAGGTGCTCATGAGAGTAGCTGTAGAAGAACAATTTTCCATACCAAACTTATTCAGAAGTTCCTTGGTATACTTCGCTTGATTGATGAAAATTCCACCCTCAAGCTGTTTAACTTGTAATCCGAGGAAAAATGTCAACTCCTCCATCATGCTCATTTCAAATTGGTCCTGCATTAACTTGGAGAATTTTTCGCAAAGTTTATGAGTAGTTGATCTAAAAATAATATCATCAACGTAAATCTGTACAAGCAAGGCATGATCATTTTTCACAAATTTAACAATGTCTTATCGACAGAACCAATAACAAAATCATGGAAGGAGAAACTTGGACAGAGTATCATACCAAGCTCTTGGAGCTTGTTTCAGACAATATAAAGCTTTGTCCAACTTGTATACATGTTCTGGTTTGGTATGATCTACGAAGCCAGGAGGTTGTGATACATACACTTCCTCATTTAGGATACCATTCAAGAAAGCACTAACCAATAACAAAATCATGGAAGGAGAAACTTGGACAGAGTATCATACCAAGCTCTTGGAGCTTGTTTCAGACAATATAAAGCTTTGTCCAACTTGTATACATGTTCTGGTTTGGTATGATCTACGAAGCCAGGAGGTTGTGATACATACACTTCCTCATTTAGGATACCATTCAAGAAAGCACTTTTGACATCCATCTGATAAACTTTAAAGTTCTTGAATGATGCATATGCAAGGAAGATTCTAATGGCTTCTAGTCTAGCTACCTATGCAAAGGATTCTTCAAATCTATGCCTTCTTCTTGTCTATATCCTTTTCGCAACTAGCCTAGCTTTGTTTCGAACTACATTACCTTGTTCATCCTTGTTCCTATAACATTTTGATTATCGGGTTTAGGAACTAAATGCCACACTTTAATTCGTTTGAATTGGTTTAGCTCTTCCTGCATGACGTCTATCCAGCTAGAGTCAGCTAAGGATTCTTCTATTTTCCTAGGCTCTATATGAGATATGAATGCAGTATTTAAATATTCGTTTATCATCTGGCCTCGTGTCCGAATAGGTGCAGTAGGATTACCGATGACCAGCTCAGGTGGATGATTTTTATTCCACCAAAGACCTGGTCTGTATGAGGTAGATGGTTCGAGTTGTTCCCCCTGTGTCCTTGCTGGTTCTTCTGGAATATTATTATTATTTGACGTACCACTCGTTGTGGTGTTTACGTCAACACCGGTATGTTCTCCACCAGCTAGTTCAGGATCTGGACCAACTTGCTCAACAGCTAGAATATCAACGTTGGTAATTGATTTGTTCAGATCGTGCTGGTCATCAGCTTGATGTCTAGGTTGTTCCTCGTCGTCGCTTGATTCACCCAGATGTGTGGATTCCAGATGATGGCATAGATCATATAACTTCGACGCTGATGATGATCGAAAGCTGGTTTCATCGAACACTACATGAGCCGATTCTTCTACTGTTAGCTTTCTGTTGTTGAACACTCTATATGCTCAACTAACAGCTGAGTATCCCAAAAAGATATCTGCATCAGATCTTACATCAAAGGCTCGTAAGTACATTTTACCATTTATATGGATGAAACACTTGCATCCAAACACCCTGAAGTACGAGATATCAGGTTTCTTGCCATTACAGATCTCATACGGAGTGACTCCATGTCGCTTGTTTATCATTGATATGTTTTGAGTATAGCAAGTTGTATTGACCACTTCTGCCCAAAATATTTTTGAAATACCAGACTCAGCAATCATGGTAGTAGCAACTTCTTTTAAAGTGCGATTTCTACGCTCAGCCAGCCCGTTCTGTTGAGGTGTTATAGCTGCATATAACTCATGTCTGATTCCAATATCATCCAGATAGGAGGAGATTTTAAAATCTAAAAACTCTGTTCCTATATCACTCCTAATCCGGTTAACATTACAAGACTACTCATTTGAATGCGTTTAAAAGTTTAATTCAGCTGATCGGCAGTTTGAACTTTTGATTTCAAAAATATCACCCAAGTAAATTTTGAAAAATCATCGACCATAACAAGGGTGTATTTCATTCCCCCTAAGCTGGTTACGAGTATTGGAACAAAGAGATCCATATGCAGAAGATCCAACTTACGAGAAGTTTTTTGGTACTACCTTTAGTTTTGAAAGTAGATTTGATATGTTTACCGTTCAAGTGATTCATCCGCTGATCGCCAATAACCTAACTTTAGAGGAATCAGCTAACTGAAAAGTTTGTTCGTTTATGTGGTTGATATGACCAATCAACTTTGTATGTGTTAACAGATCGATAACCTACTAGTACAGTCAGACCTTCCGGATTAAGAACTGTACACGGTGCTTCTGAAATTTGACAGAATAATTACTATCACACAACTGACTGATACTAATCAAGTTATAGCACATATTTTCAACAAGAAGAACATTGTTTAAAGTAAAGTTACCATGGGTAAGCTTACCCTTACCCATAGTGAAACCATTTAAATTGTCACCAAAAGTGCTCTTAGGTCCATTGCAGAATTTTATATCTGAGAGCAGCTTAGCATCTCCAGTCATGTGCCTTGCACATCCACTGTCCAGATACCAATTTGATTGTTCCAGTCGGGGTTCCTGTTGTTCCTACAGTCATAAATCAAGAATATTTGGTACCCTTGTTAGAGTAGATGCCCAACTAGCCAACTTGTGGCGTGTGGGTTTATAGACTCTTGTATATGACAATCTTTATATATGATATTCGCATTTATTTATATGGCGTTCTTTACTTTCATTGTGTTGTATAATGATTAACAATTGCGTTGAGTAAAGACCTAGAATGCACTTAAGTGTATGTTAGATGTGATAATGGGTATGACGGCTATCATGAAACACATCTAATAGTCACTGTGTATTCTGAACATGTTCCTAGTCGATTGGGCCGTCAAAATGAGGATAAGGCCGCCCGAGTTCGAGACTAGTATCTGCGATGCGAAGTACCGTGTTTCATTGGTAGGGAACATTGTGATGTTCTGAGCATGCAGATAGATAGTGACCTGGTGATCTATCGAACTACCCTCGTTCGGACTTTCCAAGTGGTTACCATTTGTCGAGTGGATAAGTCCGAGGTCTTGGTTGTACTGATTAGTCCTCACGACTCGAAACGTCATTGAGACTCTACATGATAGGCGTCTCACTTTGACCCGTTTGCCGACTCTCTTGGGGTCATAAGGCTTCGGGATTGGGTGAGACCCCGATGCATGTAGGAGTCGATGCATCGTTGTCGAGGATTTACCGCTCGCAGACATGCGTGGATATCCTATGCTATCTGAGGGGATAATAGTGTATAAATCTCTGGCCAGAGTACCAGAAGTGTTTTAGGTAAATGTGTTTACCTAGTTACACTCGCGATGTCACTATTCGATCTCCAAGATGTATGCATAGCTATCGGATCTATAGCGACTCTCTATTTACCAATGGTCGTTGATCTGATCGGGATATATGGATTGAAAGGACCGTACTGTACGCTAACCACGACCAACTGGTTCTTGCAGGCACTATCAGTGAAACCTAGGGGATCATGGGGCGATGTTGCTAGACGCTCTTACCATGATCCGATGGGTAAGTCTGAAATTGTGATTCCAGAGCCACAATGGTTGTGGGCCCACGGCTAGCTGTATCCCTGAACCGTTGAGGGTCACACAAGTACTGGATTCGAGATTCCCGCACGGATACTCAGCTCAATGTGTTGAGCATGAGAAGAGGATTTTGGAGAGTGCGACTTCCTAAAAGTCAACGGAGGTCAAATCGAGATTTCCCGACGTTGAGGGGCAAAACGGTCATTTTGTGCTGGGGTTCTGAAAAATGGTTTTTCAGATCATAGTATTCAGTTTTGGAAACTGAGTCGATCGGTCCGATCTGATCGGCGATCGGAGTTACGATGAACTCTCGGTGATGGGGATGAACGGAATGTTCATCCGTTGGACCCGGGCCCGTTGGGCCGGATCCAAACCCATCATTAAGTCTATTTAATATATACTTAAGCCTAGACTTCATAACACTTGACTTAATACTCTACACTGAACCCTAAACCTAGAAGTGGCCGCCCCCTTCCCTCCTATCACAAAGCCGCCGCCGCCGCCGCTCGTCGCCGCCGCCGCTGCCGCTTCTCTCGCCGGAAATTGTTCCGGCCAATCTTTACGAGGAGAATCCGTCCGCGCCGATCTCGTCAGGCCTTCTAGTGCAGGCTGACGAAGGAGTCTCGTCTCCGGTCGTGGACCTGATTGACGTAGTCTACCGCAATCTACCGTGAAGTGCCGGTTTCCTCGAGAAACTGGTCGGAGCCAGGCACGAGTTGCCAGCAAGGTATTCCATTAAACGCCCTATGAATGTCATAGCATGTTTATTTTTTTATTGTATTGATCGTCTCCCGGTATTGTTTTTGTTCTTCCGCTGCCTCGCCGGGAGGCGTGATCCGGATCTGCCGTGGTTCCCAACAACCCTTTGTTTCAATTGGGTCCAGATTTGATTAGATCTTTCGGGACCCACACTTGGATAATCTTAATCCATTTTCCAGTGTGTGCATCAAAGCATTTGTGCGGTCCGTGTGTGTTCATTGTTCTGTTTTGAAAATGAAATGCAGCATATGTGCCCTTTGATCTGGGTTTTCGATATTGTGGCTTGTTCTACCTGTCCTTCATAGAATATTGAAAGAACTGGTTAGTCTTATCGTTGAATTTGGGTTTCCCCCGTATTAGTTCAACTCTTTTGTTTAACCAGCTTTCCCTAGGCTTCTCAAGAACAGTATATCCCAGCCCACAAAATATTCCTTGCCGGATCAAGGGCTTAACTGCCTTCATAGTCTCACCAGATCGTGTCTCAGTTCCCGGCTGGATTTTACAAAGTTCATTGTTTTAAACTTTGTCCTTCCTAGCCTTGGATTACTACTGGTTTCTGTGATTCTGCCTTCATTTCTATTGTAGCCCAATCCGGTTTTATCACCAGATGGCTTTGTAGCTCCTTGCAGTTTTTGTAGTGAAGCAGAAGACTTGGTCCAGGAGCTTATTATATCAGCTAGACGCTGATTCTTGTATATCATCTCCTCTGACCTGCTTCTTAATTCAGCATTCTCATTTCAAGCTTAGTTAGAGCAGCTTGCATATTGCTTGAGCTAGTCTGCTCAGTGTTCATTGCATAGCTCTCTTTTTCAGCTTTAACTTTCTCGAATGACTGCGAAAGCTTTTTGTATTCGAATACCATTTCATTTAGGCATTGACAAGATCCTCCCGCGTGAATTCAAGATTTGAAGAGTCAAATACCTCCTCAGTGTCATCGTCCATGAGAAACTGTACTTCATCTTCGCTTTCGCTTGATGAAGAGGTTCCAGAGCTTGATTCTTCTGAATCTGAATCGGCCCAAGCACTTTTGTTTTCTTCATCCATCATGGTTTTCTCTACTTTCCCTTTTCGATAGGCCTTTTTCTCCCTCTTTTCTTTATTATCACTACGATCTGGTCGTTTCTTATCATCTCTTCTTGACTTCCTGCAATCAATCATGAAATGACCAGGCCTGCCACAGTTATAGCATTTATCATCAGAGGGAGTATTAAAATTTTTCTTGGGATAATTAAAAGATAAGGGTTGAGTATTCTGCTTTCGCATGAATTTTCCGAATTTTCTTATGAACAAGGCCATCCCATCCTTGCTCATGTCTACTGATATGCTACTGGTGGAACATGGACTTTGTTTTGGTGCTGTAGCAGCGAGAGCTTTAGTTGGTTCAGATGTAGGGAGCTCGACTTCCTCTCTCGTTTCCAGTTCGAACTCGTATGCCTTCAAGTTGGCCAACAAGTCATGCAGCTCCGCATGAATTTTCCGAATTTTCTTATGAACAAGGCCATCCCATCCTTGCTCATGTCTACTGATATGCTACTGGTGGAACATGGACTTTGTTTTGGTGCTGTAGCAGCGAGAGCTTTAGTTGGTTCAGATGTAGGGAGCTCGACTTCCTCTCTCGTTTCCAGTTCGAACTCGTATGCCTTCAAGTTGGCCAACAAGTCATGCAGCTCCATCTTGTTTAAATCTTTCGACTCTCGAATGGCCATAGTCTTCACATCCCATTCTTTTGGAAGTGCTCGCATCACCTTTAAGGCTAGCTCTCTGTTGTTGTACGTCTTATTTAGTCTGGCCAGCTCAATCACCAAGGAGCTGAATCGTTCATCGAACTCTGCCATGGACTCCTCAGGCTTCATCTTGATAAGTTCAAATTTTTTTAGGGCCACGGTCAGCTTGTTTTCTTTTGTTTCCTCATTGCCTTCACAAATCTGGATCAGCTTTTCCCAGATTTCTTTTGCAGTGGTGCATGTCTGGATTTTTCTAAACATGTTATTGTCTAGCGTCTTGTATAGTATGCCCATGGCGACATTATCCAGATTTGTTTTCTTCCTGTCTTCAGAACTCCACTCCTGTCCAGGTTTCTCAATCCATTTAGGTGCACCATCAGCTATAGCAATAGCAGTGTTTACTTTCAGTATTTGCATTGGTCCGCTGGTAATTACGAACCACATGTCGTCATCTTGTGCAGCTAGGTGCGCCTGCATTCGTATTTTCCAGACATCGTATTCCTCCTTGGAAAACAGGAATTTTATTTTGAGAAATTGACATGATTAAATAAATATGAATGGATAAATTTTTCGAGCACTGAGAAACCTGCTCTGATACCACTTGTTAGGAACGAAAAGTAAACTTGGGAGTTCAAAGAGGGGGTGAATGAACTCCTTTGGTAATTTTTGGTTTGAAAACCGTTTCAAAAATGTTACAGCTTAAGGCCAACTTCCAGCCGAGTTACCAGCTGTGAAGATTCTCAGTGACTACTGTTGTCTCGTGTAATGAACTGATTTTTTATGTGGAATGAACACGATTCAAGCAGTTGAACAATTTAATCAAAATGCGTGAATGTAAAATTAGTAGAGACGATAGATTTGTTTCTGGAAGTTCGGAGCAATTTCTCCTACGTCTCCCCTTCTTCTTCAATGGGATGGTTTTCACTAGAAGGCTTTGATTTATACAACCCTTTGTACAAACCCACTCTCGTGACCCGCAGGCAAGAGAACTCCTAGCAACCAACGACACACAGATCCACGATCTGGTTTGTATTACAACAATTCCAGTACTCATCTGGTTGTGCTATTCTAGCACTCAGACACACTGTTGGCATACGGTGGCGGATCCGGATCCCACTTCTCGGGGGCGCATCGGAAATCAAAAAGACCCCGGAAAGCGTTCAATACATCAATAACAATCTACAAACATACATAGGGTGTTCATAGATTTTTTACCTTGCTGGCGTCGAGGCGCCTGGCTCCAACCAGAAATCACAGGGAAAATCTGGCTCTTCTCGGTAGGCGGCGGTAGATCCTCCATTCAGGTCCACGACCGGATTCAATCTTCCTCCGTCAATCTGCACTAGAAGACTTGACGGATTTTATCACGGACGGAATCTCCTCAGCACGACGATCGGAGCAAGTCCGATCACGGGGCGACGGTGCGTGAAGACCGGCGGCGGCGACGTGAGGCTAGAGAGGAGGGGCGGCCGATTTGGAGTTTTGGAGGCTAGGGTTAATTATTCAAGTGAAGTGATTAGCCCTAGAGTAACTAATACAATTATAAGTAATTCATGGGCTTGAACCGGCCCAATGGACTTGGGTCAAACCCAGGTCCATATGAACATTCGGTTCGTTTAATTCACTGTGGTT
Organism: Dorcoceras hygrometricum; assembly: GCA_001598015.1. Taxonomy (NCBI): domain Eukaryota; kingdom Viridiplantae; phylum Streptophyta; class Magnoliopsida; order Lamiales; family Gesneriaceae; genus Dorcoceras; species Dorcoceras hygrometricum. Next base: position 72,463 of record KV015581.1, read on the forward strand.
TCATCATAACTCCGATCGACGATAAGATCGGACCGATCGACTAAGTTTCCAAAACTGAATATTATGATGTGAAAAACAATTTTTCAGATTACCTAGTCCAAAATGACAGTTTTGCCCCTCAACAGTGGGAATCGCAATTTCACCCCTGTTGACCTTTAGTAAGTCGCACTCCCTAAAATCCTCTTCCTATGCTCAACATATTGAGCTCAGTTTCCGTGCGAGAATCATGAATCCAGTACTTGTGTGACTCTCAATGGTTCAGGGATACAGCTAGCCGTGGGCCCACAACCATTGCGGCTCCGAAATCACAATTTCGGACTTGCCCATCGGATCATGGTAAAGCGCCTAGAAACATCGCCCCATGATCCCCTAGGTATCACTGATAGTGTCTGCAAGAACCAGTTGGTCTTGGTTAGCAAACAGTACGGTCCTTTCAACACATATATCCCGATCAGATCAACGACCATTGGTAAATCGAGCATCGCTAGAGATCCGACAGCTATGCATACATCTTGGAGATCGAATAGTGACATCACGAGTGTTAATAGGTAAACCCATTTACCTAAAACACTTCTAGTACTCTGGCCAGAGATTTATACACTATTATCTCCTCAGATAGCATAGGATATCCACGTATGTAAGCGAGAGGTGAATCCTCGACAACGAAGCATCGACTCCTACATGCATCGGGACCTCACCCAATCCCGCCGCCTAATGACCCCAAGTGAGTCGGCAAACGGGTCAAAGTGAGACGCCTATCATATAGAGCCTCAATGACGTTTCGAGTAGTGAGGACTAATCAGTACAACCAAGACCTCGGACTTATCCACTCGACAAATGGTAACCACTTGGAAAGTCCGAACGAGGGTAGTTTGATAGATCATCAGGTCACTATCCATCTGCATGCTCAGAACATCACAATGTTCCCTACCAATGAAACATGGTACTTCGCATCGCAGATGCTAGTCTCAAGCTCGGGCGGCCTTATCCTCATTTTGACGGCCCAATCGACTAGGAACGAACTCAGAATGCACAGTGACTATTAGATGTGTTTCATGATAGGCATCATATCCACTATCACATCTAATATACACTATGGTGCATTCTAGGTCTTTATCCAACGCAATTGTTAACATTATATAACATAATGAAAAAAAAGAATGCCATAAATAAATGCGTATTTCATAAATAAAGATTGTCATATACAAGAGTCTATAAAACCCACACGCCACAAGTTGGCTAGTTGGGCATCTACTCTAACAATCTCCCACTTGCCCTATAGCCAACTACTCATCAAGCACAGTCCCATTGTTTCGCGATGTTTTTCAAACAACGGTCCTGGCAAGGGCTTCGTAAGTGGATCAGCAACGTTGTCCGCAGAGGCGACTCTCTCAACTGCTATGTCACCCATAGCCACAATATCCCGGATTATGTCGTATTTCCTCAGTATATGTTTGGATCTTTGGTGAGACCTAGGCTCCTTTGCTTGCGCAACGGCACCCGTGTTGTCGCAGTACACCGGGACTGGACCAACTCCATCAGGAATGACGCCCAACTCTTGGACGAAATTACTTATTCAAACCACCTCCTTAGCAACAGCTGATGCTGCAATGTACTCAGCCTCAGTGGTTGAATCCGCGATGGTATCTTGCTTGGAACTCTTCCAAGAGACAGCACCACCATTGAGCATGAATACAAATCCAGAGGTAGACTTCGAATCATCCACGTCACATTGGAAGCTAGAATCAGTGTAGCCTTCCAATTTCAGTTCACCACCCCCATAGACCATGAACATATTCTTAGTCCTTCGCAAGTACTTAAGAATATCCTTCACAGCCTTCCAGTACAATTTCCTGGGGTTGGCCTGGTAGCGGCTCGTGACACTCAGAGCATATGCGACATCCGGTCTAGTTGAGATCATGTCATACATAATACTACCTATTTCCGAGGCATATGGCACACGTGTCATACTCTCTATCTCCTCATCAGTCTTCGGACACATAGACTTAGATAGAGTGACCCCGTGGCTCATAGGTAGGTGTCCTCTCTTGGACTCTTCCATAGAGAAGCTCTTAAGTATGGTATCGATGTAGGTGGCTTGGGTGAGTCCGAGCATCCGTTTCGATCTATCCCGATAGATTTGTATTCCAAGAATATAGGATGCTTCACCCATGTCCTTCATCGAGAATCTACTAGACAACCAGACTTTAGTTGACTGCAGCATTCCTACATCATTCCCAATGAGTAGAATGTCATCAACATAAAGTACAAGGAATGTCACAGCGCTTTTAACTACCTTCTTATATACACATGGCTCCTCGGGATTCTTGATGAAACCAAATTTCTTAATTATTTCATCGAACCTCAGGTTCCAACTCCTCGATGCTTGTTTGAGACCGTAGATCGATCTCTGAAGTTTGCATACGTTATGCTCACTTCCTACAGATGTGAAACCCTCAGGCTGCGTCATATAGATCTCTTCCTTAATGTTTCCATTAAGGAACGCAGTTTTCACATCCATTTGTCATATCTCATAGTCGTACCATGCTGCTATGTCTAGTAAGATTCTAATCGACTCGAACATTGCGACCGGTAAGAAGGTTTCATCATAGTCAACACCTTGCCTTTGAGTGTAACCTTTCGCGACCAGTCGTGCCTTGTAGGTCATTACCTTAACATCAGGCCCAAGTTTCCTCTTGTATACCCATTTACACCCAATAGGAACAATTCCTTCGGGAGGATTAACAAGAGTCCAAACTTGGTTCGCATGCATTGAGTCAAACTCAGACTACATTGCTTCAAGCCACAAATTAGAATCAGCATCGGAAATTGCCTCCTTGAAAGTCCTTGGATCACATCCAACAACTTGATCACCTTGATCATCTTCAAGGAGGAAACCATATCTTTTAGGAGCCCTAGGAATCCTTTCGAATCTCCTAGGTGCGACCATTTCTGGTACTGGCTCTGGAGGCGCGGGAGATTCACTTGGTACCTCAGTTGGTTCTCGAACCTCTTCGAGTTCTACTGTTTTGCCCTCTCGATCAAGTAGAAATTCTCTTTCCATAAAGGTGGCATTTCTAGAAACAAACACTTTTGTTTCACTTGGATAGTAGAAGTAGTATCCAATGGAATTATTTGGATACCCAACGAAGTAACATAAGATGGATCTCGTATCCAGCTTATCTCCCACTGTCTGCTTCACGTAAGCAGGACATCCCCAAATTCTCATGTATGAGTATTTGGGTGGTTTGCCTATCCATATCTCATATGGAGTCTTATCCACTGTCTTGGTGTGGACATTGTTCAACAACATTACCGCCGTTTCAAGCGCATAGCCCCAAAACGAGGTAGGAATCTCAGTGAAGCTCATCATAGATCGAACCATGTCCATCAAGGTTCGATTACGATGCTCCGCTACACCATTGAGCTGTGGTGTGGCCGGAGGGGTCCACTGCGCGAGAATCCCATTCTCTTTTAGATAGTCTTCAAATTCAGCACTCAAGTATTCACCATCTCGATCGGATCGAAGTGCTTTAATACTTTTGCCCAACTGATTTTCTACTTCAGCCTTGAATTCTTTGAACCTTTCAAAGGATTCAGACTTGTGCTTCATTAAGTACAAGTACCCATACCTAGAGTGATCGTCTGTAAAGGTGATGAAGTATGTGTGACCGTATTTAGTACCAATACTAAGCGGACCACACACATCAGTATGGATCAAATCCAATAGGCCTTGGGCACGTTCAGGCTTGCCCTTGAAGGGTTGTTTAGTCATCTTTCCCTTGAGACAAGATTCACAAGTTGGTAGGGAGTTAATGTCTGACAGATCAAACATGTTACTCCTAACTAACTTGTTCATCCTACTTAGAGAAATATGACCTAGCCTAGCGTGCCAAAGTTGTGCTGGGTTCAATTTATCGTATTTCCTTTTAATTGTTGTTGTATGCGTTTTCACATCGCGAGTTGGAACTTCTCTCAATGTAGAACACACCTTTTGCAGTTCGCAACTGCTCGAGGTAATCCTTACAGTTCCTCCTCCAATGTCCAGGCTTGTGACAGTGGTGGAAAACATCCTCAGATTTGTTCGGCCTTGAAGTCCTTGTGTAATGCCCAGAATCATTAAGAAGAGAATTAGGGGAGTAATTTCGACATTCAAGAATTTGATAAAGCTTGATTATGAGCTCGGATTTCTTCTGGAAGTGTTGGATGACTGACTGGAAGCGAATGCGTGAATAGAAGGGTCAGTGAGAGAGTGTCACGTGTTAGTCACTGTTACACATGAGAAATCAGCAGCAAGAGTTTCATACGCATCTGCTGGTTTTGATGTATACCTGCTGGTTGGTAGTGTATCGACTGGATGACGTATGTGCGACGTCGTCGTTTTGATATTAAACGCAAACCAGTCGAGGGGAACTTAGTTCCAGCTAAGAGAATATACGACAGCGTTTTGACTTATGACTATGAGCCTTGATACATCGTCGTTTAGCAACCAGACGAGAGATTGGAAATCAGTCGAGAGATTTTGGTATCTGCTGATTATCCAGTCGAGGGATCAAATGCGACACCGTTTTGATTATAAACAGGAGATGTTGATACGATACCGTTTCGATTAATATTGCGAATCAGCTGTTAGAATAGAAGTACGACCAGCTGCTGGTTCTTTTAGGTGAAGTAGCACCAGCTGATGACATGTAACGACGTCGTTGAGATTAGTTATAACGACATCGTTTTGAGCTTTGGAGTGTTACGACTGAATTGATGTTGCGACTGGATTCCTGTAGTTGCGACTGGTTATTACAACAGCTGATTCTTGCGTCTGCTAACGAATAACGATAGTCGAACAGCAACTGAAGACGATGAACAACAGTTGAGGAATCTGTTTATCGTTATCCACCTTCGAAGCGGTGGGAGTATATCTTGGTTGAATACTCAGCATGACATGTGGAACTCGAATTGAATACGTTGGAAATGCTGCAGGATATACAGAGAGCGTCGTCTATAAATAAGCATGAATTTGAAATAATAAGAAATATATTGAATTCAGCTATCGATCCTTGATCCAGCGAGTATCTTTGAAGTAAGGAACAGAGCTTAAGAACACTGATTGAAGTATTTGAAAACAGAGGAACAAAGGTATAATCTGACAGAAGAGTCAGGAATTAGGCTACTCAAGAATGATAGTTCTTGAGTATTCCGCTGAAATCACATACATATATGAGTACTGTTCTTGATTTAGAACTTTAATTATGTGTGTGTCGATCCATCATAGGTAGTGGATCTTTTATCTTTGCATGAGTTTGCATATTGAAGAGAATTGAATTGATTCTAATGCCCAGGACTGAGTTGGCCTGATTTTCGAAGCCGGAGATGGTTTCGATAGATGAATATTCATGTCAAGATCGGATACGAATCTTGATGGCGTCGAACTGATATAGAATCAATTCAGAGATCGAAGAGGAGAACTAGAATTATTTCATGTCATTGCATTTATTTACAGTTATAACTGATATGCATCTATTTGTTCTTATGCGTACCTGCTGATTATATTGAGATGATTCTCACCGGAGTCTATCAAAGGTTCTTTCCAGTCTCTTATAGAAAGGATAAAGGAGCGGAATTTGCGAACTTGCGACAAGGGCAGCTAAATATAGAGGATTACGTTGCCAAGTTCACGAGTTTGCTGAAATTTGCGCCACATGTTGCCATGAACGATGAAGCTCAAGCGGATCAATTTATTAATGGATTGAATCCAGATGTCTTTACTTTGGTAAATACTGGAAGACCCAATACTTTTGCTGACGCGTTGAATCGAGCTAAAGGAGCTGAAGCTGGATTGCTAAGGCAGCGAAGAGCACAATTTGTGCCAGCAGCGGCCAAAGCAGCAGAGAATCCATAGGTTCCACCTCCTCGCTTTGATGCTGGAAGCAGCAGCAGCGGGAAAAAGAAAAATTTCTTCAAGGGAAAAGGGAAACAATTCAAACGATCTGGAACTAGCAGTTCTTCCAACCCAAATGAATTTACACAAATGCAAGCGGGACCACAAGCCGGCGATTACTGTACCAAATGTGGAGGAAAACATGCCACAGAAGAATGCAGAGGAGTATCTGGCCTCTGCCGTATTTGTAACCAGCCGGGACATTTTGCGAGAATATGTCCTCAACGTAATTCTGGGAATTTCCAGAATTCAGCAGCAACAAGAACAATGCCAGCACCCGACAGGTCTTCTGTACAAACTTACCAACCTCAAAACCTGCAACAAAACTGACAAGGAGGAAGCCAGACAGTGAGCCAACCTCCAAAGCAACAAGCAAAATTGTTTTCATTAACTGAAGAGCAAGCACAGGCAGCCCCAGATGATGTTATCTCAGGTAACTGCTACTTGTGCAACTTTCCAGCGTATGTCTTAATTGATACTGGTGCCTCACATACCTTCATTTCCGAGCATTTTGTATTATCGCATAAGTTGTCTGCTGAACCGTTAACTGAAATAGTATCGGTTTCTTCACCTCTGGGGAAGGGAATGGTATCGATCACAGCGATTAGAAATTGTGTATTACAGTTTGAGGGTCATGCCATTGCAATTGATTGTGTTGTGCTTGGATTATCTGATTTTGATTGTATTGTGGGCATTGATATGCTAACCAAGTATAGAGCAACAGTGGATTGTTTTCAGAAAGTGGTTCGATTCAAACCAGAGCACACTGATGAATGGAAATTCTATGGTAAGGGATCACGAACCAGAATTCCTTTGATATCTGCTAGTACAATGAATAATCTATTACAGAAAGGAGCGGAGGGATTTCTGATTTATGCAATAGATACAAAGAAAAGTAGCCCGAATCTAGTTGATATACCAGTAGTGTGCGAGTTTGCTGATGTTTTTCCTGATGAGATCCCAGGATTACCTCCATATCGAGAGGTAGACTTCAGCATTGAATTGATGCCAGGAACACAACCAATATCGAAAGCACCATATAGAATGGCTAATTGAACTAAAAGAATTGAAAGATCAGCT
>KV015582.1:4519-39660 GCA_001598015.1 Dorcoceras hygrometricum
ATCTTGAGCCTGAATTGATAATTGATTTTTGATTACTTGATTGGGTGCCACGTTGTGACTGGCCGACTGTTGAGTCGTGCCCGAAAAGTCCAACGCTATCGTCGGAGTGGTGACTATCGGATTTGAGTGTCTACCACCGAGCTGTGATGGGCTGACGGGCCCCGATGGTCACGGACCGATGATTTCCCGTTGGCTGTGTGTGGTATAGAGGCTTGATTTGAGTCGCCAGTTGATAGACTGGTCTAGCTATCCGATTTCTTGATAGCCCTCACGCATTCATAGCATTGATTTGTAGCATGTTGCATGTTTATCTGCTTTGATAGCTCTTCGTACTGAGGCTTGACCTCGTATTTGTTTCCTGCTTTTTCTTGCTGGGTCTGCGTGCCCATTTGCAGGAGCTTTAGGTAACCAAGCTGGGCAGAGTGGAAGTTCAGCTGGTCGATCCCCTCATCCCTGAGTCCCAGTTATTTATGATATGTATTGAACCGGGGGATGCCCCGTGATTTATTGTATTTGGGGATCTGTATTTTGAATTGAATTATGTGGTTACCTGTTATATGAGTTTGAGTTAACTCATATTTTGAGTATTGAATATTTTGAATGTATGATTTGAAGTTCCGGGTTATTTCGAAAAAAATTTTTAAGCTTCCGTGATTATGCGCTTATTATGTGTTAATCGATAGTAATTAGCACGGGGCCTGACACTGCTGGTAGAACAAACCGGCAGGGGTAATGGCCAATCTTATAGCAGTAGAGGACCAAGCCATGATGATCCTGAAGAGAAGTTCAGGAGGAAGAAGCCGAAGGAGTTTAGTGGTCCAACGGATCCACTGGTTGCTGAGAGCTGGATTAAGTCAATGGAGGTTATTTTTGAGTATCTCCAGATGCCAGATTTGGATAGGCCTAGGTGCGCTATCTATATGTTGAGAGACAAAGCCATGATTTGGTGGGAAGGAGTTAAGTTATCTGTGGATTTAATAAATCTTACGTGGGCAGATTTCAAGTAAGTGTACTTTGAGAATACTTCACAGCAAACAAGAGGTCTGAGTTGAAGAGGGAGTTTCTGACTTTGAAACAAGGAAGCATGACCGTACAGGAGTATGTGCGGATGTTTGAAAGAGGGTGTTAATTTGTACCTCTCATAGGTAACGACCCAGAGGAGAAGCTAAGCCACTTTGTGGAAGGATTAAAGCCTATGTTCAAAATGAATGTTAGGCTATCTGTGCCCAAGACTTACATAGAAGCAGTGGGTAGAGCCCTGCGAATTGAGAGAGACTGGAAGGATGTAGCTGAAGAAAGGCAACACAAGAGGCAGGCCTTCCAGCAGAAGGATCAGAGGCCGTTTAAGAGGCAGAATAAGAATCAGCAGAGGCCTCAAGAGCAGAAACCTCTACCGATCCAACCCATTAGTGCGGTTCCTGCTAGCAATAACAGACCGGTGTGTCCCAAGTGTCAGAAAACACACCCTGGTCAATGCAGACTTGGACAGAATGTCTGCTACAAATGTGGGTTGCCAGGGCATATTATGAAGAATTGCCCAAATACAAAGCATCTGGTGACCAGTAGAGCGTATGTAATGACAACTGAGCAGGCCAACCCAGATTCAGCGGTATTTACGGGTGAGATTTTGATTGCGGGTTTGCCCTCTATAGCATTAATAGATTCAGGAGCTACCCATTCTTTTATAGCAGCCAAGTTTGCTAATAAGTTACCTATTAGACCTGGCCAAGTAACTATGGGCTTTTGTGTAACGGTGCCTTCAGGGGAAGAGTTAGTATCTTATGACTTGTTTCGAGATTTAGAACTTAGGCTTCAAGGGCTTTGATTACCGTAGATTTGATAGTGCTACCAATGCCTGAGTTCGATATGATTTTGGGAATGGACTGGTTAACCAAGTATGGAGTACTAATTGACTTTAAGTTCCGAATAGTAATGGTTAACGCACCCGGCGGATACACATTTGCATTTAAGGCTAATCATATTCGGAAGATTCCGCGTATTATTTCAGCTCTTAAGGCACAAAGTTGTTTGAGGAAAGGTGGGATAGGATTTTTGATAAGTCTGTCGTCTTTAGCAACGATTAGTAAGCCTCAATTTGCAGATGTGGAGGTAGCAAATGAGTTTCCCGAGGTTTTTCCAGAGGATATACATGGACTACCACCAGATAGAGAGCTGGAATTTTCAATTGACTTAGTACCAGGAGCAGCCCCTGTATCTAGACCACCCTATCGTTTAGCCCCATCCGAAATGAAGGAATTAAATGAACAGATACAAGATCTGTTAGATAAAGGGTTTATTAGACCAAGTAGTTCACCTTGGGGAGCCCATGTTCTTTTTGTTAAGAAGAAATACGGGAGTTCGAGGTTATGTTTAGATTATCGAGAGCTGAATAAGCTAACAATTAAGAATAAATATCCTCTTCCTAGGATTGAGGATCTTTTTGACCAGTTAAAAGGATCGATAGTCTTTTCTAAAATCGACTTGAGATCTGGTTACCACCAGTTAAAGATTAAGGCAGCAGATATCTATAAGACAGCCTTTACAACTCGTTATGGCCACTATGAGTTCTTAGTGATGCCTTTTGGTTTAACTAACGCTCCATCAGCTTTTATGGATTTGATGAATAGAGTTTTCCAATCCTTTTTGGATCAATTTGTAGTTGTGTTCATATATCATATCTTAGTGTACTCTAAGACCAGATTTGAGCATGTCGAACATTTGAGGACAGTGCTCCAAGTTTTGAAGAATAAGCGATTGTTTGCCAAGTTTAGTAAATGTGATTTCTGGTTAGAGAATGTAGCATTCTTAGGCCATATTATATCTAAGGATGGACTGGAGGTAGACCCAGCTAAGGTAGAAGCTGTTTGTGACTGGCCAGTATCTGTTTCAGAGGTAAGGAGTTTCTTGGGATTAGCCGGATATTATAGGCGATTTATTCAAGGATTTTCCAATATAGCAGTTCCCTTGACCTCGTTAACGAGAAAACAGGTTAAGTATGATTGGACCTCAGATTGTCAATTCAGTTTTGATAAGTTAAAGCAAGCACTGATAGAAGCCCCTATGCTAACCATTCCATCTGATCAAGAAAGTTTGTCATCTATACAGATGCATCTAAGTTGGGTTTAGGTGTTGTACTGATGCAGGACCGTAAAGTGATTTCTTATGCTTCCAGACAACTTAAGGATCATGAGAAGAATAATCCCACACATGACTTAGAACTGGCCGCTGTATTCTTTGCCCTTAAGATCTGGAGACATTACCTTTATGGGGAGAAGTGTGAGATATTCACTGACCATAAGAGCCTCAAATACTTTTTCACCCTGAAGGAACTTAATATGAGGCAGAGGAGATGGCTAGAGATGGTGAAAGATTACGATTGTACAATCAGCTATCATCCAGGAAAGGCCAACGTGGTGGCTGATGCTTTGAGTAGGAAATCTGTTGGTTTAGCCCAACTCTTTGTACAGAGATCATTGGCATCTGATATTGAGAAGTTTGGTTTGGAATTAGTACCCAGTAATAGTACTGAGGTCTTGGCAGATCTCTCTATAAGATCAAATCTGTTAGACCAGATTCGAGAGAGACAACCAAAAGACGAGCAACTTCAGAAGTGAGTTAAGCAAGATAAAGAAAGAGGTAGCAACCTCTACTTTTCCGAAGGAAGAATAGTCAGATTTCATGACAGAATCTGGGTGCCCCAAATAGACACCCTGAGATCAGATCTGATGACAGAGGCCCATACAACCCCATACGCTGTTCATCCAGGAAGTACTAAGATGTATAAGGACCTCCAGAAGTTGTATTGGTGGCCAGGGATCAAGCGAGAAATTTCCAGATTTGTCTCTGAATGTTTGACTTGCCAATTGGTGAAAGCTGGACACCAAAGACCAGCAGGAATGTTGAAGCCACTGCCTATTCCAGAATGGAAATGGGAGTCTATAGCTATTGTCAGGCCCTGTGCTAATCACTCAAGATTACAGCACAAATAAGCACATAATAGCGGAAGCATAAAATAGGGCTTAAAAATTTTTCGAAATCATTTGGGCCTGAACTCAAAATCATCATTCAAAATATTCATAATCAAAATACGAGTTAACTCAAACTCATACAAAGCATGTAACATCAAGTCTCAAATCAAATACAGATCCCCAATACAATAAAACATGGGGCATCCCCCTGTTCAATACATAACATAAAATAAACTAGGACTCAAGGAAACGGGGATCGACCAGCTGCACTCCACTCGGTCCAGCTTGGTTACCTGAAGATCATGCAAATGGGTAACACAGACCCAAACAACACAAAAGCAGAAAAAGAAATACGAGGTCAAGCCTAAGTACGAAGAGCTATCAAAACAGCTAATCATGCAACATGCTATAATCAATGCTATGAAATGCATGAGACGAAGAGCTATCAAAACAGCTAATCATGCAACATGCTATAATCAATGCTATGAAATGCATGAGGGCTATCAAGGATTGGATAGCTAGACCAGTGTATCAACTGGAAAATCATCTCAATTAGCCTCTATACCCGCACGATGTATCAACCGGGGAAATCATCGGTCCGTGATCATCAGAGCCCGTCAGCCCATCACAGCTCGGTGGTAGACGCTCGAATCCTGCAGTCACCACTCCGATGATAGTGTTGGACTTTTCAGGCACGACACATCTGTCGGCCAGTCACAACGTGGCTCTCAATCAGGTCATCAATCAATCTGTCAATCAGGCTCAAGATGTATGCATGTATGCCAAATCAATATTCAATTCACAATGCATACAATTCAATACGTGAAAACAGAATGTACAACTCAAAAAATTCAACAAACTGTATCACGTAAAAGCACAGAATCACATCAACAGATTTCATAACATCAATCACAGCCATGTCCAAGCTCAAAGCTGTTAAATCTGCTCCATTCGTACCTTCAAGCCTCAAATACCTCAACAGAGTTCTCATAAGTCGCTGCAACTCACGGCCTAGGCAACCAGATCTCTTCTGGCTCGGAAAACACGGCAGAGACTCCATGGAACTGAAAATATGTACCAGGTATCTAACAATTCAGTTAAATTAGAACTCAACAGCTAAGGTTATAAGGTCCAGTAGCATAACTCAGCTACCAAATCCTACAGAGTATTACTCAACCCTATAACGAGGCTTAAATTGGCAAGGAATCACTTACCCAGAAGCGTACAACAATCAAAGAACGCTCAATCAGATTTCTCCAGAAATCCTCGTACACCATCAGCTTCACGCTCACTTCCACAAGTCGTTCCACAACCTCTAAGGAGTAGCAATCGACAGAGCAACTCACAAGTAATCCAGCGCCACCAAAATCATCGAAAACAAAGGCGGGAATCGACAGAAATCTAGGGAAGAAACGTTAGATGAACAGTAGCTAAAACGAGGGTTTGAATATGGAGATAAGAAATGTCGGGTTAAGAATAATTCTAAGTGTCGATCAACACTTATCTATATATCTCCCAATTCCAACAGCTTCTGTTCACAAAATCATCAGACATCGAAACAGTAGGTATCTTACAACAGAAACCAGCGTTTGCTCTCAACAGAAATCAGCAGCAACCATCAGGCGTTTCATTACTCTTCACGCACCAAAACGACGCCGCATAAACTAATCAAAACGACGCCGCAGCGCACCAACATCTGATGACAGATTCCTTTCGAAACAACCAACAGCTGGTCACGCTAACAATTCAAACAACGACGTAAGGGAAACGTCACCTTCGCTGCCAACAGCTGATCAAAAGCGTTGCACCCAAAACGCTGCGTTTCAACTTATCAAAACGACGTAGCTTCACCATCAGCGACTGGTTCCTCAAACCAACAGCTGGTCGCTCGACTAAATCACTACCTCACAACCGCAACTGCTGATTTGCACTTCAACAACACCAGTCAACACAAAAAAGGTTGACCAACACGTGTCGCGTTCTCGTTAATCCTCGCACCCGCGCACTTGCTGCCAGCAGATACCTCTTCAAGCGCTACTACTGAATAGCAAAACGACGACGCATTATTCACTCGCTACAGTAGATGTCTTAAATGCGCTACACCTGATTTCCTTGCATTAGCGCGACGTCTGATTTTCACGAAATGACAGCGTATCTCTTCTACGTCATCAACGACTGATCAAACTTCATCAACTCGTGCTACTTCTGAATTCTACTGGAATTGGATTTTCTCTCATAAAATCCTCAAATTCACGCGACTAATCCCAAATAAATCCAATTAATCACTAATTTAAATCCTGATTCCTCACATTCTCCCCACCTTAAGGGATTTCGTCCTCGAAATCAAAGGCAAACTCAGGGAAAAATTCAATCGAGCATGCAATTCAATCACAAACAATCTAAACAAGCTCAAATCAAAGCTTATAAATTACCTGGAGTTTACACTATCAGCGCTCAAACTGATGAGGCCACTCTTGTCTCATATTCTCCTCAACCTCCCAGGTAGCTTCTTCTCGGCCATGCTTACTCCATTGGACCATCACCAACGGAATCACTTTGTTTCTCAGCTGCTTCTCCTTCCTATCCAAAATCTGCACTGGATATTCTGCATAGCTCAAGGCAGAATCCAGCTCAACTTCGTCTGTTCTCAACACATGGGACGGATCTGGCTCATATTTTCTCAACATTGACACATGAAAAACGTCATGTATCGCTTCTAACTCATCAGGCAGCCTCAATCGATAAGCCAACTGTCCAATCCGCTCAACAATATCGAAGGGACCAACGAATCTAGGAGCTAATTTTCCTTTAAATCTGAATCGCATAACGCTCTTGAAAGGAGAAACTTTGAGAAATACTCGATCGCCAACCTCAAACTCCAAAGGTCTGCGTCTTCTATTAGCATAGCTAGAGAAACGGTCTTGAGCAGCTTTCATTCTACTCCGAATCAAATCGATCTGATTTTTCATGTGCTGAACAAACTCCGGTATAGAAAGCTGTCTCTCACCAACTTCTTCCCAACAGATCGGAGCTCTGCATTTGCGACCATACAATGCTTCAAATGGAGCCATCCCGATAGTCACCTGGTAGTTGTTATTATACGAACACTCTACCAAGGACAAGGGAACAAACTCCGGTATAGAAAGCTGTCTCTCACCAACTTCTTCCCAACAGATCGGAGCTCTGCATTTGCGACCATACAATGCTTCAAATGGAGCCATCCCGATAGTCACCTGGTAGTTGTTATTATACGAACACTCTACCAAGGACAAGGAATCCTGCCAGCCACCACTGAAATCCATCACGACTGCCCGCAGCATATCCTCTAAAGTCTGAATGGTCCTCTCAGACTGACCATCTGTTTGTGGGTGATAGGCTGTACTCATAGCTAATCTAGAACCCATCGCTGCTTGCAGACTCTTCCAAAAACGAGAAGTGAACCTTGGATCTCTGTCAGACACTATCGAAACAAGAACTCCATGCAATCTAACCACATGGTCGATGTACAGTTTCGCCTTTTTCTTCATAGAACACCTCACATCATAGGGAATGAAATGGGCTGACTTCGAAAGTCTATAAATCACCACCCAAATCGCATCACATCCCCTACTCGATCGAGGTAGATGAGTCATAAAATCCATGGCGATGTGCTCCCAATTTCATTGGGGCACCTCTAAACTCTGTATCAATCCACCAGGTCTCATTCTCTCAGCCTTAACCTGCTGGCAATTCAGACACCTAGCCACAAAACCAGAGATGTCGCTTTTCATGCCTTCCCACCAGTAGTGAGATTTCAAGGCATGGTACATCTTTCTCTCGCCCGGATGCACACTATACCGGCTACAATGCGCATCGTTCAGAATGGTCTCTTTCAATTCGATCAAGTTAGGAACCACCAATCTTCCTCGAAATCTCAGACATCCATCAGAAGTAACAGAGAAATCCTCAGACTGACCACTTCAGGCTTTAATCTTCAACTCATGAACATATGGATCAGTCCTCTGCGCCTCCCTGATGTCACTCACAATCTGCGGTTCTACTTGAATCGAAGAACTCTTAAAGTACTGATCACCCGGCTGGAATCGCCAACTAGAAGTACTCAACTTCTCATAAACTTTTGAGACACTCAAAAACGAAAGCATCGCAGGCTGGGTCTTCCTACTCAATGCATCGGCAACCGAGTTCATCCGCCCAGGCTGATACTGAATCTCACAATTAAAGTCTTTGAGCAATTCCATCCAACGTCGTTGCCTCATATTCAAGTCTGACTGCGTGAAGATATATTTCAGGCTCTTGTGGTCAGTGTACACCACAAAATCTTCACCATACAGATAATGTCGCCAAATATTCAAGGCAAACACTATCACAGCAAACTCCAAATCATGAACAGAGTACCTCGTCTCGTGAGGCTTCAATTGTCGAGACGCATAGGCAATCACGTATCCTTTCTGCATCAGAACACATCCCAATGTTAGAGTAGATGCCCAACTAGCCAACTTATGGCGTGTGGGTTTATAGACTCTTGTATGAAACAATCTTTATATATGATATTCGCATTTATTTATATGGCATTCTTTACTTTCATTGTGTTGTATAATGATTAACAATTGCGTTGAGTAAAGACCTAGAATACGCTAAAGTGTATGTTAGATGTGATAGTGGGTATGACGGCTATCATGAAACACATCTAATAGTCACTGTGTATTCTGAACATGTTCCTAGTCGATTGGGCCGTCAAAATTAGGATAAGGCCGCCCGAGCTAGAGACTAGTATATGCGATGCGAAGTACCAATGTTTCATTGGTAGGGAACATTGTGATGTTCTGAGCATGCAGATAGATAGTGACCTGGTGATCTATCGAACTACCCTCGTTCGGACTTTCCAAGTGGTTACCATTTGTCGAGTGGATAAGTCCGAGGTCTTGGTTGTACTGATTAGTCCTCACGACTCGAAACGTTATTGAGACTCTACATGATAGGCGTCTCACTTTGACTTGTTTGCCGACTCACTTGGGGTCATCAGGCGGCGGGATTGGGTGAGATCCCGATGCATGTAGGAGTCGATGCATCGTTGTCGAGGATTCACCGCTCGCAGACATGCGTGGATATCCTATGCTATCTGAGGGGATAATAGTGTATAAATCTCTGGCCAGAGTACTAGAAGTGTTTTAGGTAAATGTGTTTACCTAGTTACACTCGCGATGTCACTATTCGATCTCCAAGATGTAAGCATAGCTATCGGATCTATAGCGACTCTCGATTTACCAATGGTCGTTGATCTGATCGGGATATATGGATTGAAAGGACCGTACTGTACGCTAACCACGACCAACTGGTTCTTACAGGCACTATCAGTGATACCTAGGGGATCATGGGGCGATGTTGCTAGACGCTCTTACCATGATCCGATGGGCAGGTCCGGAATTGTGATTCCGGAGCCACAATGGTTGTGGACCCACGGCTAGTTGAGGGGCAAAACGGTCATTTTGCACTGGGGTTCTGAAAAATGGTTTTTCTAGATCATAGTATTCAGTTTTTGGAAACTGAGTCGATCGGTCCGATCTGATCGGCGATCGGAGTTACGATGAAGTCACGGTGATGGAGATGAACCGATTGTTCATCCGTTGGACCCGGGCCCGTTGGGCCGGATCCAAATCCATCACTAAGTCTATTTAATAGACTTAGGCCTTAATAAAACTCAACACTTGATATACAAGACTACACAATTAACCCTAAACCTAGCAAGTGGCCGCCGCCCCTTCCCTCCTCTCATAAGCCGCCGCCGCCGCCGCCCTTGTGCCGCCGCCGCCGCCGCCTTGTGTCACCGGAAAATTTTTCCGGCCAACTTGACGAGGAGAATTCGTCCGCGCAGATCTCGTCAGGCCTTATAGTGCAGGCTGACGAAGGAGTCTCGTTTCTGGTCGTGGACCGGATTGACGTTATCTACCGCCGCCTACCGTGAAGTGCCGGTTTCCTCGAAAACTGGTCGGAGCCAGGCACGAGTTGCCAGCAAGGTAGTCATCTAAACACCCTATGAATGTCATAGTCTGTTATTTGTAATTGAATTGTATTGATCGTCTCCCGGAAATTTTTGTTCTTCCGCTGCCTCTCCGGGAGGCGTGATCCTGATCCGCCGCGGTTCCCCAACACCCAAACCATTGAGAGAATCATCGGAGCACACAACGAATCCTCCGGATCCAGACGGTAGAGCCAAAACAGGAGCCGTAGTCAAATTCTCCTTCAACGTCTAAAAACTGAACTCGCACTCGTCAGTCCAAACGAACTTCCGATCCTTCTGAGTCAATTGAGCCATTGGCCTGGCTATAGAAGAGAACTTCTCGATAAAACGCCTGTAATAGCCAGCCAATCCCAAGAAGCTGCGGATCTCGGAAACGTTCCTAGGTCTCTCCCAGTTAAGAACTGCTTCGACCTTACTCTGATCTACCGAAATCCCTTGCGCCGGAATCACATGACCCAAAAATATAATCCGATCAAGCCAAAATTCGCACTTGCTGAACTTGGCGTACAATTTCGAGTCTCTCAATCTCTGCAACACCAATCTGAGGTGCTACTTATGTTCTCTCATGCTCCTCGAATACACTAGGATGTCATCTATGAAGATGATAACGAACCGATCGATGTACTCGCTGAAGACGCGATTCATCAAATCCATGAAAATAGCTGGGGCATTCGTCAACCCAAACGGCATGACAAGAAACTCATAATGCCCATATCGAGTCCAGAAATCTGTTTTCGCCACGTCAGCATCTCTAATCCGCAACTGGTGATAACCAGAGCGTAATCAATCTTCGAGTATACAACCGATCCTTGCAACTGATCGAACAAGTCATCAATCCTCGGCAAAGGATACTTGTTCTTCACCGTCGCCTTATTCAACTGTCGGAAATCCATGCACATCCTCATAGTCCCATCTTTCTTCTTCACGAAAAGAATCGGAGCTCCCCAAGGCGACATACTCGGTCTGATGAAGCCTTTCTCCAAGAGATCTCTCAACTGATCCTTCAGCTCTTTCAACTCGGCTGGCGCCAACCGATACGGAGCTCTAGAAATCGGGAAGGTACCGGGCACCAACTCGATGCTGAAGTCGATCTCACGTCTTGGAGGGAATCCAGGAATCTCATCCAGAAACACTTCAGGAAACTCTCGGACGATTGGGATGTCGCTCAACTCCAATCGTGGCTCTTGGGAAACGTCAAGCGCATAAATCATGAATCCAGCATTATCCAGCGATAGCAGGCTAAACATCTCCATGGGGGACACCAGTGGAATCTTCGAGCGTGAATCAGCACTGTAGAACTCCTACTTCTCACCCGAGTCAGGGTGAAATCTCACCACACCATTAAAACAGTCAACAGTAGCCTTATAGCTAGACAATACATCAATTCCCAAGATGCAATCAAAATCTCTGATTCCCAAAACAATCAGATTGGACACCAAAACATGCTCATCAAATCAAAGTACACAATCCAACACCACTTCACGGGACCACAGACTCACACCAGCAGGGGTCGACACGGAAACAACATCACACAATGGGGAAGAACTCAACTCATGCTCACACACAAACAACTCAGATATAAAAGAATGTGATGCTCCAGTGTCAAATAAAACTCTCACAGGATAATCGAAAATAGAGCATGTACCTGCGATCACTATGACAGGCGTCTCCTCAGCCTGATCTCTCGTAAAAGCGTTCGCCTGGGCCTGCTATGGAATTTGGAACTGAGGTCTCGAAGGAGAAACCTAGAAGGCTCACGGGATTGGAATCCAGATCGCTGGGTAGGGGCAAGAAACTGCGGTTTCTGAGAAGAACCACCAGCTGATCCCTGCTGCGAAGGAACTGAAGACTGACCCCTCAACAAAGGACATACTCTCTGAAAATGTCCGGGCTGTCCACAGTTATGGCAAAACCCCTGAACTCCACGACACTGCGAAGTCGGATGCCTTCCTCCGCACTGTACACAAGACATTCTGCTTGAACCAGAACTCGCCGAACCAAACGAACTCGAATTCGCCTTCTTCTTGAACTGTTTCCCTCGAGGTCAAAACCTTTGGTGATTCAACTGCTGCTGCGACCCCTGAGGAGAATAAAATTAATTGCGACGCATCCTGAACAGGCTGATGGGTGCGTCCAGTAATCGGCTGAGTTGGAGCATCCTCCACCAGCGCTGTGCGTTGTCTCTCAGCTAAAACACTGCCAGCTTCAGTCTCTTCTTGGGAGCGTATTCCAGAGTATCGAACAACTCCTCCATCTGAACTAACCAAGCCTCAGCCATCGCACCACCCTCGGCAGCAGAAAACGTCGGAGGGTTCGTCCGCTGAAACCTAGCTAAAACCAACTCCATCTCGCCTATCCAGAGGATTGATGACTTGTTCGATCAGTTGCAAGGATCAGCCGTGTCATCGAAGATTGATTTGCGCTCTGGATATCACAAGTTGCGGATTAGAGACGCTGATGTAGCAAAGACATCTTTCCGAACGAGATATGGGCATTATGTGTCAGGTCTCGTGCTAATCTCACAAGATTAGAGCATAATTAAGCACATAATCATGGAAGCGTAAAACCGAGCTTAAAATTTTTTCGAAATAATATGGCCTGAACTCAAAACATTACATTCAAAATATCGATACTCAAAATACGAGTTAACTCAAACTCAAACAAAACATGTAACATCAAATCTCAATCATCAACGATCCCCAAAATACATAAAGACGCAGGGCATCCCCTGTTTCAATACATAACATAAAATAACGGGGACTCAAGGAACGGGGATCGACCAGCTGGCACTTCACTCGGTCCAGCTTGGTTACCTGAAGATCCTGCAAATGGGTAACACAGACCCAAACAACATAAAAGCAGGAAAAGAAATACGAGGTCAAGCCTCAGTATGAAGAGCTATCAAAACAGCTAATCATGCAACATGCTATAATCAATGCTATGAAATGCATGAGGGCTATCAAGGATCGGATAGCTAGACCAGTGTATCAACTAGAAAATCATCTCAATTAGCCTCTATACCCGCATGGTGTATCAACCGGGGAAATCATCGGTCCGTGATCTTCAGAGCCCATCAGCCCATCACAGCTCGGTGGTAGATGCACGAATCCTGCAGTCACCACTCCGATGATAGCGTTGGACTTTTCAGGAACGACACATCTGTCAGCCAGTCACAACGTGGCTCTAAATCAGGTCATCAATCAATCTGTCAATCAGGCTCAAGATGTATGCATGTATGCCAAGTCAATATTCAGTTCACAATGCATACAATTCAATACGTGAAAACAGAATGTACAACTCAAACAATTCAACAAACTGTATCACGTAAAAGCACAAAATCACATCATCAGATTTCATAACATCAATCACAGCCATGTCCACGCTCAAAGCTGTTAAATCTGCTCCATTCGTACCTTCAAGCCTCAAATACCTCAACATAGTTCTCACAAGTCGCTGCAACTCACGGCCTAGGCAACCAGATCTCTTCTGGCTCGGAAAAAACTGGCAAAGACTCCCTGGAACTAAAAATCTGTACCAGGTATCTAACAATTCAGTTAAATTCGAACTCAAGAGCTAAGATTCTAAGTTCCAGTAGCATAACTCAGATACCAAATCCTACAGAGTATTACTCAACCCTAAAACGAGGCTTAAATTGGCAAGAAATCACTTACCCAGAAGCGTACAACAACTAAGTTCCAGTAGCATAACTCAGATACCAAATCCTACAGAGTATTACTCAACCCTAAAACGAGGCTTAAATTGGCAAGAAATCACTTACCCAGAAGCGTACAACAATCAAAGAGCGCTCAATCAAATTTCTCCAGAAATCCTCGTACACCATCAGCTTCACGCTCACTTCCACAAGTCGTTCCACAACCTCTAATGAGTAGCAGTCGACAGAGCAACTCAAAAGGAATCCAGCGCCACCAAAATCATCGAAAACAAAGGCAGGAATCGACAGAAATCTAGGGAAGAAACATTCGGTGAACAGTAGCTAAAACGAGGGTTTGAATATGGAGATAAGAAATGTCGGGTTCAGAATAATTCTAAGTGTCGATCAACACTTATCTATATATCTCCCAATTCCAACAGGTTCTGTTCACAAAATCATCAAACATCGAAAGAGTAGGTATCTTACAACAGAAATAGCGTTTGCTCTCAATAGAAATCAGCAGCAACCATCAGGCGTTGCATTACTCTTCACGCACCAAAACGACGTCGCATAAACTAATCAAAACGACGCCGCAGTGCACCAACAGCTGATGACAGATTCCTTTCGAAACAACCAACAGCTGGTCATGCTAACAATTCAAACGACGACGTAAGGGACACGTCACCTTCGCTGCCAACAGCTGATCAAAAGTGTTGCACCCAAAACTCTGCGTTTCAACTTATCAAAACGACGTCGCTTCCCCATCAGCGACTGGTTCCTCAAACCAACAGCTGGTCGCTCGACTAAATAAATCCCTCACAATCGCAACTGCTGATTTGCACTTCAACAACAGCAGTCAACACTAAAAGGTTGACCAACACGTGTCGCGTTCTCGTTAATCCTCGCACCCGCGCACTTGCTGCCAGCAGATACCTCTTCAAGAGCTACTACTGAATATCAAAACGACGACGCATTATTCACTCGCTACAGTAGATGTCTGAAATGCGCTACACCTGATTTCCTTGCATTAGCGCGAAGTTTGATTTTTACGAAACGACTGTGTATCTCTTCTACGCCATCAACGATTGATCAGACTTCATCAACTCATGCTACTGCTGAATTATACTGGAATTGGATTTTCTCCCATAAAATCCTCGCAAATCCCAAATAAATCCGATTAATCACTAATTTAAATCCTGATTCCTCACAGCTATGGATTTTGTAGTTGGTCTACCTAGGACTGTTCAAGGATATAACTCTATTTGGGTTATAATAGACAGATTCACTAAGTCTCCTCACTTCTTATCAGTTAAAACAACATATGACGTGAGCAGATACGCAGATATGTATGTGAAGGAAATAGTGAGGCTGCATGGAGTTCCAGTTTCGATAGTATCTGATAGAGATCCGAAGTTTACGTCAGCCTTCTGGAAGAGTTTGCATAGAGCTTTGGGTACTAAGTTGACCTTTAGCACATTTTTTCACCCTCAGACAGATGGACAACCTGAAAGGGTGATTCAGATTTTAGAATATTTGCTCAGAGCCTGTATTGTGGATTTTTCAGAAAGTTGGGATTTAAAGCTACCGTTGGTAGAATTTGCGTATAACAATAGTTTCCAAGCTTTGATACAGATGGCTCCATATGAAGCTCTCTATGACCGTAAATGTAGGACACCTCTTCATTGGGATGAGGTTGGTGAACGTGCTGGTTTAGGACCAGATGTGGTTGAACAAACAGCAGAAGCTGTTAGAAAGATTAGAGAGCGGATGAGAGTTGCTCAGAGCAAACAGAAGAGTTACGCAGACAATAGGAGAATAGAATTAAATAGGTTGGTGATCATGTATTCTTAAAAATAGCTCCGATGAAGGGAGTAATGCATTTTGGGATGAAAGGAAAGCTGTGTCCAAGATATATTGGACCCTATGAGATTTTGGAAAGAGTAGGAACGTTGGCTTATCGTTTGGCATTGCCCTCGCATTTGTCTGCAGTGCATAGTGTTTTCCATGTATCAGCTTTGAGGAAGTATATTCCCAACCCATCGCACGTACTAAGTTATGAGACAATCCAGTTAGCACCAGATTTGAGCTACAAAGAGAGACCCGAGAGGATTCTTCTTCGAGAAATTAGAAAGTTAAGAAACCGTAGTATTCCTATGGTTAAGGTGCAATGGTCTAACCAATCAGAACGAGAAGTTACGTGGGATACCGAATCTGATATGCTTAGTCTTTATCCATATATGTTTGGTAAGTAATTTCGAGGACGAAATTTCAATAAGGAGGGTAGAGTTATAGCGCCCCAAAATCCATAGGACCACATAAATGAACCTTTTATACTTTAAGGGTCAAATTGATATTTCAGATTTTAGTATGAGTTATTTTACTTATTTGAAAGCTCATTTCTTTAGTTCAGAAGTGAATTACGACGCAGGAAGTTCCAATGCAGATTTCACTCCAAGCGCAATACACGAGCAGTTTTCAGATTCTGTCGAAAATGCTTTTAAAGAGAACAAATTGTATCCTTCAAAATCTTTTGGTAGAATTGCAAAACTAAAATATTGAAAGGGAATATTTACCAAATTTCTCAAATATAGGCATGGTATGTCATGCTTAATCATAACACCTCACCCGCCACTAATCCCTCTCCCATATGGTACTGATTTTGAGAAGCAAAGTTCATTTTCACTTGCAAAGAAAACTCTTTCGTGTTCTCTCAAAATATTTCTAAGGAACTCGTTGTGGTTGCTTGAGGAGGATCTCTGCAGGAATCAACTGTTTTCGTGTTTCTCAGTTTAAGGCAAGTGAAAGCTGATCCTTTGCTACACCATCTAAAGCATATATTGTTTTTCCTCAAATTATGGATTGCTTGCCTGTTTATGTTCAAGAATGTTTAAGAAAACGAAAGAATGATCGGGTTCAAAGATATGTTTCTTTTTTAAAGCTTCCCAGAATGTTTTAATTAAGATATTGATTCAAAGTACTGAGCAGTTCAGATTTGAGTCAATTGTATGTTCAGGAAAGTTCTTCTTTCTGGTGAATGGCGACGTCTGGACTTGACTCCAAGTAATCGGTGATGCTAGTTAAATCAGAATTTGGTTATGGTTTGATAGGAAACACTGGTATCGTTGGTTGTTGTTCGTGATGTTGCAGCACTATTTCCACAGTTAGATTCCGTTTCTTATGCTAGCGACCATATTCCATGTTCAAATCTGGACTTCTTATGTCGATTCAGTTTTCGCTTCACATCTGAATTTGGTCAAATTCTACATTGTTGACCGTTGACATCTGAATAACTCCATTTAATATCGTTGACATCTGAGTTGACCAACAGTTAGAATCTGAATTTTCCCTGTCAAATATGTTTTACACCTAAATATCGTTTCTATGTTGACATCTATTTTCCTGCTAACAAACCAAAACCCGAAGTCCAATCTGTTTCACGCTAACGATAGAGTTCCTCTTGTCACATCTGTTTCAACGTTAGCGTATATCACTTCTATAGTCGAATCTGTTTTCACGATAAAGATCTGTTTTTAGTTCTCGAACATCATTTTGTCAGACAGATCTGTTTTACTTCAGCGATGAGTTCCCAGTAGTCGAATCTGACGCTCAGTGAGATTTTAAAGAGTAACGAGTTTCGAAAGGAAGTGAAACCCGATAATGTTTAAATCTGATTTCAACCAGATATGAGTTTAAAGGAATAAAAGTTTAGTATTAAAGGATTTATGGCATAGATAACAGACGGTCACAACGAAAGGATAATCAGCTGTCCAGGTGTCAGTTGCCCTTTCACAACGGAAGGGTGAGAAGTCGTCGAAAGCATCGATTGCCCTTTCATAAAGAGCTATATGCTAAGACTGAATTCATAAGTAACTTGATCAAGTGCCAACAGACCTAAGGAGAGCTTCTAAGCCATAAATCATAAGAAAATAATGATGGGATCTGGGTTATTATCCCCACATCCGACTTTACGAAAGAAATTCTATGTTTAAATGTATTCTTTTAAACTAAACTATGTTAAAGTTAAGAAGTCTGCCTGCATTAAGTGATTTTTTTATTCTCAGATTTTATTTGCTGAGCCCCTAGGCTCATTAGCTTTTTAAATGGTGTAGGTGAGACAGATCAGGGGCAAACGGGTGGTGGACACTGAATCAGATGTGGTGTTGTGTTTCTCTATGGCTAGCGTTTCCGTGTCCTAGATGTTGTATTTGATCTTTTGTCAAGTCTGTATTAGATCCATTACAACAATAGTAAATTCATATAGAATTTCAGAAGTTGTAATATCGCGTTTTGCATTATATATGAAATCTGATGTTGAGAAATCTGTCCGCTTCTTATTACTTGGTGCCATAAAACTTGTGTTTGTGTCTCGAAAATTTTAGTTATAAGAAATACAGCTTATAACAAATTTCCATTCAGCCCTTCTTTTCTTTTTATTATCTTAAATTTATTCAAATCCGTTGACCGCATGGGTTTGGGCGTCACAAACCCGTTCTGATACCAATTGAAGGATCGAAGGTCCTCAAATTACGCGCATTTTAAAAATATTTTGAAAACAGTTAGCAAGTAACTGGGAAATCGGAATGCATTCGATCTGGACCAGCTGATCTGCGAGCTAGTCCGAATCACATGCAATCTGGTCTATACAAATCTTGAGCCGCAGTAGCTCAGTGTTCTTGAATTGTTTGTGCATCGAGAAGTAGATCAAGTAAGATATGAAATATTGCAGAAACAACTTGAACTACTCGCTGAAATTCAAAAGCTTATTAAAAGCTTTAAACACAGTTTTGAGATATGCAATGCGTGAATGTTAAATGCAGAAAGCTGTAAAGAAATACGCTGCAATTTGTTTATGAAAGTTCGGAGCTGAATCTCCTACGTCTCTCTTCCTCCGCATGGGAAGTATCACTAGAAAGATTTGATTACAGCAGCTTCTGCTGCAACCCGATCCGATAGCCCGCAAGCTGCAAGAACTCCTAGGCACCTATGCATACTAGCCTCCGAGCTGTGTGTCTAACAACACTTTTTTTACGTCTCAAGACTACAAGACTTGTTTAACGTCTCTGTCCAAACACTGAGAGGAAGTTGTTTTTATTTTTGATTCACTCAGCTAATCTAATCATCTCTCTCTCAAATATGTGAGTGAATCATGTGTGAAAATGTACAGTGTACGCTCACTCTCGGATATATTCTCACACACTGGGAAACGCTTCTCTCTAAGATGGTCTCTCGATGTCTTACCGGCTTGTCTTTGTTCTGCTTTACTTCGAGCTGGTCGCTTCTTCATCTGTACTGCTCTTATGGAGACATTTTGAGTGCACCTTGCTTTCAGATTCTTCCTCATCTCCATATATGGAGGTCACCTCGAGCTCGTCAAACTTCTCACAGATTTCTGCCTCCGCATTTCTTTTTCTTCATCTTCCACATCATCCACTATAAATCCATCACTTTCAAGCATCTAGCTTAGCCAAGATCCTGATCTGGTCTTCTTCAATCTGAGCTGGTTTGTCCTTTCATCAACTTGGCTCTATTCTGGTTTGCTCTGAGTTGCTCTTCTTTGATTATGTGTACTTGCTTGTTCTCTTGTTCCATTCAGACACCTCTTACAAACCATTAGCAAGTACACCAATCTTTCTTCATCTTCCACATCATCCACTATAAATCCATCACTTTCAAGCATCTAGCTTAGCCAAGATCCTGATCTGGTCTTCTTCAATCTGAGCTGGTTTGTCCTTTCATCAACTTGGCTCTATTCTGGTTTGCTCTGAGTTGCTCTTCTTTGATTATGTGTACTTGCTTGTTCTCTTGTTCCATTCAGACACCTCTTACAAACCATTAGCAAGTACACCAATCTTCTTCTGGTTGATTGAGCCAATTCTTCCTAGGTATTTTAAACCTTATGCTCGAAGACTGCAATCTTGCACCAGTGATTATATCACTTATTCTTGGGATCTTCTAATCAGTTCTGATTCAGCTTTCACTGGATTGAATTTCCTATGCTGAATTGATTATTGTTGCGCTCTGTGATCTGACCTGCACTTGATCACTGCGCTTGTAATCTGATATGCACTTGATTACTGTGATTATAAACTGCACTTGATCTGCACTTGAACAGCTCTTGCACCAAGCTGGTGAACCAGCTTGGTGTTCTATGAAATCTGGTTACTTCTTTGTTGTACCAGCTCGGGCGTCCCTCACTGTTTTAGCATAGATATCTTCAACTACACCAGCTTAGGCATCCCCTCACTGTTCTAGTTTGGATATCTCCTTGTCTTCTTAAGTCTAGAAAGGCTGCACAATAATCTTAAATCAAAATTAAGATTCTGATATGTAAAAACAGATCCAACAGAGACGTAGGAGTATAAATTCTGAACTTCCATAAACAAACTATCGACTCTCTTTACTTTACTGCATCAGTTTTTACTATTACTGCTTTCAGTTTTTATATATCTGTTCACTGTTTAATCGAGTTCTTTTCGCACAAATCCTTGTTACACGAAGAATAGAAGCGCACTGAGATCCTCCTAGAGGTTAGCCGAAGGCTTGTAAAATCTTTTTAAAAAGAGCTTTTGTGAAAAATTGTAAAGGAGTTCATTCACCCCCCTCTGAACTCTCGAGCTGATATTTAACTCTATTTTCGATCCAAAAAAAGGTCTCAGCGATGTCGCTAGATAAATTCGACATAAACTTTAGTTCATAGAATTTTTACCTCGAGTGTTTAGTTCATCGAATTTTTACCTTGAGTGCTTCCAACTGTTACACCTACAACAGTAACCGGATTAATACATTAATATAGATGGATAAAATTAATAAAATATCAGATTAACAAGAAATTTTAATTTATAATTGATATAGTTTTTCAAAATAATAATAATAATAATTTATATCATTATCTTTATCTGTAAATAAACTTTTAAAATTTTATAAATTCTAAAGTACACTCATATAATATTAACAAAAATATCATGTTATTTACAAGAAAATTATAAATTTTATTAGTTATAGAAGTAATAATAACTAATATTTTTTTTAAAATGTAATTTTTATTAATTTAAATTGATTTGTAAGTCTCTATATGATAATGTGCAATTTTTTAATATAAGTATCATGTTAATTATGTGTTGGGTTAAGCGTACAATGATGAGAGTAGTAATGGGACGGGTGACCTCTTAGGAAAACACTCATGCGTCAAGCTGGTAACGTTGTGCCAATTGATTTGGTTGACTATGTTGATCGTAAAAGAGTAACTATCAGACCCGGTGCTCTCAAAAATCAAAGTGCCGCACAAAACAAGAAAATACAACGTAGCTTAAAAAATGGATTAAAACTTTTCTTTCTCGGCCTGAACAACATACCTTTTAAAATACATTAATACTCAAAGTATAGATTTTCAACTCAAAATATCTACATAACCAGAAATGCATACAAGTATCCCAGCAGATAATAATCTTCGATACAAGCATTCACACAGGGCATCCACTGGTAAACTGACTCAATTTAATATACATAACTGGGACTCAAAAAGGGGCTCTACCAGCCGATGCACTGCTCGGTCCAACTGATTTACCAGAAGAACCTGCAAAGGCCAAACACAAGACCAAAGCAGCCCCAAAGGGAAAAACAACGAGGTAAAACCTCAGTACGAAGGGAATTCATAAAACAACAATCAAATAAGACATGCAATATCTCGAGACGTGAAATGCATGAAGGGTACAGTGAAGGCTCATCGACTGTCACAATTCACATCAGAATTAGCTGTGAATTCATCAAATCATAAATCACTTCACATGTGAAAGTATGGGAGCTACCCAGCCGTCCCACTGCAGTACCAGCAGCACAAAGTCTCAAAGCTCAACCCAACTGGTGCCATTCAGCTTACTGAAGGGTGGGAGCTACTCACTGAGCCTCAGGGCAGACACAATCTCAAAACGGGAAATCGAGCGTACGGGAGCCAACCGACACCCCTCATTTTATTTTCAATTCAGCATGCTGGAACTATCCATAATCGGATAAAATCAGGTATCAAAAAGAAATCGGCTCAAAATGCTATGCATGTATGCAAGACAGTATCAGCTTACAAACAACACATAATAATCATACATAAGCAGATCAGAAAATCAACTCAGGTCACAGCCAGAACATGATACACAACAGTCTAGTTCACGATGGAAATATTCTCATGCTTATGTCAAAGCTGTTAATATAAGCTCAATCCATACCTTACGCAGATCTTGGAAAAGTACCTCAGCACAGCTTACTGCTAACAGCAGAATGCACTCCCTGCTCCTCTCGACCAATAGCTCAGGGCCAGCAACTTATGGAAAACCACAAGGGAGGCTCTATTCTGCCAAGATACCTAAGAATTCAGCTCTGCTTAAGCTTACACAGCTCACAACCTAAAGCTTCATTGCTCAGAACAAATACGTCTAACCAACAGAGCACTATCCAGCTCAAGGAAAACGCTAAGAACAGAAACTAACACCAGAAAAACACGATTACCTGAACCGAAGATCAATTCGACCAAAAATTGCGAAACCTAGCTCACGCAGATCCTCAGCGATTTCCTCTGTCTGGCCTTGTAACGCCCGGAAATCCTAATTATGTTAATTGAATGCATGACTAGGAGGAAAACCTTATGTTAGTATGATTTGCATGTCATGTATGTGATTGTATGATGATTTTATGCTTTACGTGTGCATGTCACTTTACGGTACGGTTTGAGATCGGTAGGCGGGGACGAGTCCTCAGACGACCAAATCGAAAATATTTAAATTTTTTAGCCCTTAGTCATATTTTAAAGCAAAATATTTTTATTTTATGCATAATTTCCAAAGTAATGAGATTTTATGCACGGTTACCGAGGGAGACCCGTTTTTCGCCTATACGGGCCATTTTTATGACTTTTATGACACTTTTAAAATTTAGAGACCTTATATTACGAAAATTAAAGGCTTGAAGGCTGAAATTTAAATGTCTTTAAGCCTTTTTAATTAGAGGATGGGCTAGTATAATAATGGGCTTTTATTTCTTTAAATAAAACAAGGTAGAAGGGCTTTTTAGTACACTTTTTCATACACCCTTCACCTAAACTCGAAAATTACCCTAGACTCTCCTCTAATCAGCCAAATTCAGCCTCCATCCTCCCCAAGGTGACCAAACTCTTTCAAGTTTTGGATTGAAACTCTAAGGTGTGGTCTTCTCCATTGTCCTCCGCTCCGGTATCACGTATTTTCGCTTCTCTATCAATCAAGGCATGTTATATTATTTCTTTTCTCATCATATAAATCATAATATACTGTTTTTACAAAGATCATGCATGAATTTATGTGAATGTTTCAGATCTCAATGTACATGTCCATGATCATATGTCTCTCTTCATGTGCACCTCAAGGTTTTGAATTCTTTTGCATGGCTTCGGTTCATGGTCTGCTTGAGGGGTATGGGCTCGTTGTTACATGGTTCATGGTAGTCCTAGGAGTGGCTTGTCGTGGTTCGAAGTGGTGGAATTGTGGTCGAACCAATGGCTTGATGTCGCACACCGTGCAGTGTGTGTTTACTGTGTGTCACGTGCGTCTGGTTCTCAGCCTTCGTGCGGCCAGTAGCGGCCATGGCTGGGGCCAAGGTTGGTCAGGTTAGGACCGGCTGGACCTGGGGGTGGTCCAGCCGGTGGGGCTCCGGCCAGTGGTGGCCGGAACAGTGTGTACGAGATGTTTGTCGGTGGGCTGTCGTAGGAGGCACCAACCAGTGTGTGTTCCAGTGTGTGTTTTTGTGAAGTTAGGGTTTTGGGCTGGTTTGGTTCGGTTGAACCGGCTGGTTCAGTAGGACCGGGGTGGTTCATCGAGTCTCGAGTCGAATATTTTAAGTTTGGTCCGATTTATTTTATTTTTGGGCCGGGTAATTTTATTTTTAAAGTCCGGGTCATTTTTGTCGGGTCAAGTCAACTTTTTAAGTTAAAATTTAGTTTTGGTCAAAATGACTTCGGGTCAACGATTTTTAGTCAAAATCAATTTCTAAGTTGCTGGAATTTTTAATTAAATTGGGTTTTTAGCCAAATTAGTGGACTTTTGGCCGATATTTATTTTAATGAAATTTTAAGCCTTTTTAACGATATTGGGCCGAGTCCCTCAAATGATTTTTAAAAAGGGTTTTGTTCTTAGTTGTTGGGCCATTATGAGTTGGACTTAGCATGAGTTTAAGTTAAGTTGAGGAACTTTAGCCAAATTAGTGGACTTTTGGCCGATATTTATTTTAATGAAATTTTAAGCCTTTTTAACGATATTGGGCCGAGTCCCTCAAATGATTTTAAAAAGGGTTTTGTTCTTAGTTGTTGGGCCATTATGAGTTGGACTTAGCATGAGTTTAAGTTAAGTTGAGGAACTGGGCTTAGAGTTAGTGGGCCAGTCACTTGAGCCAGTCCTTGACCGGACCGAGGAAAAATAATGCATAGGCCCATGAATATATATTTAATTATTTATGTATTATGCTATGTATTTATTATGAAATGTTTTAAGGAAATTAAATATATATTGATGGGCCAAGATTTTTAAGTTGCATGATTTTTATGAAGCGCATGCATCATGAAAGTTTAAATTATGTTAAGGCATGAATGAAAATATTTTTGAGAGATTGAAGTGTTGTGGGGCAAAGTAATGATGGGAGTTAGCCGGGTAGCCGGGCACGGGGATCCCCTGTTAATGTATAATGATAATGAGCTTATGGATCCATGTGTGACATCATGGTGAAGTGGCAGCATAGAGGTGTGACATATAGGGATCCCGAGGTAAGGTTGGGTGAACCACACCGCCACGTATGTTGGTTTATAGATTGATCAATCGAATTTAATGGCTCCCACTTCATGGATACGACTCACATGTTCTTTTAAGTTATGTTATGTTTATGATATGCCTTAACATATATGTTATGTATGACGTATGTACGACTACAGTATGATTTAATATTTAAGATCTTTTAAGCACGCATGTCATGAAAATTATGTTCCTACACTTTTGTGCCTGTATGTGGTTTTATTATATGTACCTTGTTATTAGCGGATATAGCATGCTGGGCCTTTAGGCTCACTAGGTTTATATGGTGCAGGTGAGCATGATGATGTTGATGAGATTACTTCATGTATGACGTATGTACGACTACAGTATGATTTAATATTTAAGATCTTTTAAGCACGCATGTCATGAAAATTATGTTCCTACACTTTTGTGCCTGTATGTGGTTTTATTATATGTACCTTGTTATTAGCGGATATAGCATGCTGGGCCTTTAGGCTCACTAGGTTTATATGGTGCAGGTGAGCATGATGATGTTGATGAGATTACTTCGACCGGCGGTGAGGACGTCTGATGCTCCGCTGCGGCTGTTACCTCGTGACCGCTTAGTTATTTTACGTCTTTGCTTTCAGTTTTCCACAAATAGTTTTAAATACTCTGATTTTGATGTTAACTTGTGCGACGTGGATTAAGGATTTTGCAGTCGTTTAAACGAATGTTGAGATGTTATTTTAATGCTTAAGTTATGGTTTTATGTATAGCTTTCATTATATGTATATTCCACGTCGGCTTTCAAAAAAAAAATTGCTAGAGGTTTAGTATGTTTCAGCTTGATATCAGAGCGGTGGTTCTGGTGGGGTACTAGCCTGCTGCGTGGAGCTCGGAGGTCGCACTGCCAGTCTGTGAGTTTTATTTTACGCTTTATGTTTATGTTGTATGCTGCATGTTTAGCTTTGCATGAGTTTTACCTTAGATTTTAAGGGTTAGACGCCTAGTCATGCACTTAGGTTTACGTTATAAGGCTTTGGTGTACCAGAACAATGCCTCCCCGTCTCTATAGAGAGCAGCAACAGGATGATGACTTGCCTCCTCCTCCACCACCACCAGTCCAGATGACGCCGTTTGAGAGAGATAACGTGGAGATGTTAGCCGGGATTACTAGGCTGTTGGAGCATCAGACGGAGCGACCCGGGAAGTCGCATGAGGAAGATGTTGCTGAGAGGTTCCGCAAGCAGGGACCCAAGGATTTTGCGGGGACTACAGACCCGCTAGTTGCTGAGGAGTGGAATCTGAGTAGAACTGTAGGACTTCTAGGACTTGGCTTGAGAAATTGGACGGATAGGGCTAGCGAACCTAGATCGGTTTTAGGTATCTAACTACTTTTTTGAGCTTTTGTATGGCCGTAAACTCGTGCATGTGTGCTGTGTTTGTTTCGGGCGAGATTCGTGTGCTTGGTGTTACTACCCTTGCATTATTAGACTCAGGGGCGACTCACTCGTTTATTTCGAGTGCGTTCATGCAGAGGATGGGTATTACGCCGGAGAGCTTGGGTATGGCTCTCGCAGTTACGGTTCCGTCAGGAGAGGAGTTGATGATGACTAGCGTGGTTCAGGGGTTTACGATGATGTTCCAGGACCATGCAATCCAAGCATATTTAGTGGTATTGTCGATGTCGGGATTCGATCTCATCCTAGGCATGGATTGGCTGACAGGGTTCGGAGCAGTAATTGATTTTCAGAGGCGGACAGTTTCTATCAGACCGCTAGGGCAGGAGGCCTTCTTATTCAAGGCAGCGAGGAGACAACGGAAGCCCAGATTCATATCTTTCTTACAGGCCAGGAAGCTGGTTGAGCACGGATATCAGGCGTTCTTGGACAGTGTTACTGCTCCAGGAGATTCAGCAGGCCCTTCGTTGCCTGATGTGGAGGTAGTCAGGAACTTCGCAGATGTTTTCCCCGACGATGTCGCAGGAGTTCCACCAGAGAGAGAGGTGGAGTTTTATATTGAGCTGATGCCGGGTACAATGCCTATCTCTAAGGCACTGTATCGATTGGCTCCTACCGAGATGAAGGAGCTTAAGGAGCAGATTCAGGAGTTGCTGGATAAGGGATTCATTCGCCCTAGTTTTTCTCCATGGGGCGCGCCAGTTCTGTTTGTGAAGAAGAAGGATGACTTCGCAGATGTTTTCCCCGACGATGTCGCAGGAGTTCCACCAGAGAGAGAGGTGGAGTTTTATATTGAGCTGATGCCGGGTACAATGCCTATCTCTAAGGCACTGTATCGATTGGCTCCTACCGAGATGAAGGAGCTTAAGGAGCAGATTCAGGAGTTGCTGGATAAGGGATTCATTCGCCCTAGTTTTTCTCCATGGGGCGCGCCAGTTCTGTTTGTGAAGAAGAAGGATGGTAGCATGAGACTGTGTATTGACTACCGGGAGTTGAACAGAGTTATCGTGAAGAACAGATATCCACTCCCGAGGATTTAGGATTTATTCGATCAGTTGCAGGGAGCTTCAGTGTTCTCGAAGATTGATCTGAGATCTGGCTATCATCAGCTGAGAGTTAGAGAGGAGGACGTGTCCAAGACTGCTTTTCGGACACGCTACGGCCACTACGAGTTCTTGGTGATGCCGTTTGGTCTGACGAACGCCCCAGCGATTTTCATGGATCTGATGAACAGGGTATTCAGACAGTATCTAGACCAGTTCATCATTGTGTTCATCGACGACATTCTGATTTATTCGAGGAGCTTTGAAGAGCATAGGCAGCACTTGCAGACAGCTTTGCAGACTTTGAGGGAGCACAAGTTATACGCCAAGTTCAGAAAGTGCGAGTTTTGGCTAGAGCAGGTGGCTTTCTTAGGGCATATTGTGTCGAGAGATGGGATTGCTGTTGACCCATCGAAAGTGGAAGCAGTGCAGAACTGAGGGATTCCGAAGAATGCAGCGGAGATTCGTAGTTTCTTGGGCTTGGTAGGTTATTGTCGCAAATTCATCAAGGGCTTCTCTTCTATTTCAGTGCCCTTGACGGCCTTGACCAAGAAGAATGCGAAGTATGTGTGGAGTGTCGACTGTCAGAGGAGCTTTGATCAGCTAAAGGAGGCCCTTACTTTAGCACCAGTATTAGCTATGCCAGTGGACCACGAGGAGTTTGTGGTTTATACAGATGCTTCTTTGAGAGGATTGGGTGCAGTTCTGATGCAAGGAGGTAAGGTTATTGCATATGTGTCGAGGAAGCTGAAGAGTTATGAGCAGAACTATCCGACGCACGATCTGGAGCTTGCAGCAGTAGTGTTCGCACTGAAGATTTGGAGACACTATTTGTACGGCGAGAAGTGTCAGATTTTCACCGACCATAAGAGCCTCAAGTACTTCTTCACCCAGAAGGAGCTGAATATGAGGCAACCTAGATGGCTATTTGGTGAAGGACTATGACTGTGACATTAGCTACCATCCGGGTACGGCTAATGTGGTAGCAGATGCTTTGAGCCGGAAGGCTTCAGTGGTGGCGTGTTTATCAGTGGAGCGACCACTACAGATGGAGATTCACATATTTGGGTTGTAGTTTTATTCAGGAGGCTGTGCACCTAGCCTCGCAGCACTCATAGTTCAGCCGACTCTCCGAGATCGGATTAGGGACGGCCAAGCTGCAGATGAGCAGTTACAGCAGTGGAGACAGAGAGATGAGGCTAGAGGACGAGGTTTGTACACAGTTGAGGATGGGATAGTCCGTTTCATGGGTCGCATGTGGGTACCCAACACTGAGCAGTTGAGAGCTGAGATCTTATGAGAGGCCCATGCATCGACGTATTCCATTCATCCAGGGAGTACGAAGATGTACAGGGATTTGCAGACACTTTACTGGTGGCCAGGGATGAAGAGGGATATTGGACGGTTTGTGTCAGAGTGTTTGACATAGGTCAAGGCAGAGCACCAGAGACCAGCAGCGTTACTACATCCACTCCCTATCCCTGAGTGGAAATGGGAGAACATCACGATGGATTTTGTGGTTAGATTACCCTGGAGTCCCAGAGGCTTTACGGCGATTTGGGTGATTGTGGATCGACTCACCAAGTCCGCACACTTCCTACCAATGAAGACCATTTTCACATTGACTCAGTATGCAGAGCTATACATTAGAGAGATTGTCAGGCTGCATGGTATACCAGTCTCTATTGTGTCAGATAGGGATTCCAGGTTTACGTCTGCGTTTTGTAGGAGCTTACATGCTGCATTGGGGACCAAGCTATCATTCAGTATGGCTTTTCACCCGCAGACAGATGGTCAGTCGGAGAGAGTCATCCAGATTCTTGAGGATTTACTGAGATCCTGCGTGATATATTTTCAGAGTGCGTGGGATTCTAGGTTGCCCTTGGTAGAATTTGTTAGAGTAGATGCCCAACTAGCCAACTTGTGGTGTGTGGGTTTATAGACTCTTGTATATGACAATATTTATATATGATATTCGCATTTATTATATGGCGTTCTTTACTTTCATTGTGTGTATGATGATTTACAATTGCGTTGAGTAAAGACCTAGAATGCACTAAAGTGTATGTTAGATGTGATAGTGGGTACGACGGCTATCATGAAACACATCTAATAGTCACTGTGTATTCTGAACATGTTCCTAGTCGATTGGGCCGTCAAAATGAGGATAAGGCCGCCCGAGTTCGAGACTAGTATCTGCGATGCGAAGTACCATGTTTCATTGGTAGGGAACATTGTGATGTTCTGAGCATGCAGATAGATAGTGACCTGGTGATCTATCGAACTACCCTCCTTCGGACTTTCCAAGTGGTTACCATTTGTCGAGTGGATAAGTCCGAGGTCTTGGTTGTACTGATTAGTTCTCACGACTCGAAACGTCATTGAGACTCTACATGATAGGCGTCTCACTTTTACCCGTTTGCCGACTCACTTGGGGTCATAAGGCGTCGCGATTGGGTAAGACCCCGATGCATGTAGGAGTCGATGCATCGTTGTCGAGGATTCATCGCTCGCAGACATGCGTGGATATCCTATGCTATCTGAGGGGATAATAGTGTATAAATCTCTGGCCAGAGTACTAGAAGTGTTTTAGGTAAATGTGTTTACCTAGTTACACTCGCGATGTCACTATTAGATCTCCAAGATGTAAGCATAGATATCGGATCTTTAGCGACTCTCGATTTACCAATGGTCGTTGATCCGATCGGGATATATGGATTGAAAGGACCGTACTATACGCTAACCACGACGAGATTCCCGCACGGATACTGAGCTCAATGTGTTGAGCATGAGAAGAGGATTTTCGGGGAGTGCGAATTCCTAAAAGTCAAACGGGGTCAAATCGAGATTTCCCGACGTTGAGGGGCAAAACGGTCATTTTGCACTGGGGTTTTGAAAAATGGTTTTTCAGATCATAGTGTTCAGTTTTTGGAAACTGAGTCGATCGGTCCGATCTGATCGGCGATCGGAGTTACGATGAAGTCACGGTGATAGGGATGAACCGAATGTTCCTCCGTTGGACCCGGGCCCGTTGGGCCGGTCCAATTCTATTACTTGTCTACTTAAGTAGACTTAGGAGACTTCATTACCACCTTACCACATCATTAAACCCTAACCCTAGACTTGAGTAGCCGCCGCCTCCCTCCTCTCAAATAGCCGCCGCCCTACGTCGCCGCCGCCGCCGCCCTCTTCGCCGGAAATTCGTTCCGGCAAATTCGACGAGGAGAATCCGTCCGCACAGATCTCGTCAGGCCTTCTAGTGTAGGCTGACGAAGGAGTCTCGAATTCGATCGTGGACCTGATTGGCGTTATCTACCGTAGTCTACCGTGAAGTGTCGTTTTCTTTACGAAACCGGTCGGAGCCAGGCACGAGTTGCCATCAAGGTATTCTACAAAACACCCTATGAATGTCATAGTTTGTTGATTGTTTTTATCGTATTGATCGTCTCCTGGCACATGTTTTTCGTTCTTCCGCTGCCCCGCCGGGAGGCGTGATCCGGATCCCAAAAGTGGTATCAGAGCCATGGTTTTCGGATCTGATCAATACTATTGTGCCATATTGTATCTAACGTCTCAATTTTCAGATTGAAATCAAAGTTTTTGACCTCGACCACCGGGCCACCGCCGCATGTGGCGGAGCTAGCAGCCGTGCTGTAACGCCCCAAAAATCCATAGGACCACATTTATGCATTTTACTAATCTTTTGGGCCATTTTGGAAATTTTAAATGTTGTGTATCTGCTGAATTGTTGATATCAGCAGGTAAGATGCGCTGCGACTGGTTCCAGCAGGTGACTCCAAGGAGCGATGCACGAGCTGGATTTTTAAATCGATTGGAAAATGTTTTAAGGAGGTGAAATGCTTTCTTTAAGAGAAGGTTTGGTGTTTTACAAATTAAAATGATATGAAGGGAATTTTACTAAATTTTAAAAGTTTCTCAAGTAGCTTGCCACTAATCCCTTTCATATAAAAACTTGTTTCCAAAGTAAGATTTTCATCATTTGCAAAGAAAAATTTTAAAGTGTTCTTCAAAGAAATTCCAGAAGAGTTCGTGCGTTGCTCAAAGGGAGGATTTCTGCAGGAATTAGCTGTTGTCGTAAATCTTTAATTAAGGCAAGTAAAAGCTGATTCTTTGCTACACCATTTGAAGCATATATTGTGTTTTTATGGATCTGCTTGCCTGCATGTTATTGATATATTTAAAGTTCATGTTTGAAATGATTTAGACATTATAAGGAAAGAAATATGGGTTCGAAAATGTTGTTTTGATGTTTATAATGCTTCCAGTATGATTTCCAGAAAGTTTATGAAGTTTTAAAGGTATTGAGGATTCGAATTCATTTCAAGAAATGTCATGAATGTTCTTCTCGAAATAGCGGTGATATCAGAATTTGATAACTGTGTAATCGGTAGTTGTTGGTTGAATAATTGGTATGGTTTGATAGGCAACGACTGATGGCATGAGTTGTTGTTTTGATATTACGAATGTAGAGTTGTGATCCAGCAGCTGTATCTACTTGTTAAGATTCAGCAGCTGCATTGTTATAACATTTACGAATGTTCTTCCTGTAGTTGCAATGTTGAAATTTGATGATTTTGTAATCAGTAGTTGCTAGTTGAATCAGTATAAAGTCTGGTTTAATAGGCGACGGCTGGTAGCAAAATCATTGTTTAGATACTGTAAGCGTCTTCGTAAAATTTCAGCAGATGCACTGTTTATCAGCAGATGCGTCTTTCTTTGTTAATATCAGCAGTTGTTTTCCTTTGATTAGGAATCAGCAGCTGCATTGTTATTGTAAGTTTAGCAACTGTATTTTCCTTAGTTAGAATCCAGCAGTTGCATTGTCTACATAAAATCAGCAGATGCACTGTTCATCAGCATATGCATTCCATAGTGATAATTCAGCAGTTGTTTTACTCATTTTTTTAAGTACTATTCATTTCAGCTGGTATTAGTCTTGCGACTGGTACTATTCATTTATATACACGTGTTAGCGCTTTTTCTTGCAGCTGATCGATTAGCGTATTCCTTGCGACTGATTGACGCGCTAACGATGTCGTTCCTTTAAGTCATAGTAAGATCAGCAGGTAGTCTTGTTATTCCATCTGCTGATAACTCCAACGACATCGTTTTACTTTATATTTATTTAAAAGACCTCGCGACTGGTTCCTATTTGTTGCGACTGGTGCTGTTCATTCAGCAGGTATTAGTCTTGCGACTGGTACTATTCCTTTGCGACTGGTTTTCTTTCAACCAGTTCCATTTTAACGATATGTTTCCAAAGTCGAATTCGATACTCAATAAAGTTTTAAAATGGGAAGCAAATGTTTAAAATGATGGAACCCGATGATTTACATAAATGTTTAAAGAAAGGATTGTTAAGGAACAAAAGATGTTTTAGATTATGGCATAGATAGTTACGGTCACCAAGGAGAAGGGTGAGCAGTTGTCTAGATGTCGACTGCCCTTTCATATGAACTATATGCTAAAACTGATATCGGGAGTCATTTTGATCAAACTGCAAACTGGACCACATAGAACTTATATGCCATGATCAACTGAAAATGATATTGAACTTAATGAGAAGCTGGGCTATCATCCCCTGTTTTTGCCATTGAATGTTTATTGAAATGTTTACGAAAATGACTTTGTATATTGAAGTTCCTTAGCATATGAATTGTACAGATGTCTGCCTGCGTTTTATGAAATTGTTACTACTCAGATTTTATTTGCTGAGCCTTTAGGCTCACTAGCTTTTCGAAATGGTGCAGGTACGACAACTGGTGGAGGAACTGCAGGTGAAACTTGAAAACCAGCAGATGGGTGGCGTTGTGTTTATCCAAGGCCTAAGTTTTTCCGTGTCTAAGTTGTATCGTTTTGAATAGATCGTACTGTATTATATCAGTAGCAACGGTTGTATATTTACTTAGAATAGCAGCTGTTGTAATCGCAATTGCAAGTTATCAATACAAATTGTTTTTCCGCAAATGTTTTTAGCAGTTAGCGCGCAATTTAAGTATATGCTGATCCTTGAGCTTGTCGTTTGTTTTGTTCGTTTCAAGTTATAGGAAATACAGCCTATAGCGAATTATCATTTAGCCCTTTCTGCTGATCACTCCAACGATATCGTTTTACTTTATACTTATTTAAAAGATCTCGCGACTGGTTCCTATTTGTTGTGACTGGTGATGTTCATTCAGCAGGTATTAGTCTTGCGACTGGTACTATTCCTTTGCGACTGGTTTTCTTTCAACCAGTTCCATTTTAACGATATGTTTCCAAAGTCGAATTCGATACTCAGTAAAGTTTTAAAATGGGAAGCAAATGTTTAAAATGATGGAACCCGATGATTTATAGAAATGTTTAAAGAAAGGATTGTTAAGGAACAAAAGATGTTTTAGATTATGGCATAGATAGTTACGGTCACCAAGGAGAAGGGTGAGCAGTTGTCTAGATGTCGACTGCCCTTTCATATGAGCTATATGCTAAAACTGATATCGGGAGTCATTTTGATCAATGCAAACTGGACCACATAGAACTTATATGCCATGATCAACTGAAAATGATATTGAACTTAATGAGAAGTTGGGCTATCATCCCCTGTTTCTGCCATTGAATGTTTATTGAAATGTTTACGAAAATGACTTTGTATATTGAAGTTCCTTAGCATATGAATTGTACAGATGTCTGCCTGCGTTTTATGAAATTGTTACTACTCAGATTTTACTTGCTGAGCCTTTAGGCTCACTAGCTTTTCAAAATGGTGCAGGTACGACAACTGGTGGAGGAACAGCAGGTAAAACTTGAAAACCAGTAGATGCGTGGCGTTGTGTTTATCCAAGGCCTAAGTTTTTCCGTGTCTAAGTTGTATCGTTTTGAATAGATTGTACTGTATTATATCAGTAGAAACGGTTGTATATTTACTTAGAATAGCAGCTGTTGTAATCGCAATTGCAAGTTATCAATACAAATTGTTTTTCCGCAAATGTTTTTAGCAGTTAGCGCGCAATTTAAGTATCTGCTGATCCTTGAGCTTGTTGTTTGTTTTGTTCGTTTCAAGTTATAGGAAATACAGCCTATAGAGAATTATCATTTAGCCCTTCTTTTATCCGAAAATTTTTATTTACCCAATTCTCGTGGCCCCGTTGGGTTCGAGCGTCACAACATGGTATCAGAGCAACGTTCCTGAGATAAACACATGCACCATCAGCTGGATCAATGTTCATCGTCTGTTCTTCTAAGTTGTAAGTTTATTTTCAGAGCATTGTCTTTAAAAAAAATTATTTAGCATGTTCTGATTTATGCATGTGGTGGATTATGGGCTATAGAATATAGAATGTCAGGAAGAGGACGAGGAAGAACTAGAAGCAGTATTCCTCTAGAAGAAACAGAGAGTGATAACAATGCTAACATCACTCAATTGTTAAGAATGCTGGTAGAGCAAAATAACAACAGAGGCAATGGCCAATCTTCCAGCAGCAGGGGACCAAGTAACGATGATCCCCAAGAGAAATTTAGGCACCAGAAGCCTAAGGAATTTAGTGGAACTACTGATCCACTAATTACTGAGAGTTGGATTAAATCCATGGAGGTTATTTTCGAGTACCTCCAACTGTCTGATTTAGATAGGCCAAGGTGCGCTATCTACATGCTAAGGTAAGATGCAATGATTTGGTGGGAAGGAGTCAAGATGTCTGTGGATCTGCTGAATCTCACCTGGGAAGATTTCAAGAGAGTATTCTATGAGCAATACTTCACAGCGGGGAAAAGATCGGAATTGAAGAGGGAATTTTTGACCCTCAAGCAAGGGAGTTCAACCGTACAGGAGTATGTGCGGACGTTTGAAAGAGGGTGCTATTTCATGCCACTGATAGGAAGTGACCCAGAAGAAAAAATTGAGTCACTTCGTGGAAGGGTTGAAACCAATGTTCAAAATGAATGTGAGGCTGTCAGTGCCAAGGACTTACAGGGAAGCAGTGGATAGAGCCCTGCAAATTGAAAGAGATTGGAAAGATCTTGATGAATAAAGGCAACAAAAGAGACAAGCCTTTCAGCAGAAGGATCAAAGTGTTAGAGTAGATGCCCAACTAGGCAACTTGTGGCGTGTGGGTTTATAGACTCTTGTATGAAACAGTCTTTATATATGATATTCGCATTCTTTTATATGGCGTTCTTTACTTTCATTATGTGTGTAATGATTAACAATTGCGTTGAGTAAAGACCTAGAATACAC